>JAJJWX010001890.1:0-41245 GCA_023529315.1 Papaver bracteatum
CGATAGAAGAAATACGAAGAGAGTATGTTTACCCTGCAATGGTTATCAATTTTGCGAGAAAGAATATTATAGCAATCGCGATGAGATCGCAAAGTATATCCGAAATAGGAGGAAAACTTAGATGTTATCCACTATGTAAATTCCTATATAAAGGACTCGAGAGGACCAGGAGAAGGATGATGCTTTTTTGAGAGTTGAATAGATCTTGAGGAGAGAGAAACTTTAGAAGGAAAGTTGTACTTCTGAGTTTTTACATTTTTTGTAAAGAATTCTAAAATGAAAATAAGAAAAGTGTTGTTATTCATCTTCAAAATAATCCAATTTCCATAGATTCTTATCAAGGATGTAGTGTAGGAATTCCTGCAACTAAAGTCTTCACGAATTGTGAAGCAACTTAAGATAATGGATTGTATATTATAAACCACGTGCATTGGCCAAATAGGTTGCAGGTGCAGGGATACTAAGGAAACTAGGTAATTTGGGTAGTTTAATTATCCTCAACTATATGAATTTGGTAGTGGTCTTTGTATAGTAGCTTAATTCTGAGAGTATTCAAAACTGGACTAAGTCACAGGGTTTATTTGCACTTACGATTACTTCGTTAACAAAATCTTGTTGTGTGCTCTTACTTACTTTCCACATTATAATTATTGTTTTAGTTATAATAAAGTAATTTTATTTGTACGTTAATCCAAACAATTGGGTTTGATCCCCATAGTTAGGTTAGGTTTCAGATTTATACTATATACCCAGTATATACCTTGTGGTTGCTATCTTCTTGACAGTCTATGTCTATATTATATCACGCAAGGTATCTTTCATATAGATTGATATCTAAAATATTGTGGTATACTTGGTACCCTCGTCATTTGACTTTGTTTGATTTGCTCGAGGACTAGCAAAGACTAAGTGTGGGGGAATTTGATAGGTGTCTAAAACACCTTGATATTTATCTATTATTTATGCTTTCTCTGCTAAGTTTTCTTGTAAAATATGTATCTTATGTTTGTTTTAGAGTATTTAGGTACTTTGAAGTCATTTGGAACAAAAGAAGAGGAAACATCGCAAAAGTATCATCTCATGTGAAACTGCTATTGGAGGCGGATTATTTCTCATCATTTGCTTTTATTTCTTCATCTCTGTCTGAAAAGTATGTCGGCTTTAGTGATGTGAATTTTATCTGAAAATCACGATAGCTTTAGTGATGAAGGGACATTGAAGGGAAGAAGTGAATCTGAGAAGTAAGAGACAAATATTGTTGGTGGTAGAATTCGAAAAGAGAGCAAAAGAAGGAGAGCGTTCATTTGGAGCATAAAGGGAAAAAGCTTCATTCACAGGCGGGCGATGGCTAGAACCAGCTAAGGTTGCCCAGCAAAGGAGATAAAGAATGAACTGTCAGTTTCGCATGACTGACGGTTGAGTTGATTAGGAATTTGGGATGTCGGTTATTCAGAACCGACAGGCCATGTATGGACTGAGTGGCCCTTATCGGCTGTACGTGGAGTGGCTATATCCACTTCATTTCCTACACGACCTAAGAATGAGAGAAATCTTTCTCTCTTGTTTCTATTCCACCATCATTGTCTGAAGGCATGGCGGCAGATAAGAAATTCAGAGAGAAAAGAAATGGTTGTTCAACAAAAGTGGAGGAAAAGAGAGGTCGAAGTAACCAGGGATGATTCTCACATCGGGTGAGGATTAAAGGGTGAAGCTAGATTTCATTGTTACTGTTGAAGCTCTGATGAAGCAGAAATTAAGAAGTAAATTAGGGTTTGAAGCCATTGATGTTGTTGAGTTGGAGATCTGAAATGTAAGGGTTTATGAAGTCGATTCTCAAAGAACAACAAGGGGTTTTGGTTAGATTTCATTTCGAATTGAATTCGGGTTCTCATCTGTAGAATCAGGTGGATGAACATGGAGTAGTAGTGATGGAGTTTTGTGATTATATGGCAATGAATTGGTTCGAATTTTGTGTCTCAAATGAACAGGTAGAATGGGTATTTACATGATTTGAAGATTGAGAAGGTGGGTCTTGGACTAGAGGTTAAAGTTCTATGGTGTTTTTCTCAGGTGATGGGGCAGTTGAAGTTGCTACTACATAACTGCAATGGAGATGGTGGTGTTGGTTGGATTGATATGGTGTTGGACTGGATTTGTTTACACAATAACAAGGAGTGAAGAATTGATGAAGTCTCAAGACTGAAACCACATTTGACGTGCTGGTGAATTTGGAGTAGAATGATAGTTTTGCTGCTGCAATGGAATGGATATAAGAGAATCAGAATGGATACAGGTGCTTAGAGCAGTCAAAACACACATGGAATTTCAGTTGAGGTGAATACTATCGTTGGTGTTTCGCAGTCAAGCATGGAGATATTGATGCAGCTGCCAATGTTTGAGGCTTTGAGCTGAGAACTGGTGCACTGATGTTAGTGGTGGTGATTGTGAGCCAATGGTATTGAAGTTGGTGGTCTTTAAGCTATTGCATATGCTCATGGCAGTGTTGCAACTAAGAACATGATGGTGTTGGTTTGTACTCAGGGAAGTAGCTGCAGTTTCAGATGTGCAACAGTTGGTGGCTGTGATCTGGTGTGGTTGCAATTGCAAGTGGAATGGAGACTAAGGTGCAGCTGCAAATACTAGTTGATGTTGTATTGGGTTAAAGAAGGATACTATGGAGATGTGAATAAGTTTGAAATATGGAGGTGATTCTGCTGCTGTTTCAAGAAGTTGTTGTTGGAGATGATTCAGGAGGTGTTGCTGTGTTATGCAGCTGCGAAGCTTTGCTCCAATGAGATGTTGGTGAATTGGTTATGTGCCGATGTGCAACTATGGGGACTGAAACTGGGAATGACTGAAGCTACAACATGAGGTAATTTGGTAATGAATCTGAGATGTGCAAGGAGGCAGTAAAGAAGATAGGACTGTAAGTTTGGGTGTACTGGTAATGAATGAATACTGGAATGCTTGCATGAATAGAAGGTGAATGGGATTTAAACAGTAGGTGCAATAGCTAAGTTCTGGAGATTGCAGTTGAGCATAAGACCAACAAAATTGGTAGAGGTTCTAGTGATGGAATTGGATGGGGAGATATCAGTTGAGGATGGTGTTGAAGTGTGCTAATGCACTGAACTGGTGGCGTTGTGCAAGTCAGAGACAGTATGCTGCAGTTGAACAAGATTTTGTTGCATTGCAGAATTGAACTGTGAATGGAAGTCTGTGCAGTTAATAAATGTTTGAATGGAACTAAAGTAGGATGTGCAGTAGTTGATGTTGCAGTTGTGTGTATGCCGGAGAAGTGGTGGTTTACACAGCTGAGGTTTAATAAGTTGAACTGGTGATTTTATCAGGATTATGAAGCTGCAGGGGTTGTTGGTTTTATACTGGAATTCAGGAGCAGGTGAAGTGGAGATGGCATTGGTGCACATTGGCAGATGTTCAAGTGTAGCTTCTAAATGAACTTTGTGTTCTTTGGTTGAGGTAGTCATTAATGACTCTGGTGATTTCTATGAGCTTGGTTGAATGTTTACTAGAGAATAAATCAAGATGAAGTTGCAGGTTTTGAAGAAAAAAAATAGTAGTGACACAGCAAACATGGCTAAGAAATGTTGCAGTTGGTTGATGGCTGGACAACAAGCTCAAGCCTGTGTCAATGGATTTGGCCTGGAAAGTTAGCCTATTCAAATGACTCAGCTGACTCTCTTATTCACCCGGTCTTGACTCTCCATTGACTCAGTTGACTCCGAGTTGGACCGTTGCTGTTTGATTTTTCAGGCTGCCGGCGACGACTTTCCGGTGCAGGATTCCGGCCAAAAACCCAGTTTTCGTGCGAGCGTTTTTTTGACATAATTTCTACACGGGTTTCCTTTCTCTCGTGGGCCGGGTGAATTTCCAACTAATGGAATTTGAAGACTATACCTAATTTTGGACCTAAGAAGAGACATAAAAGGGAAGTCTTCTATAACTTTTGGTTATCACGTAATATTCTTGGAGTAGAAGAGAGAGCCGCTGAAACTTACGCTACTAGGGTTTGCTTTGTTTTCATCTTCTTTATTTGATTATTGATTATGATGAACTCCATAGCTATGAGTAGCTAAATTTTATATTATTGGTTAAGGATGTAGTCTTATATCTATAACTTGTGCTTGATTAATGCATTAGTTTTTCTCTTGATTATCGTTCATATCTCTCATTGTTTTTAATATCACATGATTGATGTATTGTGATAGGGTTTTGATGTTAGTTTAGTTAAGTGGCCAATTAATTGAACTTGCATCTTGTCCATAGCTATTTTAGGGTTTTCATTTGATAACCTCAAATACAAGTAGCATGATATGATTATAGTTTGTAGTGATACACTCTTATAATCATATGTAGAGTTTGACCATTGTCCGAATTGTTATGCGCAATGTATGACAATTGCATTGATTAGCCTATTTCCAAAACTTAATGCTCCTGGGAATTGAACTTGATTAGCGCAAGGCGTTAGGTAGAATTCACACACGCATCTCTAATGTGTGTGTTGATGAACTTTGGAAATTTTCATATTATCTTGCTCTCTTGATTTTCTAGGCTTTTGATAATAAAAGAGATTAAATCGTAATTCTAATCATATATGCAAGCACATGTTTAAGATTGAAGATGAATTCCTTGACCAATATATTTCTCTCATTGATTACTTCCAACTATTTACTTTGCTTTTATTTTACTTTTGTTTTACAAAAATCAGAAATTCCCCCTTTTTGGTTACTAAGAAACTAGAATTTGATAACAACAATCGCCTCTCTGTGGACACGAACTCTTCCTTACTTTACACTTCATTCATATTTTGTTGAGTAGGAAAGTGAATTATTTTTGACCCCTACGACTGCGATCAGTGCTTCATTTAAAGAATTCATTGGGATGAAGAAGCTTTTAGTAGTACCGTTAGTGGAAAACTAAATCGTAGTGTTATTTTAGTTTTTGATTATTGATTTGATTGACTAACGGGAAAGTTGAATCCTGATTGCATCTGGTTTGTTTATTCCGTGATCATTCTCTTTTGAAATTAGGTCACTCGAACTAGATCAAGATTCAATGATTTCAGATATGATATTTATTGATTGAAGATATGAAGATAAGACTTGTGATCATCTATTCTTAACAGACTCCAAGCTGCGCGTGATTGATCATAAGGGAATCAAGTTGTTTATGCAGGTACATTGAAGACCAAATATTTGAAGACTAAAAGATTTTCTTATTGGTATTCCAATTTTTTTTTTATCATACTTCGTGCAATTGATTGACTGGGATCCTACTATCTTATTTATCTTAATAAACATATTATAGCTTGTTGTATAGATCGATGATCTATTTATTAGTATTTATCTTTGAGATCTATTTTGATAGATAACGAAATAAGATTGATTATCTTTGATAATATTTATATCTTTGTTTACCTAACCGATACAAAGTTTATATTGATTAAACAGAAGAGACTTTGTAACCTAATTATATCTCTGGTTAATTTTTTGATCTGTGAGATTGATAGAGAAGGTTATCGAACACAGATTATTCTTTTACTGTTTCGGAATACGATCCAAAGGAATTAAGTGCTAGAAGTCATCACTAGGGGTGGGACTTGGGTTGGGTCAACCCACCCAACCCATGCCCAACCCGAACGTTGGGCGGACATGGGCAACGTATTTCAAAAATTTGGGCATAAATTTTATGAACCCGAGTTAAATTTGGGCAAGCATGGGCAAAAATATTTCTAACTCAAACAACCCGCCCAACCCGAAGAACTATATATAAGATATTTTTTATAATTAGTATTATCATCTATTTAGAGAAATTTTAGATATTATCTTCAAATCTATTAATCAAAATATAAATTATATCTATCTCATTAATCATTCGATATGAAAAGAGTTTATATTATTGTAAATAATATTCTTATATTTGGAAATTTAAAATAAATGGAGCAATTAAATCTTATTATTACTAAATTTATTATTATGACATTAACAAACTTGTATGTCTAGTGGAACTTGGGCCAATCCGGGGAACCCGAGGAACCCGAGGAACATAACTTGGGCGGACTTGGGCAACACCTCAATGGGTTCCATGGGTTCGATGGGCAATCTGGGAAAAGAATTCCTACCTCGGGTCTGCCTTGGCCGAGCCTTCTAACCCGCCCAACCAACCCAAGTCCCACCCCTAGTCATCACAGCGGGTAAAGGGATTTAAGAGAGTTTATTCTATCTTAGGATTCACATGCGTAGACCAGATTGGTAGTAGGCACAGGGATACTGAAGGAACTGAGTAACTTGGAGTTAGTTTATTTGGTCTCAACTATATGAAGTTGGTAATAATCTTTGTATATAGGTTTAATTCTGAGAGTATTCAGAACTGGACTAGGTCCCGAGTCTTTCTGCATTTGCAGTTTTCTCATTAACAAAATTTTAGTGTGTGATTTTACTTAACTTTCTGCATTATAATTATTTTTTAAAGTTATAATAAAGTAAACGCACTTGTATTTTAATCAAACAATCGGGTTTGATCCTAATAGTTAGGTTCGGTTTCAATACCTATTGTATATACCCAGTGTTACCTTGTCCAAGATTAATCTCATTGACAATACTTGTCTGGATTATATTACTCAAGGTGTGTGCTATATAGGTTGATACGAAACTATTGTGATGTACTTGGTACCCTCGTCATGTCACGAAGTTTTGTGTTTGCAATAAAAATCCAGAACCTACAGTATTTTCTTAGTACATAGAGCAGATAACAATATAAGAAGAGTACAAGCACCATTTTTTTTTTTTGTAAATAACAAAGAAGAAGGGGTGAATTTAAGTACCTCTCAGATTGGAGAACCATCGAAAGTGGCTATCAAGAGCTATAAGCATCTAGATACCTTCGTTAACTTACAAATGGCACAAGAAGAAAAAAATACAATGCACAATCTAGTCATAAATGGTGTGGACAACTTTAATCAAGATGAAATAAAAAAGGAGTTCACAAAGCTACTCTTCCCAGAATCACATTCTTGGAGGCCACGACTACATGACCCCACAAAATTCACTAAAAAATTCTGAAGCTGAACAAGTATGGTTTGAAAGACGAGGACCTATTGAAGAAGAGGAAGTTTGGTCAATTATCAGAAGTTGTGGTAATTTCAAATCTCTAGGGCATGCCAATCATAAAGAAAACCTTAATTGCGATGATTCAAGATTTCTATGAGAATGCAAAAAATTGTTGGAGGTTAAATTTCTCCTTTATCAGCTTGATACCAAAGAGAGAAGACTCAAGTAGACCTCAAGTAGGAGCGTTTACAAGACTCAAGTCAAAAGTGAAAATGCGGGGGTCTAACGACCTCACCAAATATTTCGATTAGCAATCTGTATGGACAACTCCGAGTTGTTTTCTAGAGAATCAACAAGACTCAATCAATAGAAAATACTCAAGGAGTTATTATCTCAATCTCTCGATTTGATTTACTCAAGCAAATATTATTCGCGAGTCTAATCAAAGAGAGATAACTTGGATGGTACCAAAGACCAATATCCAAGTGTCAATCGATTTAAATCAACAACCAATAAGGTCGGATATTCTAATCGATTGAACAACGCACAACCTATATTATTTCAATTATATAAAAATATAATGCGGAAAAGAAATAACACAGACACCAGAATTTTGTTAACGAGGAAACTGCAAATGCAGAAAAATGATAAGCACGTATGTGCTATATTTTATACCCATATTAATATTAGCTAGAATTCAATATTTTTACTAATAACACTATTTTAGTGCTTTTGTAGAAAGTGCAAGCAAATCCGATAATCCTGAGATATATGGCGAAATCAAAGCAAAAAAGGACATTTGCGACGAAAATGAACAAATCCTTTCACTGCACCAAAGAGATGGGATTAATTATTAGCTTATGGTGGTCGCATCCCTAGTTAGCAAGTCGGGATTCGGCATACGTACGGAACGGCAAACGTTCGGGTATTATTCGGATTTGTAAAAATCAAATTCGGTCAACTATCCGGTCTTCGGTTCGTGGTTCGGCAATAGTACGAACTGGGATAACTCACGTGTATAATTCGTTTTCCATATATCGATTCGGCCTCCAAAATTAAATGGACATATATAATAAATTAATACTCCCTCCGTTCCACTTTAGTTGATGTTTTAGGAGTTTACACGAGATTAAGAAATAAAGAGAGATATAAAAGTTTTCTATGTATATCCTTGAGAAAAATCTTCAAACATTAATTGCTATTAGTGTAATTGAAAATAAATTTATGGTTCCACGACAAAATGTTAGGGTAATGTTGGTAGTTTTGTGGGAAAAATATGAAAAATATCAAGTAATGTGGAACAAAAAAATAACCATAATCACTCGTCTAAAGTGGAACGGAGAGAGTAAATATTTATAGTTATGAATGACTAATCAATATATGAAGTAAAAATGCATTATATAAAAATATATGAACAAATTAACAAAAACTTATGCTTGGCACAGTGGTTTGGGTTACACTTAGTGAACTTTAGGTCTTAGGTTCAATTCTACTCCACTCAAACATTTTTTACTATTAACTAATAAAAAAATCTGCGAATTAAATGCCCGAATAGTTCGGAATTCGGAAAATTCGCGTACAATTCGGTACAGCCAGAAAAACGGGCGAACACAGGTCGGAGTTGCATTCGAACGCGTTTGGTACGGGTAAAATTCGGATTCGGAACTATTCGCGTATAATTCGCGAATAGTTCGCCGAATTGCTAACTAGGGTCGCATCACAAGAGCCATATCACTGCCTAACATAGTGACACAAATGAAAACATAGAATTATATTCTTTGTATTATTTAAGTGAAGGCACTAGTGGGCTTAAGAAGTGGAGGACGTGTTATCATCTGCACCACGTCTTGTCTGTTCCACTTTCTCGTTTCTTATCAAAACGAAATTAAATTTCGTTTCTTATTTCCAGATGGTATTGCTGGCTGAGATGGTTTGAATGGGAGATGAGAATAGGAAGTGAATGTACGGAGAAGGTATATACATACGCTGAAAAGATGGGTTTGCATGGGATTCATTGGTTGACCGATTTGCTGTCGATGATTGAACAGCAGGGAGTGATGGATTTGTCCCGTATTTGAATTGCAGCAAGACGAGAAGAGCTTACTGTCACGGTGTTCGTCTATATGAAGAATGTATTGATGGCGACGAAATATGTTTGTTGTTGACTGAATTAATTGGCTGAGATGGCTGCAGTCGTGAATGGAGGATCGTCGGTGGTGGTGTTGCATGGAAACACACTACAGAAGGAGTCAGAGAAGATTCATTCGATTAAAGTTTCTTAACCGTGAAACAACACAACAACCACTACAATGAATTTTGGGGTCTTAAAGGCAAGTTAATGCTGTTGCCTAGTCGAGTAATGACACAGTAACACTAACGGAGTTGGTTGTGTTGGAGTTTACATGAAGATACTCGAATGCAAGCAAAAGCTTGGGTGTGACTAAACTGTGTATGAAGGATAGAAGTTAAAAGGGTTTTTGCGATTGGTTGCAGTTGGTAGTGATGGTGGCAGCACAGCAGCAAATGCATGAAAACAGATGGACCGAGAAGCTGTTGGATTTAAGATCGATGGCGTGTTATCGTTAGCTGAGTAATTTCGGGCGAATGGTTGATGGTTGGCTGCTGCCATGGGAGCTATAATTCGGCAGAAATAGGGAGTTTGGTTTCTATCGTGATCAATGGCAGTTGATGGTGTTTGTTGTTGATAACATGGACGATGGATCTTAGGTTATCGGTGATTGTTGGTGTTCGATAATGAAGTAAAGGCAGGCACAGAGCTGTTTGTGATCTAAGGGGGACAGCAGTCCCCTAGAATTTCCTAATTACATAATTAGGCTTTGATAATTATCATTTTAGGCTTGAAAAATTTAAGTATTTATAGATTTTTACCCCATATTTTTCTATATTACATAGAGAGCCTTGAATCTTTTATTATATATTTTAAAAACTCCTGATATTAGGTACTTATCGTACAAAACTTGGCTTAAATATCAAAATTACGTAGGAAAGAAGTGAAAAATATCAAAATATTAAAATCCAACCATAAATCTAAACATCTAACAACTTATTGGATATTTTGGTGACATCATTTGAAGGGAAATACCAAGGTCTAAAAAAAAATTGCGGCCTTCGACCGCCTTCTTTTACGGCAAAACTACTATACCTATATATATTTGTCCCCCCAATCATAATTCCTAGCTCCGTCCCTGAGTAAAGGGCATTCTATTCGAATGAGCTGGTGGCCTGAAGACGAGAAGTGAGAACTGGTGGATATGGAGTTCGGTTGGCAGAGAAAATGGAGCTTGCTTTTGGCATGAGTTGCATTCGGTAGACAAGTGTTGCTGTCAAGTTTCCATCTGGATACACATGGAAGGAAGAAAGAAATAAGATTGCAGAGTGATGAAGTGAACTGGTTGAAGCTGGCATTGAAGAAGTTTCGGAAAGGAGTTGGATGTTTGGAGACATCATACTTGAAGACTTCAGTGGGGGTTATCTAGTTCTTTACAGAAACAACAATGATGGTAATGGTGAATCAGTTAGATGGGTTGTGTAGTCGAATGTAGATATTCGGGTTCTTTGGTGATTCATTGTATATGGCCGGAGTTGGGAGAAACGGAATTTGCGTGTCAGGGATTCTTTGAAGTTTGCTCGGCAGCTGTGGGAAACAACTGAGAACCTATTTGGTGTTGTGGGTTTTGGAGAGTCGGAGTCTGGAGCTGGCCGGAGTGTAGAAAGTGGACTTTAGGGCCTGAATTTGGAATTCGCTGGTGGACTGTGCTTTGGCAAATATTGCTAGGTATTCTATCCGACTCGCAGCAACACCTATATAATGGAGCAAATAGAACATCAATAGGGGGCGGTACAGAGAGGAGGCGATAGTGCCGAATAGGGAAGAACAGTGTTGCGGCAAAGGTTGACGCATAGATAGGGACGAAGAAGACTCGATTGGTTTAATCTCTTCTCTCTTGATTATCATTTTAATGGGTTTTAAGAAACCCATATTTATGTATTGCTAGTCTTTTCGTAACTAGGGTTCATGGAGAAAGCTACTTCAAGCATAGACCATTATGAAATAATTTAGATTAATTTGGTATTAGGCTATTTTGAACAGAATTGTCGAAATCCAATGTTTATGATTTATTGATTTTACAAATAATATTTGTTATTGCTCCACCGGCTTTGTACGAAGTAAAAGCCTAAATGCATAAATATATTTCGTGTTCCAATTTTATTTGTTATGGTATTTGATAATCCATGCTTAGGTTAAATCAGTTGATGGGTTATGCTTAGACGACACAAATAGTGATTGTGAACCGATAATTATATTTTCAATAATCTTCTTGTCATTATAATTTGATAGTCCATGCTTAGGAAACTCTGATGGGTTATACTTAGGAGATGCGAGTTTATTATCGAAAGTTATATTAATAATAGGTGTTGCAATTAAACAAAGAAATAAACTCATATTTGGAATTCGAATTCTTTTCGGTACTTAATTAGAAATAGTAGTGGAATCCGTTGACCCTGGTTACTGACGCTCTCTCTTATCATATCCATTTTAGTTTAGCTTAATTTTATTATTTCATTTTTCATTCTTAAAATCCATAAAAAATATTTCTGGTTAATTGATTGAGAATATTGATTATTGGTATTTCCACCGCTCCCTGTGGGTTCGACCCGTACTTGCCTCTGTCTACTAGTTAGACACCGTGAGATTGCGGTTATTATTATATAGGCATCTACGGATCCTATCAAAAAAACCCGGAACCTAGTCCAGATTAAACATATACTGTATTAAGCCGCTACATCCACTAGCCTACTCCAAATTAACTTCGGTCTGGACTGTAGTTAAACCCCAACCAATCTCACACTAATCCAAGGTACAATTATGATCCTACGCCTCTGACCCAGTAGGATACTGCGCACTTGATTCCCTTAGTTGATCTCACCCACAACCAAGAGTTGCTACGACCCAAAGTCGAAGACTTTAATAAACAAATCCGTCTCACACAGAAAAGTCTACAGGTAATAGATAAATTCGTCTCCCATGAATAAACCTACAAGTTTTGTTTCATCTTTTGATAAATCAAGGTGAACATGAACCAATCGATAAAACTAGACTAATATTCCCGAAGAACAGCTCAGTTTCATCAATCATCTCACAATAAACTTAATCGACGCAACGAAGAAGCTTATTGAGGAATCACAAACAATGAGACGAAGATGTTTGTGACTACTTTTTCTTTCCTATCGGAGATAGAAATCTCAAGACAATTATTACAATTGTACTCATATGATAGAAACAACAAGATCATATCACACAACTAAAAGAAAAGCAGTATCATTCTGGCTTCACAATCCCAATGAAGTCTTTAAGTCGTTAACCTGGTTTTAGAGAAGAAAACCAAAGGTTAAAGGAGAATCGACTCTAGATTTAGAAAACTAGTATCATACAAAATGTGTGGGGATTAGGTATCCCAGTTGCTAGAGTTCTCCCTTATATAGTCTTTCAAATCAGGGTTTGCAATCAATGTTAGCTTAGTAACAAAGCATTTAATATTCACCGTTAGATGAAAACCTAATTAGATACAAGCTAATATCTCTCAACCGTTAGATCGAAAACTTAACTTGTCATACACACATATACTTGACGTTTTGAGTTCGTGTAACCGTACCCAAACGTGTACAAGGGTTGGTTCAATATTAGTCAACCAAATGGTTAGCCAAATGATGACTTTCATATCAACCATATTCTTCTTCACCATAACTAGTCCAAACGACTCAAATGAACTAGTTAGAGAGTTGTTCAATTGTTATGAGATTCCAAGTATTACAAGAGACATAATTGAATCAAAAACGATATGATTCACTCGAATCATTTCATGAACTATAAATCCACGGTTTGCAAAAGCATTCCTTAGTAATTTAAGATTAGTTCGCGAACAACGTTTTCAGACATAACCTCTTGAGTTCGCGGACTCAAGATGACCGGTTGAAGTTAATAAACTCCAGCAGAATTTCTCGGGATGAGAACTTCCAGTCGAGTTAAATGGGTGGTTCATGGTGCACACGAGCTTTAACCAATGCAGATATTCTCTGGTTTGAGAACTTACGCCAGTTCGTGGACTGAGTTGCTGCTCACGTTCCGGTTCCACTTGATCAACAAAGTTCGCAAATTTCGGTTCAAGCGTTATGGACTTATACATATATGTGTTGCCACAACAACGTTTATATCCCACGATGGTTATATAGTCTAAACTCTCATTTTAATCATTGAAACATTCTCATAGGGCATTATATAGTTGTTATTCACAAACTATTTTTCGTCAGAGAGATTTCTAAAGTGATTGAAACATAACATGACTTTCGTCACTAGGCAAAAATGAACTTGGCTAAAGCGAAAGCTTTACCAACACCCATTTCGAGAAATAGATAAGCTAGATATACTCAGCTCGAAATGTCACATGTGAATATCTTTAGTCTATATAGTAAAACGACTTTTGTCTCAAGATAGAAGATAGAGTAGATAGACTTTTGAGTGATAGATAAGTTCAAGTCTCCATATACCTTTTAGTTGATGAAGATCCACTAGTTCCTTGAGTAGTCCTTCGTCTTGTATGATGATCTCCATGGAGTTCTTGAGCTCAACTACACTTTCTATCCTAGTCCGAGACCTTAGCTATAGTAGACTAGAAATCAAGAATTTATAGTTTTGATCACTAAGATTGACAAACATGCTTGAGATAGCAACGCATGCGAGTTTGACCGAGCAGTGCTCTAACAAAAAGTTCTGGGAGTTTTGTGTAAGTTTGATATATAAAAATCCTTTGATATAGTGAGATGCAACTTCTTAGAAAGTTTCCTAGAGAGTGCAGGCTTTGGTGAGAAATTGAGGAGCTGGATTCTTTGGTGCTTATCTACATCACAATCTTTAGTTCTAGTAAATGGTAGCTCTAACCCAAAATTTCAGCACCAAAAGAGGCTTAGATAAGGAGATTCATTGTCTCCCTTCCTATTTATCCCAGTTGCTGAGGTCCTGACCTAATTAATAAAGAAATCTGAAGCTCTAAATATGGTTTCTGGATTCCACATCAACATTAGAAATAATGTGTCACATCCACAATTTGCTGATTGACACTTATATTTCTGGATGCAAAAGAAGAAGTTGTGGAGAATTTGGTGATGGAGCTGCAAGTATATGAAGCAGTTACAAGCTTAAAAGTGAATTTATAGAAAAAAAACAGTCATTAGCATTGATGTAGACGATAAGATCAAGGACTCGGCAAAATTATTACACTATAAAGTGGAGGGGTTTCCCTTCAAATATTTTGGAATGCCATTGGGATCCTCATGGAAACAAACTTCAATTTCGGAAGCCATAAATTAAATTGGAAACATGGAGGAGGAGATTTGTCTCTAGACCCATAATATAACACCAACAACTTATCTCTAGCAAGTATACAAATATATCACATGTCACTTATGCAAGTCCCAGTGGTTGTAGAGAAGAAGATACGAAAGATCATTAGGAATTTCTTGTAGGTAGAAACTCATGAGAAGAAGAAGATATGCTGGATTGCTTGGGAGAAACTTACTAGGTCAAAATAACTAGGGGTGAGAAATCTTAGAGTTACTAATAAAGCTTTACTAAAAAAGTGGGTCCTGAGATACTCTGTAGAAAAAGAAATGCACTATGGAGAAAGATAGTGCATCTGAAAACCAACACAGGTGAGGAGGATCTGTGGGCAAATGAATACTCAAAATCACATGGCAAAGGTTTACTGGAAATCTATTCAGAAGGAACAAACGTTTGTTGCAGATGGACTCCTATACCAAAATTGCAAATGGGAAATCTATAAATTTTTTGGAAAGACAAATGGAGGGATTCAACTCCATTTTATCTTTCTCACCGGAGATCTTTGAAATTGGTAGCAGACAAGGATGCAAAGGTAGAAGATTTAATTCAAGAAAGGAAATTGTGAATTCAATTAAAGAAACAACCAAACAAATAAGGAGGAAAATTTTGAATTTCGAAGTCTCTTGAAATCATTGGGAGATCCACCTGAATTAGGGGAAGGTGGGGACTCTCTAATATGCTCCTCCATTCAAAATTACACAACAAAGGATGGTTACAAATCCTTTCTAAATTGGGGCCTATATGAATTAATTTGGGCCTATAGCTAGATGACAAAAAAAGGTCATTAGAAATCACTACACACTACCCCTTATCAAAATAATTACCTAAGTACCTATTTTAACCATGATTAATTAGCATTAATTAATCGTATTATGGGTTAATTATGCTTTGGATGTGAGATTAACTAATGTTAGAAATTTCATCAGAACATCAAACATTTTTTTTTGTAAACAGTACACAGAATCGGTTATGTTCATCAACTTGTAAGCGAAATCTTTGTATTAGTGTTCTGAATTAATGGAGGACATCTATAATCGGTTAACGTTGACATGTTTATAATCCAATTTTGGTAATCGGATTTTACTTATAACATATATAAAAAGATTGTTTCATTTCATTACCAATTTCCATTCATTGCATTATTATTGTAGGATGCATTTAGCACATGCATCAAGACTTTAAACCCCTAAGAGACCCTAGTGGACGAGTTATAGTCTCGTGAGGGTTTACATAGAGGTCTACCCACAAAACCTATACAAAAATTTCTAAAACCATCAATCTTCCTCCTCCGAAGACGATACATCATCCAAGTAGTCCGGGTTATCCTTCGGGATTCTTTCTTCCAAGAAGTGATAGCTTGCATAGAAAACGAATGCTTCCTCCCTTTTCCTCCAAGTAACGCGCTTTCACGACTTCAAGCTACAAAAACACAAAAACAAACTTACATTTGTTAGTGGTGTTTCATTGGAAGATAAAACAACATGGGTTACGTAAAAAAAACCACAAAATTACCTACAAATTCTGCAATGGACAAGGTGAAGGGGCGACTGTTAAAAATCCGAGGTTGGAGAGCCAAAAAAACAAGTATCGCTTTTTCAATGACTAGGTGCCTAGCATGGATTTGTTGAACACTTCTTGCATTAGTATTACCAAACTCCTGGATAAATTTGTTGTGTACCCTAGCCCAAAAGGTTGTGGAATCCTACCTTTAGGAGTATTGACGCCTAAGTCGATTTTCCGCATACCATGCTTTGGTGATTGCCAAATCTTCCGCGGAGTCAAACGATGCCATTTCTTGTACGTATATGTATGGAATGAGTAGTTGTGGAGTATATGGAGTGAGGGGGATGAAATGATCAATTTTGGGGCAAATGGGTTCCAAGGGTGAGGTCTCTATTTATAGAGAAAGTCCCTAACGGCTATTTTTTTTGAAAAACGTGAAATAATTTGATATAATAGGTATTTAAGAGCTCTGTAAAACCCGATTGTGTTGATATTCCATAGGGAATCGGTTGTTATTATGACCAACGTAAACCGATTAAAGATCTGTTCGATTTTGAATTTTCACCCACAACAATCAGTTTATATATTTTAATATGTGATCCGATTCTAGCTTAAAAAACATCCAGGATAAATGACTTGCACAATCGGTTTACGTTGCCATATAGAGTCGACCGATTGTTGGCATGTTAGGCTAGAATCAATATAAACATTATGTGCCAAGAAGTTCAACACAAAGATCAACCAAAATAAAAACATCAACCACACAAAGATCATCCATATTAATTACATATATAAACCATCCCAAAAGACTTAAAACAAAAAACAACCACAAGTCTAATAACTTAAAGTTTTAATATTAAAAAGTTAAACTTAAAAACTTAAGGAGCACCAGGAGCATTCGCAGCATGAATAGCATCAGGAGCAGCAACATCACCACCAACACCGGCATTAGCAGCAGATACAACATCAACCATTGTAGCAACTTCATCCATTTCTTCAAACATACCTTCCAATTCTTGGTGGCGATACCTCTCAGCTGAAATAATATTTCGCCTCATCCGAACGAACCTGATGACCTCAACAAGCTCTTCTAGTACCAGCTTATCAATCAATGCCAGCGCTTGTTCAAGATTGGTCTCACCTCCGAAAGAAAACTTATATAGGATTCTCTCTGGAACTCTTTGTGGTTTCCTCAGAGCATCCTCCAAGGTTAATTATCGATTGTAAAATGCTAGGTGTCCGAAGTCCATTCTATACCAAAAGTTAACAAAAATCAAGTAAAAATCGGTACATAAAGAAACAAAAGTAGCCTGATTCTGAAGAGACTACCAGAATCGGTTTATGTGGTACATATATAAAACCCGATTCTGGCAAGGAAGATGAAAAGCCTATCCAATCGGATTATACATTTTACATATATAAACCGATTCTGGTGATGTATTTTCATATTTTATTTCTAACCAAATCGGTTGATGTTAATCATCATGTAAACCGATTATTGTGCATTCTCTTCATGGCCAAAAACAAACCCAGAATCGGTTTATTCGATATGTCAATACAAACCGATTCTGGGTGTAATCAGAGTTTTGCTTTGGAAAAAACGAAGATTTAAACATGTGAATCAATAAGATAAGAAGAATCATAGAATGGGTTGATGGAGATTTACCTTTTTCTTGTGTGGATCGAAGATTCGTTGGAGAAGAAGATGAAAATTAGGGTTTTGAGAATTTGGAAAGATTAGGATGAAAATAGAAAGTTTTTTTAGGTTTAGGTTTTTTTTTTTTGGATTTACTGAAAATGGAAAGAATAATATTTATATGAGAGAGTTTTATGAATTAATGTGGGGATAAATTAGTATTTATTAGAAATTTGGGTGCCCAAAGTAATTTGGTGGTGTGGGAAGGAAAATTTGATAGACCCCAATTAAGTCATATAGGCCCCAATTTAGCAAGGTTACAAATGGTGGATGAAATCAACTATAGGAGAAAATGAAATTTATTATAGCAATGTGCAGAGGGCTCAATTTTTTTTCTTGGTTAGCTATACAGAATGAAGTCCCAACTATCAATAATATACCAGAGCCAATGAAGTCCCAACTACCAATAATATAAAAGAGACTTTCTCTTTCCAAAAAACCAGAGACACAAAAACTTTATCCGACTGAAATCTCCCTTCTCGGATCGGCTCCTTCGGAGTCGATCCGAGAAGAATAATCCCCAAGTAACCTTCTTTTTACATGTTTTACCGGCTAGATTGTATCTTGTAATACTCTTTATTTCTATTGATTATCTCTTTTTAGGGTTTGTGTTCTTGATTTTTTTGGGTTTTGTTTGATGGATTTGTTGAATTTCAACATACAGATAAGCATAGCATTTCAATCAACAACGATCTATGATCAAATCCAAGAATCATCAACATATCTATCATTATATCAAGCTCCTCAAAATCAAATCAAATCTGATAATTTTACTGATTTTGGTGTCCTGGTTTTAATTGTATTTTTATTTTTCAATAGGCTAAGTTGTTCAACTATTTTAGTTTTAATTATGTGTTTAACAGATCGATCTACGCTTGGATTTCGATTTGTGTATGCTTTTACATATAACTTTAGTTCTAGATTCAGGGGGATGTTATTTTCTTCTGTGGGTTTGGGTTACTTTTTAGTAATACATATTTTCAGTGCAGATTTGAATATTTGTTATGATGTTACGAAGATATGGAGTATGTTTGGTATCCTTTCAGATCTACTTCAACAAACTATTCCACCAACAACAACAAACATGGCAGCAACTGAAGACATGGAAACCAAGGCAACAAAAATTCCTTTTTCAAGATCACTATCAAGTTCATCAACTATTATCACATCTCCAATTCCGAGACCGCCCGATTCGTTCAGATTCAGACTCTTGAAGACCGATTCAGACTACCACTGCTACTCAAGACACTATGAATACTTTTGCTACTCAAGACACTATGTATATTGTGTGGATACTGTTACTGTTAAGTGGGTCGTTGTTACCTTGATTGATTTAGGCAATCAAAATTTTAAAAACTCCAGTTCATGTTATTTACATGATCTGATAAACTTTGGGTTGGACTTGATCCAGTCATTGCTTTGATACATCCTGGTTTTGTTATCAAAATCAGTATGGCCTTAGTTGTTAGTTCCTATCCTTTGCGAGAGAGAAGAAGGTCCTCTGGAATTGTTTTTAGGTCTCAAAAGATAGGTATGATAGGCAAGAATTGGTGGAGATGCTATAACTTGAATGATGCGTTTGTAAACTTGAAAAATTCTTGAAAGGTTTCTGATTTCCTAAATCGGCTTTATCAATATATTTGCTGAGGTTAGCCTCTTTTCCGAAAAAAAAAACTACCAATAATATACTCAAGAGGGGATGCCATATTAGTTGATACTAACATCACTAGGGGATACCATTAACCTGATCCAACGGTCAGGATTGTTTGGGATTTTTTTGCCCCGTATAGAATGTATCAAACCCAGAAACCATTTATAAATCCTGCTATTTGGAGGGGTACATCCCTACTCATGTAGGGATATGGGAGACCATAGTACTTGCTTTTTTGGGTTTTTGAGGGAAATGGAGGGATAGGGAAGGGATAAAACACACCATAGTGCTTTTTTGGGTTTTTGGGATTCCAGAATCGAATCGAATCCTCTTCCTCTCCCTTCTCTCTCTTCTTTCTCTTCATCTTCCCTTTCTCAAAAAAAAAAAAACCCTCAATAGCCGTCTTGCTCAGATTTGGTCCTTTTGGACCAGATCTGAGCAAGGATTTTTTTTCTTTTTAAAACTTTTTGAAAATAGGTAATAGAATAAGATGTTTTTATATCATTTTTGATGTCTTTTGACATATTTCTTCGTCGTTATGGGGAGATTTTTCTTCGTCGTTGTGGGGCTAGTTCTTCAAATTTTAATGGCTGGTTCGTGGCTTGATATTCTTGTTTCAAAAACATCAACGATTTATCACGACATCGCGCATCTGTGTTCGTGTGGATCGACAATTTTATGGGCAAAGTACTCCTTTGTTTTAGGAGCATCTCTTATGGAAGAAGAATACAATCAGATTAAATGGTCGGAATATATTTCCGGATTTACCATCATATTTTCCTTAAACATAAAGTTGTTTTGGATATCTTTGCGGTTTATCGCTCTTTCTCTTCGCGATCTACATGTAATTGATGTCCTTTTTTGTATTAGGGTTTCGATTATCTCTTATTTTGATGTTTTTGTCATTCTTGTAAGCGAACATGTAATCACTGTTTTGATTTGAATGAATTGAAATATGTTGATTGTCAAAAAAAAAAAAAAAAAAAACTAATATAAATCATGGGGAAGAATTTTTTTACTCTTTATTGGCCATTTTGCAATTTTGGAATGGTGAGTAGTGACGTGGTCGCTTAATGACATGTGCAAGTGCAACGAATGGTGATACCAGTAGACAAACAGTGAAATCGATGGTATGTACAACCGTGCCTAATGTCCATACTCCATATTAATATGACTCCCCGGGTGGAGAAAATGGTGGAACCTGAAAAGAGAGGTTCAGTTTCCAAAAACATGTTACTGTAGCAAACTTCAGGCAACGTCTCAGTTGTCCGTCTCAAAAGCTAGCTGTAATCACAAATCCAAGTCTTAAAAGTTGCAAATAACAATTGATTTTACTGAAGAAACTTGACAAGTCCATTCATACTCTGTATCTCTGTTCTTGTGCTCAGGAAACAAGTAAGTTAATCTCATTTATCTTTTAGAAAATTTGCATTTTTTTCTTTTTCTTCTACTTTTTGTGTGTTACTAGTACTAGGGTTTAGCTAGCTTTGTTAGGGTTTATGATTCTTGCCCCTAAGTAGATGATTATATTTGTAAATCATTGATTTTTGCAGGTCGTGAGTGAAATCTGAGTTTGATAGATAGATTTTGTTATTCACACTTCACAAACCATGAATGCTATTACCCAAATCAAAATATAAAAAGACTTATAAATGTTACCGCCATGGTTCACACCAAAGGGGTATCAGAGAAAAGGACTTGCAAATACAGAATCAGAGCCATTGACAGACAAAGGGAAACAAGATGCAAGCCTTAGTATGGAAGATAAAATGCCTGACAGCTCTAACAGTGATGCAGAGGAAGTAGTAGCTGAAGATGAGGACAACTATGACCTAGATGTTAAACCGGTGGCCGAAGAAGTTGCCGTTTCAGATCTTTATGATTTCTACGGGGATAAGAGTGAAGAATTCTTTGCAGTTGATCAGATATGGGCCATTTATTACTATGCCGAAGGTATGCCCAAAAGGTATGCTAGGATCAATGAAGTTTATTTACCATTCAAGGTGGATGTCACATGGTTGGAGTATGTTGCTGGGGATATGGATGAGACTGCTTGGAAGAGAAGTGGGTTACCTTTTGCTTGTGGGAAGTTCAAACTCGGCAAGACTATTACAATTGATGATATTCGTGCATTCTCCCATAAGATTTTCTGGAAAATAAGTGTTGATAGGAGTTACACCATTTATCCCCAGAAAGGGGAAACTTGGGCTCTCTACAAGAACTGGGGAATTAAATGGAGCTCGAATCCGGACAACCACAGAGAGTACGAGTATGAATTTGTTGAAGTCTGTCGGATTACACCTACATTAGAGGCATTTTGGGTTTCCATTTGGTAAATTTGAAAGGTTTTGTAGGCTATTTAAGCCAACCAAAAGCAACGGTATGGCTTCCTTTCAAATACCATCCAATGAAATGATAAGGTTCTCTCACAGGGTTCCTTCATTTAGAACGAACGGTAAAGAACGAAAAGACATACCCGAAGGTTATTTTGAACTTGATCCTTGTTCCCTGCCTAGTAACCTTGAAGAAATATCTGAAACTGTTGATGGTAGCACTAACAGTTCGTTAAAATCTGTATCAAAGGAGAAGCAACCAATGCTGCGAAAGAGAAAAACTCCTGATGCAGAGAGTACCTTGGATGGGAATTCCCCAGGTGGAATTAAGTCTTCTAGGATGCCAAACAGATGCTATAAGAACCCAAATGAAGAAAAGCGATCAGCAGAAACTTCTGATGGACTCCTGGATGAGAGTAAGGCTACCAATGTTTCAGACGGCGAGAAAAAACCTGATGCTCACACTAAGGAAATGAGTCCAGATGGTGTGAGTACCGTACCTGGCCGTGTGGACGAGCACATCCCCTGCCCACCTTCTTATTTAAAGACTTCTAAAATGCTAAACACAGAATTCTGCAACTTCAATAGAGAGCGATCCCGTGAAAAGTTTCAGACTGGCCAGGTATGGGCTCTGTATTGTAAATTGGATAAGTTGCCCAAAATCTATGCTCAGATAGAAAGTATTGAATCATTTTCTGTTTTTAAACTGGCTGTAAAGTGGCTTAAATCTTGCGATCCACCAAAGGGCATTATTCCATGGTCTGACAAGGAAATGCCAGTAAGCTGTGGAAGATTTAAGGTCACATCTACTGAATCTGTTGTCTTTAATGCTTCCATTTCTTTCTCTCATCTGTTAAGTAAAGTTCCAGCTATTAATAACATGTACACAATCTATCCAAGAGCAGGGGAAGTGTAGGCATTATACCGGAAATTTTTCATTGACTTGATGCATACAGACCTGAAGAAATGTCAGTACGACATTGTTGAAATTTTAGTGGTGGTTGATGCTCATTGGAAAATTGTATCAGTTTTGGAAAGAGTTACTGGTTTTAAGACGGTATTCAAAGATAAAGAAAAAGAGGGACTTGATTCCACTGGAGCTATTCCGTGGATTGATTTGTATAGATTTTCTCATCAAGTTCCAACTTTCATGCTATCAGGAGCCAAGTATGGCAACTTGCGTGGCTGCTGGGAGCTCGATCCTAGAGCATTGGCAGTAAATTGATATTTGACAAACTAAAGATGAGCAGTTCTCTGTGAAGTTATTTTGGCATCAGTATAGTATCTTTTTTTACTTAGGCCTGAAAGTTTTCGTGTTCTGTTGAGCTTAGTAAGACACTTTTGTGCAGTTATACTTGTGCTTGCAGAGATATATATTCTTGGATTTGATGATAATTTCCTTGAGGAGAAATGTTCCTCTTGGCTAGAATATATATAAAACCATATAATATCTTTTGTGTTTACAACCCAAGTAAATGGAGATAATCTCCTAAAGGTAAATAAGGCAAGAGGATAATATAAAGTCTATTACACCCCCTTAGTCTGAGCGGGAGAGGAACAAACGCTAAGACTAGAACGAAAGCGAACAAATAGCTGTAGAGGAAGCCCCTTGGTAAAGGTATCAGCATATTGATTCTCAGAGGGAACATGTAAGACTTGAATGGCACCAATACGAACTCGTTCACGAACAAAATGTATATCAATCTCCACATGTTTGGTGCGTTGATGTTGAACAGGATCTCCAGACATATATATCGTACTTACATTGTCACAAAAAACAATAGTAGAACGTCGTAGAGGTAGTCGGAGCTCTAGAAGAAGATTGTGAAGCCATGTTGTTTCAGCAACCGCATTTGCTACTCCCCAGTATTCAGCTTCAGCACTGGATCGAGAGACTGTGGCTTGAAGCTTGGAGGACCAGGAGATGAGATTGTCACCAAGAAAGACACAAAAACCAGATGTCGATCGTCGAGAATCAGGACAACCCGCTTGATCAACATCGAATATATCTTGTCAAGCCAGAGATAGAGGAGACCGAGAGAAATAGATCGTGGTTGATGGTGCCCTGAAGATAGCGAAGGATTCGTTTGAGGGCATGCATGTGAGGCTCACGGGGATCATGCATAAATTGACATACCTGCTGAACTGCGTATGAAATATCTGGCCGAGTAAAAGTGAGGTAATGAAGAGAACCTGCTAGGCTTCTGTATAGTGTGGGGTCCGAAAGTACCGGGATATAGGTAGCACTGAGATTGGAATTTGTGTCGACCGGAGTAGTCACTGGATTACATTTTTTCATGGAGGCACGCGCAATGATGTCTTGTGCATATAATGACTGAGACAAAAATAATCCTGAGGATGAACGAGTAACAATGATGCCCAGAAAATGATGTAGTGGACCAAGGTCAGACATAGCAAACTCTCTCTTCATCAAATTAATAAAGCGACATAGGAGAGTATCAGTAGAGGCAGTCAAAATAATGTCATCAACATATAAAAGTAAGTATGTCGTTTCGGATCCTGATTGATAAACAAAAAGTGAGGGATCACATACACTACCACGGAAACCACAACTTGTGATAAACTTGGCAAATCTCTGAAACCACGCCCGAGGAGCCTGCTTGAGACCATATAACGATCTGTGTAGTCGACATACGTAATCAGGGTGATCAGGATCAACAAATCCTGGAGGCTGATGCATATAAACTGTCTCGGTCAGATCACCATGGAGAAAAGCATTCTTGACATCTAGCTGATGGATTGGCCAAGAACGCGAAGTAGCAATAATAAGAACATTATGAATATTATCAGGTTTGACAACCGGACTAAAAGTTTCAAAACAATCAACCCCAACCTGCTGAGATTTGCCATTGGCAACAAGACGAGCCATGTATCGCTGCAAAGATCCATCAACATTATATTTGTGACGAAAAAGCCTCATGGAACGAATAACATGAGCATCACGAGGTCGTGATACAAGTTCCCACGTATTAGTTTTCAACATAGCATTGTACTCATCTTTCATGGCGGCATTCCAATTTATATCCCTAAGAGCATACAAGTGAGAGCGATCAATTGGAGAGATATGCCGTAAAGTTTGAACATGGAGATTGAGCCGGTGGATCGGTCGGTAAATTCCACGGGAGGCTCGAGTAACAGGACGAGAAGGAGCTGTAGTGGGGGGAGATGTTGTAGTGGGAAGGACAGTAGTAGGTGTCAAGGATGTAGAGACTGTAGTGGGAAGTATAGTAGTAGGGACGGTAGTGGAGTAAGGATATGTAGTAGTAGGGGCAGAGGAGATGGTGGAGTCTGCAGCTGTGGAATTAGTGCAGATAGGACCCGGAGAAACCGACTTAGAGAAGATATTGGACTGACGTAGGTATATGGGTCTATTAGGGGAAGGTGGATGTGCAGACATAGGAGCTGGTCTGCAGCGACGTACGTACGGGTGGAGGAAGAGAGGAAGCGACGTACGTACAAGTGGAGAAAGAGAGTTGTGTTGGACTGACGTGGGCTTGGAGGTTGGAAGTGGAGCAGACGCAGAAGATGGGAAGTTGGACCGACGATGAGTAGGGGTATATGGTCCTGAAGTAGTGGGTGGAATAGTGGAAGCCTGAGTGTCAGTAGGTTGATCAGGATGTGTAGATGGGTAAGAGAGGTTATAGGAAGAATGGAGGATATTTTGGGGAGACTCGACAGTAGAAGAGGTATTTGTAGTGAGATTTGTGAAGGGAAAGACATTTTCGCCGAAAGTTACACGACGAGAGATAATGATCTTGTTTGTGGCAAGATCAAGGCAGCGGTATCCACGGTGGTTGGTAGGAAAACCAAGAAAGACACACCTAGTGGAACGAGGGGAGAGTTTGTGAGGAGTTGTGGACGAGAGATTTGGATAGCAAAGGCAACCAAAAGTACGCAGATGTTCATACGTTGGTTGTCGTTGATAAAGAATAGACACGGGTGAGTGAAAATTAAGGACTTTGGTGGGTAGAAGATTATGTAGATAGACAGCCATATGGAGAGAGTAGACCCAATATTTTGGAGGAACATAGCGTGAGACATAAGGGTACGAGTGATATCATTGATCTGACGTATCATGCGTTCAGCCTTGCCATTTTGGGATGAAGTTTGGGGGCAAGAGAAACGAAAAACAAGACCATTATCGAGAAAAAGTATGGAAGGAAGAGTTGTCAAATTCACGACCCATGTCACATTGAAAACATTTTATTTTTTCGTTCAAATTGAGTTTGAACGAAAAACGAAAATTCAAAAATTTGCTATAAACTTGGGACTTAAATTTCAAAGGGTAGGCCCATAGATAGTTGGTAAAATCATCAAGCAATATAAGATAATATCGAAAACCGGTATCGATATAGAAAGGAATGGTCCATAAATTGCTATGTATGATATCAAAGGGTGCAAAAGTAATGTAATTAGATTCATAAAATGGCAATCGAACATGTTTACTAACTTGACATGAATGAAAAAGTTGAGAAGAATTATTCTTATTACAATGAATAGAATTATTTTTGCGTAAGACATCTAAAATTGTCTTGCCAAGGTGTGCCAATGAAAAGCTTATGCCAAATATCGGCGAAAAAGCAAGCAAGGGAAATGGGAGAAGGGTGGGACGATTTTGTAGGTGGTACGACAGAGTTGGTGATAGGGTAGAGCTCCCCGGAACTATTGCACCGAAGGATAATCCTCCTAGAACTCAGATCTTTCATGGAGAAAAACCGAGATGGATCAAACTCAAATGGAACACACGATTATCGGTGGTGAACTTATGACGAAACTAAGTTTTTGATAATATCGGGAACAACAAGAGTATTTTTGAGTTGAAGGGTGCGAGAAGGAGGTATATGAGCTTGGTACCACTAGCGGTGGCGGAATGCTATTTCCATTGCCAACTAAGATAGGACAAATGCGAGACTAGAATCGATAACGTTATGTAAAGTACTGAATCAAGAGTGAGATGTGAGGTAGCACCGGTATCCATGTAGAAAGCATCATCAAGGTTCTTTGTAGATGCATAGAACTATATGCCTCTGCAATGTCTGTGAGATTCAGTTGTTCCGTCGCCATTAATTTTAAAGGTTTAGAGAAAATAGGATCGTAGAGGGGCTGATACCATCTTGGATTTGATGATAATTTCCTTGAGGAGAAATGTTCCTCTTGGCTAGAATATATATAAAACCATATAATATCTTTTGTATTTACAACCCAAGTAATTGGAGATAATCTCCTAAAGGTAAATAAGGCAAGAGGATAATATAAAGTCTATTATATATGAATGTTGAATGTAGTTAGGTAAACACTTTTGTGAAATGCATGACAATGAAAAGCAATGATTATTCTCTGGGTTCATGTATTATCTCTTTCTGTTTTTGATATGTAGTTATTTCTTTACATTATGAACTTTTGATCCATGTAAGATTTGTAGGTGGCACCTCCATCCAAGTGTGTGGCATCTGTTTGGATAAAGCAATAAAATAAGGTGCAGTCTAATTATTAATGTCCGACTTTAAGTTGTTTGAAATATGATTGTTTACATCTTGGTATATGCTGTCTAATTGAATTCTTGCCTTGTGATGTGCACTCCTGAGATGCTGATGATTAAACAGTTTTATGAAATGCTAGTGTAAAATTTCATGCACAACTTGGGCGATGAAAACTTCTATCATGGTCTTGAACTGATCCAATATAATTCTCAAGTTTTGACCTGTCATTGTTTGGGCCATGGTATGCGACCCGATATTTTTGTTAGATTTTTGGTTTTTCGTATTATTCCAATGCAATAAGAGTGGACTTTGCTATGCAGTTGATCAGATACGAATCAATATGCTAATTTCATATTCCCTCCGATTCTACAAAAGAGATACTATCACTTTTTTACTTCAGCCTAAAAATAGGCCAAAACAAAAAAGTGATAGTATCACTTTTCCAGAAACGGAGGTAACATGTACAACTCGGATGCTGGGTAAATTGCAAAGGTAGCCTATTAAAACTCTATTTGCTTCTTAGAATAATACATAAATCTTGATCTCATTGTTGTAGACTCCTAGTTAGTAATTCGGCGAATGATTCGCGAATTCGTACGAATCAACCGAATCCGATGCTTTCGGATTCGCGTATGTAGCGCGAATCAATTGAGGCGGTGTTAGGCGATTGAACAATGACTCGGCGATTGAACCCATTTAAGTGTTTTTTTTAGAGTTATTAAAAAGAAGTTGTTGGTGGGGATTGAACCCATGACCTCTTACTTGCTAATTAAGGCTCAAACCATTGAGCTATTTGCTTGTTTTTGTCTATTCTTAATGTATTATCTATATAATACAATAAAATTGGTTTAAATCATTCTTTCAACTCTATACAAACTTTAAAATATAATTTCTATTAATTTGATTTAAGCCGAATTTTCCGTACCGAACTCATATTTCTAAAACGATTTATACACGTACGTATCCGTTCCGAACTACACTCCGAACAACGAACCGTTGACCGATTTTTTGACCGAATCCGACCTATCCAAATCCGTATAATTCTCGAACGTATGCCGTCCCGAACTCCTCTCCGTACCCCGAATTGCTAACTAGGTTGTAGACTACAAATGAGAAGTTTGATACTGAAGCTCAACTTGGTTAGTGTTAGAGGAACAATCTTTTGCTAGATTCTCGCCTGAATTGGGTCACTAGTCGTTCGCTATGAGAAGTTCAGTCATAGGATTCAAGTTCCCAGTCTTTATATGTGTCAGCCATGGAAGATGCAAATTGCAAGCTCCTCCCGAACTTTTCTAATTGTGTCAATATTTGTTTTCTGTATTACATTATGCGTTCCTGTTCTTTCCCTATTTTTTGAAATATAGTATAAATTTAGAAATGCAGTTAGGCGCCAATATGGTATGTTAATTCAACAATGTTGCCACTGGAAGTTTCATGTGAAATCTTGTTGCGCGGTCTAGGGAGCCGTAGACATTTCTGATGAGCACCATCCTAGAGTGCATTTACATCACAGAGGAAACCGTGATGGGTTCTCATTGGGCACTACTGACTAGCTGAGTCTGACTTGTCTGTCTTGTTTTCTTAAAAGTTTAAGCATCGTATTTTGGTAATTTGATGCCAACTAGGTTAAATGAGTCATATTGTTGTTTAACCAAACCAAATGACTGTTGAGTCCGACATAAGATAATCCAGATCAGACGTGACAACATAATCGGTTCAACATCTGACCAAGGAGACTCAGTTCCGAGTTAAGCTGGCAGTTATTGAGTTATCAAACAACAAAAGCCCTTTTATCTGTGGTTTCTGAAATATTTAATAAAGGGATACTGAACTGAACCCATTTATGTATTTACATTGAGTTAACAGGCTTTATGATCATGGTTATGTTGCCAGTGTTGCTCATTCTGACATTTTGGTTATTCTACTTGCTGGTTAGAGGACTAGACCCCTAATGAGTTGAACCAAGTACTTAATGGATGTGTAAGAATCTAGCATGATAATGACTCTTTCGTTTTGGGTTACTGTTTGGGAAGCATACTAGGGAGTCGATATTGGAGACCGGACCCTGATGGTGCTATTATTATTTTTAACTGTGCAGTAGTCATGAGCTGCCACAAAACTGTTTAGACAAACACAGAACCAACTGCCTTAGTGTACCTGCAGAAAGGAAATTAGTCCATATAAATTATCTTGTCATCAGTCCATGTATTTTTCTTACCCATTAGTATCGTTGACCTTGAGGTGAGCCTTGAGTCGAGTATTTGTCATTACAGTCAGAAGCATAACTCATTTATTAAGGACTTTAGGCCTGTGAGAAGCTGAACTTGCTTGAGCTCTCCGACTTTTAAATATATGCCTCTTATGAAACTTGTCCAATGTGCTTTTGCTACAAATAGCTTACTGGAATTAAGGTTTGTGTAGATATGCACCCAATTTAGTGTCATTCATGTTTTTGGCTCGAAACATATATATGATTAGAAGTTAGTTTACAGAGCCGAAACAAGCTGTCGGGTATTACTAGTACGACCGTTTCCACGGTGGGAGGGACGACCGAAGAAGAATCTGAAGATGGGGTTTGTCTGCGACTATTTTCGTCCCGTTTAAGAAAAAGTGATACTTTCATCCCGTTTCAGAAAAAGTGATATTTTCGTCCCGTTTCCGGAAAAAGTGATACTTTCTCCCCGTTTGGAAAAATATCACTTTATACAAACGGGAGAAAGTATCACTTTTTCAAAGCAACTAAAAGTATCACTTTTTTAGAAAAGAGCGAAAGTATCACTTTTCCGAAAGCAATTGAAAGTATCACTTTTCTGAAGCAGGATGTGAAAGTATCACCTTTTCTTAAACGGAAAATTAGTAGATCCATAAACCCAAAATATGGATGTCTGATGTGTTATGCATCCTTTGTGGTGGTTTTCATAATGGCTATGCATTCAATTTTCAAGAATTATGCCTAAAATGAAAGTATCATTTTTCTTGAAACGGAGGAGTACATCGTTTTATTAGTTGCAACGGAAAATAAGTTAAACCAAAATTTTGCTACATAAACTATTATGTATACTTTATGGTGGTTTGCATAATGGATATACACTTAATTTCCTAAAATTGTGCCTAAAATGATAAGTTCCTCTGAATTTTTCGTAAAAGCTCAAAATTTGATATTGTTGTTTGTGCTCGTTGGATAGGTTTTTTTATTAGCTTTCCAACGAGATAAAATTTGTAAAATTCCAAGGTACGTATTTTTAGATATGTTATATTCAAGTTTGCTTTCCAATTATACCCCTGAAAAGATAGGATACACAAGTAGTTATATTAATTGGACTAAAAGGGAGGGATATTTTTGGTTTTTCGGCCCTAACCATTTCCAATCTTTTTGTGTCAATTGATCACTTACATTTTACAAAAAAATGGCCATATAAAGGTCCTCCCTCGCTTCGCTCGGTCGGCCCAATTATTCCATTACTGTAGAACAATTCCTTTTGATGTTGACGACGCTATCATTGCAGAACAGGCCTCTGAGAACACAGAGGGCAGTTCCCAGTTTCCTAAAGGAAGTGCGGGAAAGTGCTACACTTCCCCCATTAGTTTCCACCATGGGTTTCCCCCATGAGGTGTAGCATTTTCAACCCTTGATGCCCTGGATTGGAGCTAACAGGGGGGCCCTTTGTATGTTATTAGGTCACTGTCCACACGACACCTCATGGTGGAAGATATTGGTGGAAACCAATGGGGGATAGGTAGCATTTTCGGGAAGTGCGTCACAGATACAAGCCTAGACCCTTTTCATTCAGTACTTGGTTGAACTGTTTTGATTTATACGCCTATAAAATCGTCTATTATAATTTGTATAGTGTATTTCCATGATAATGGATGGCATTACTATGGCTAGACTGTTGGCGATTCTAGAAAGTCATAATCCTGCAATGGATATGGACCATTCTACTGCAGCTTATCCAAGTGGAGGGTGACTAAAACCTTCATTGCAGCTGCATTATTCAACTTTTCCCCTGCATAATGCAATAACTGATATTTTTAGCTGCAATTCTGACAAAAACTGTGCAACGTCCGCGGTACAAGTACAATTAGCCTCCTTTTGGTCCTGGAGCTATTTGGCAGATGATGCAAGGTGGAAGGACCTAACTTTTTTCCTGTTTGACCATGCCAGATTGCTAAAATCAGTTTTACGTAGGGGTGGGACTTGGGTTGGTTGGGCGGGTTAGAAGGCTTGGCCGAGGCAGACCCGAGCTAGGAACTCTATGCCCAGATTGCCCATCGAACCCATTGAGGTGTTGCCCAAGTCCGCCCAAATTATGTTCCTCGGGTTCCCCGGGTTCCTCGGGTTGGCCCAAGTTTCACTAGACATACAAGTTTGTTAATGTGATAATAATAAATTTAGTAATAATAAGATTTAATTGCTCCATTTATTTTAAATTTCCAATAATTGATGATTATTTACAATAATATAAACTCTTTTCATATCGAATGATTAATGAGATAGATATACTTTATATTTTCATTAATAGATTTGAAGATAATATCTAAAATTTCTCTAAATAGATGATGATACTAATTATAAAAAATGTCTTATATATAGTTCTTCGGGTTGGGCGGGTTGTTTGGGTTAGAAATACTTGTGCCCATGCTTGCCCAAATTTAATTCGGGTTCATAAAATTTAGGCCCAAGCTTGCCCAAAGTTTTGAAATACGTTGCCCATGTCCGCCCAACGTTCGGGTTGGGCATGGGTTGGGTGGGTTGACCCAACCCAAGTCCCACCCCTAGTTTTATGTCCCAACTCCCAGGACGGCGGTCAGATTCTTTTTTTTTTTTTTTTTTGAAAAAGGAAAGCAAAGCAACAAGAAAAGAAAAAACAAAGAGCACCTAACTAACAGAAAGCCGCTCACTCTCAACAAGAGGAGAAATACAAGGAGGGGAAGAAAACCACACATTCGAAGAGTGGGTAGTAACAGCTAAAGCTGCAAGATTATGTGCCACATTATCGGCAGTCTTCTTGATGTACCTGAGTTCCACAGTTTTGAATCATCTCAGTTCTTCTCTGATTCTACTGATAGTATTCTGTATTCTCCATCTTAAGTTGTAGTGCTTGTATTTCAAAGCATTTATGACATTTAGGGAGTCTCCTTCCAACACAATGTCTCTGAAACCTTTACAGATTTCAAGTTCCACCGCCAAGAGTGCACTATTAGCCTCTGCTTCAATAGCAGTACAGTAATCAATTGACTTGTTTTGACAGCCCTGCGAGCCTCACTATCTCTGGCTATGACTCCACAAGCAAACCCCCTAGGAACTGCAGCTCCATCAAAATTAATTTTGATTTTATCTCCTACAGGAGCTTCCCAGTTGTCCTTTTGAGATTCCAACATGTCAGACTCAGTTGGCTGAACATCATTCACCTCCACTTCAAGCTTCATATTAAACCAGTACATAGCCTCTTGAATAACCTCCCTGATTTTGAATTTCTTCTTGTTAAAGACTACATCATTTCTACCTTTCCATATTGCCCAAAAGATACACATTCCCATTTTTAAAGAATCTCCACCTTCATCCAACCATTGTATGATGATGTATTTCACAGTTTGATTTAGTCTTTCCTCTATCCTGAGGCTTAATGGAGAAGCAAATAGCACAACTTGAGTCACCTGACAATAGAAATAAGTGATCTGTGTCTTCAATATTATTGTCACACAACCTGCAGTCATCATTTATCCCATGCATATGATTCTTAATATTTCTAGCCACAGGGAGTCCATTTTTAAGCATTCTCCATACAAAAAGCTGAATTCTTGGGGGAATGTTTCTCACACTACAAAATTTCTTCCACGGAAAGATGTAGTTGGTTGAAGTAGAGGGGGTTCTGTTATTTAATGTTTTTAAAAAGGATTTTGAAGAAAACACCTGTAGGATGATGTGTCCACAACAATTTGTCAAGCTGAATTCTCTTCTGGATCATTTGGTAAGAATATCTCCTTTATCTTGGTCACTTCAGTTGGGCTGAATAGCTGCTGCATCTTGTGTTCATCCCATTTGTGTTCTCCCTGAATAAATAGCTCCTTTACATTCTTATAATTGAGATCCCCAATCTCCCTTTTTTCTGGCTTCATCGATGGAATGTTTGGAATCCAAGGGTCATCCCAAATGTCTATATTTTCACCATTAACAATCTTCCAGCAGCATCCCTCTCTCAAATCTTCTCTGACTTGTAACATAGCATTTCATGTAGCTGAACAGCTCTTTGGTTTCTTCACTTCCCAGAAATTACCACCCTTTATGTATTTTTCTCTCATAATCTGACCCCATACACAATCTTCATCCTCCAGAAATCTCCAAATCAATTTTGCAATCATCCCCTTATTCAGTTTCTGAAGGGATCTTATCCCCAAGCCTCCCCTCACGGTCGGATTCTCTCAAAGTGAGCCAAACAGCAAAGCATGATTTTCTGCATAAATTGTTCTCTTTCAATGTAAATCATCCTTCTAATAATCTATCTCCAGTTTAACTATTTCAGTTCTATTTTCTCTCGGTTGTACTCGTAGTAATCTTGCAAAGAAGAAGCTTAAGGGAAATCTTACAACAGTACTTTTCATCGAGACCCATGACTACCACGGCCCTGGAAAATCGTGCCAAGAATCCATGGCCCGAACAAATTGGCTAGTGACTCAAAATGCCACTGTAACTCAAAAAATTCCTCGTGCCCCAAATTTGTCCGTGGTGACACAAGATTAAAGTGAAGGATACTCATGATTGAACCAAAAAGAAAAACAGCATCTTTTCTTTTCAAAGGGTTGGAAGATGGGAGCTTGTGATCAAACTGAGACTCCGCTTGAAGGGATACTTCATTTTTGGGTTTAATTGTGGTGCTGCAGAATCTGATTTCTAAATGAACTTTCTGTTTTTAGGGTTGTCTTTATAGATTACAGGTCTTGCTGCTACTATGTATCTATCTATGGTTTAAAGAGAAGGTCAAATTCTGCAATTTTGTTCTCTTAACTCAGCATGAAACAACAAGTAAGTAAAGTAAAGCCATCTCTTTTATCTTTTTGAATTCTGCATTTCTCTGATCTTTCTGTTTGTGTATTTAGGGTTTAGGTGTGTTATTTAGGTTTACACTTTAAGTCAACATTAAAGGGTTTTCACTAAATAGGTGATCTTTGTAAATCATTCATTTTTGCAGGCCGTGAAACTAAAATCTGAGCTTGATTGATAGATAAATTGAAACTTTAGAAACCATGAATGTTACTGTCCAAATCAAAAATGAGAAAGACTTGGAAATGCAGCCTCCACTAGGGTTCACAGCAAAGGTGTCTAATGTCAAAGGGAAGTGTACTGGAGCTAACCACTATGGCAACAAAGGAAATGAAGATGCAAGCATCAGTAAGGAAGATACAAAAGCTGACAGCTCCAACAGTAGTAATGCAGAGGATGGAGCTGTAGATGATGACCACTGTGAACAAGAACCTGATTCGGTGGTCCTTGAAGTTGCTGATCCAGATTTTTATGACTTTGGCAGGGATAGGAGTGAAGAGTGCTTTTCAGTCGATCAGATATGGGCCATTTATAAAGATTTCGATGGTATGCCCAGATTCTATGCTCGGATTGACAAAGTATATTCACCATTCAAGGTGGATGTCACATGGTTGGAGTTTGTTGCTGGGGATGTAGATGAGACTGCTTGGAAGAGAAGTGGGTTACCTGTTGCTTGTGGAAACTTCAAACACGGAAAGACTGACACAATCAAGCATATACGTGCATTCTCCCATAAGATTCTTTGTGAAAAAAGTGTTGGAACGAGTTACGACATCTATCCTGCAAAAGGGGAGACTTGGGCCCTCTACAAGAACTGGAATATTAGATGGAGCTCTGATCTGCACAACCGCAGAGAATATGAGTATGAATTTGTGGTAGTCCTGTCAGATTACACTAAAGAATCAGGCATTTCTGTTGCCCCTTTGGATAAGGTAAAAGGTTTTGAATGCCTGTTTAAGCCGACCAAAAACAATGGCATGGCTTTCTTTCAGATACCATCCAATGAAATATTAATATTCTCTCACAGGGTTCCTTCAATTACCACCACAATCGGTAGAGAACAGGAAGATGTCCCTGAAAGTTATTTTGAACTTGATCCTTGTTCCCTGCCTAGTAACCTTGAAGAAATATCTGAGACTGTTGATGGTAGCAATAACAGCTCGTTAAAATCTGTATCAAAGGAGAAGCAACCAATGCTGCAGAAGAGAAAAACTCCTGATGCAGAGAGTACCTTGGATGGGAATTCCCTAGGTGGAATTAAGTCTGCTAGGATGCCAAACAGATGCTATAAGAACCCAAATGAAGAAAAGCGAGCAGCAGGAGCTTTTGATGGACTCCTGGATGAGAGCAAGGCTACCAGTGTTTCAGACAGCGAAAAAACCGCTGCTGCTCACACTAAGGAAATGAGTCCAGATGGTGTGAGTACCATACCTGGCCGTGTAGACGAGCACATCCCCTCCCCGCCTTCTTATTTGAAGACTTTTGAAATGCTAAACACAGAATTCTGCAACTTTAACAGCGAGCGATCCCGTGAAAAGTTTCAGACTGGCCAGGTATGGGCTCTGTATTGCAAATTGGATAAGTTGCCCAAAATCTATGCTCGGGTAGAGAGTATTGAATCATTTCCTGTTTTTAAACTGGCTGTAAAGTGGCTTAAATCTTGCGATCCACCAAGAGGCATTATTCCATGGTCTGACAAGGAAATGCCCGTAAACTGTGGAAGATTTAAGGTCACATCTAGTGAAGTTTTTTTCTTTAATGCATCCATTTCTTTCTCTCATCTGTTAAGTAAAGTTCCAGCTATTAATAACATGTACACAATCTATCCAAGAGCAGGGGAAGTGTGGGCACTATACAGTAAATTTTGCTTTGACTTGATGCATACAGACCTAAAGAAATGTCAATACGACATTGTTGAAATTTTAGAGGTGATTGATGCTCATTGGATAATAGTATCAGTTTTGGAAAGAGTTACTGGTTTTAAGACGGTATTCAAAGCTAAAGAAAAAGAGGGACTTGATGCCACTGCAGCTATTCCGTGGATTGATTTGTATAGATTTTCTCATCAAGTTTTAACTTTCATGTTGTCAGGAGCGAAGTATGGCAACTTGCGTGGCTGCTGGGAGCTCGATCCTAGAGCATTGGCAGTTCATTGATATTTGGCAAACTGAAGATGAGCAGTTCTTATGTGAAGTTATTTTGGCGTCAGTTTAGTATCTTTTTTAAAGTTTTCGTGTTTTGCGGAGGTTTATAAAACACTTTTGTGAAGTTATACTTGTGCTTGCAGAGATATATATGTATGTTGAATGTAGTTACCTAGACACTTTTGTGAAATGCATGACAATGAAAATCAATGATCATTCTCTGGGTTCATGTGTAATCTCTTTCTGTTTTGATATGTAGTTATTTCTTTACATTATGAACTTTTGATCCATGTAAGATTTGCAGGTGGCACCTCCATCCAAGTGTGTGGCATCTGTTGGGCTAAGGCAATAACATAAGGTGCAGTCTAATTATTAATGTCTGACTTTAAGTTATTTGAAATATGATTGTTTACATCTTCGTATATGCTGTCTAGTTGAATTCTTGCCTTGTGATGTGCACTCCTGAGATGCTGATGATTCAACAGTTTCATGAAATGCTAGTGTAAAATTTCATGCACAACTTAGCATAGATCATGCTTCAAAAAACAAAACAACAACAACTTAGCATAGATTCTTAGCTGTTGGGCGAGGAAAACTTCTATCATGGTCTTGAACTGATCCAATATAATTTTCATGTTCTGATCTGTCATTGTTTGGGCCATGGTATGCGACCCGATATTTTTGTTTGATTTTTGGTTTTTCGTATTATTCCAGTGCAATAAGAGTGGACTTTGCTATGCAGTTGATCAGATACGAATCAATGTGCTAATTTCATATTCCCTCCGATTCTACAAAAGTGATACTATCATTTTTTTACTTCAGCCTAAAATTAGGCCGAAACAAAAAAGTGATAGTATCACTTTTCCAGAAACGGAGGTAACATGTACAGCTGGGATGCTGGGTAAATTGCAAAGGTAGCCTATTGAAACTTTATTTGCTTCTTAGAATAATACATAAATCTTGATCTCATTGTTGTAGACTGCAAATGAGAAGTTTGATACTGAAGCTCAACTTGGTTAGCGTTAGAGGAACAATCTTTTGCTAGATTCTCGCCTGAATTGGGTCACTAGTCGTTCGCTATGAGAAGTTCAGTCATAGGATTCAAGTTCCCAGTCTTTATATGTGTCAGCCATGGAAGATGCAAATTGCAAGCTCCTCCCTAACTTTTCTAATTGTGTCAATATTTGTTTTCTGTATTACATTATGCGTTCCTGTTCTTTCCCTATTTTTTGAAATATAGTATAAATTTAGAAATGCAGTTAGGCGCCAATATGGTATGTTAATTCAACAATGTTGCCACTGGAAGTTTCATGTGAAATCTTGTTGCGCGGTCTAGGGAGCCGTAGACATTTCTGATGAGCACCATCCTAGAGTGTATTTACATCACAGTGGATACCCCCTGATGGGTTCTCATTGGGCACTCCTGACTAGCTGAGTCTGACTTGTTTTTTTCTTAAGTTTAAGCGTCGCATTTTGGTAATTTAATGCCAACCAAGTTAAATGGGTCATATTGCTGTTTAACCAAACCAAATGACTGTTGAGTCCGACGACATAAGATAATCCAGGTCAGATGTGACCACAAAATCGGTCCAACATCTGACCAAGGAGACTCAGTTCCGACTTAGCTGGCATACATGGTTTCTGAAATATTCATAAAGGGATACTGAACTGAACCCTGTAATATTTACATTGTCGATTATTCCACTTGCTAGTTAGAGAGAACTAGACACCTAATGAGTTGAACTAAGTACTTAATGGATATGTAAGAATCTAGCATGATCATGATACTTTTATTTTGGGTTACTGTTCTACCAGTTAGACAGGACAGCGATTGCATGTTCTTGAAAAACTGTTTGAGAAGCATACTCGAGAGTCGATATTGAGGATGGGACCCTGATGGTGCTGTTATTGTTTGTAACTGTGCAGTAGTCATGAGCTGCCACAAATTTGTTTGGAAAAACACAGAACCAACTGCCTAAATATACCTGCAGAAAGGTAATTAATCCATATAAATTAACTCGTCGGCGGTCCATGTATCTTTATTATCCGGTGGTATCGCTGACCTTGAAGTGAGCCTTGAGTCGAGTATTTGTCGTTATTGTCAGAAGCATAACTCATACTATATGTTCGGGGATTTTAGGCCTGTGAGAAGCTGAACTCTCTTGAGCTCTCTGACTGTTAAAATATATGCCTCTTCCGAACCTTGTCCAATGTGCTTTTGTTACAAATAGCTTACTACAATTAAGATTTGTGCAGATATGATTAGAGGTTAGTTTATGGAGCCGAAACAGGATCTCAGGTTTGATTATTCCATTTTGGATACTCTTTGGGTGCCAGACTGCCAGTTCCTTAGAAATTAAGTTTAAATTTTTTTTTTGGCAACCACGCTATTATTGCAGAACAGGTCTTTGAGAACACAGAGGGAAGTTCCCAGTTTCCAAAATAGAACTGCCTCATGAATACAAGCCCCTAGACTTATAAACTACTCCATGATATCAGCATTACTATGGCTGGACCGCGGGCGATTCTAGAAAGCCGTAATCCTGCAATGAATATGGACCATTATGTTGCAGCATAGCGAAATGGATGGTGACTAAAGCCTTCATTGCAGCTGCCTTATTCAACTTCTCCCCTGCACACGGCACTATTTGTGCAACAACTTATTTTTTTGAGCCTCCTTTTGGTCCTGGAGCTAACCCTTGACATGACCCGCGGGTGAACAAAGTGAAGTTTTAAAACGTACTACTATTTTTTCTTTATATGCTCGGTTTTTAGGGTTTGTCTATATAAATTCAAGTCCTGCAGCTATGCATCTATCGATAGCTTAGAGAGAAGGTCAAATTCTGCATTTTTGTTCACACTTTTTGAACTCAGGAAGCAAGTAAGTAAAGCCATCGCTGTTATCTTTTGATTTCTACAGTTTTCTTTTCTTTATGTTTTGTGTACTTAGTAGTACTAGATTTAGATGCGTTAGGTTTCTTGCAGATGATGCTTATGAATCACAAAAGCAGCTGATGACTGGACGTTCATCTCTAATGCCCAGGGAACGTGTATTGAAGTAGCTGATGACTATGACAACCAAGGGAATGAAGATGCAAGCATCAGTAAGGAATATAAAAAAGCTGACAGCTCCAACAGTAATCCAGAACAAGTATCTGGAGATGATGATAACTATGAACAAGAACCTGATTCCATGGTCATTGAAGTTGCCAATGCAGATTTTTATGACTTCTACTGGTATAAGAGTGAAGAATGCTTTGCAGTTGATCAGATATGGGCAATTTACGACGATTCAGATGATGGTATGCCCAGAAACTATGCTCGGATCGATAAAGTGCATCTACCTTTCAAGGTGGATATCACATGGTTGGAGTTTATTGTTGAGGATGTAGATGAGACTGATAGAATTGAAGCTGTACTGCCATTCTCCCATAAGATTTTTGAGGAAAAAAATATGGATGAGAGTTACACCATCTATCCCCAGAAAGGGGAAACTTGGGCTCTTTACAAAAACTGGATCTCCCATAAGATTTATAAAGTGTACCATTTTTAACTGGGCTTTGACCACTAAATTGTTCGATGGTTATTCTTTAAGTACGCTTATTTGTAACTGGGAGGCAGTGATTGGTGATTGCTAACATCTAGCTCTCCTGGGTGTGTTTTGTATTTGTCACTTCTAGTGACTTTCTCTTTTTATTTAAATTGGCCCTTTTATTTGTCAAAAAAAAAAACTGGATCTCTGATCCGGACAACCACATGGAGTGCGAATATGAATTTGTTCTAGTCTTGTCAGATTATTCTAAGGAATCAGGCCTGTTTAAGCCAACCAAAACCAATGGCATGACATCCTTTCGGATACCATCCGGTGAAATGTTAAGATTCTCTCACAAGGTTCCTTCATTTACAACGACAGGTAAAGAACAAGAAGACGTCCCTGAAAGTTATTTTGAACTTGATCCTTGTTCCCTTCCCAGTAACCTTGAGGAAGTGCCTGAGTTCACTGATACGGAAGTTGGGACTGTTGATGTTAACATTATTAATGGTTTGTTAAAATCTGTATCGAAGGAGAAGAATCCAATGCCGAAGCAGAGAAAAAATTCTGCTGCAGAGAGTACCTTAGATAGGAGTTCCCAAGGTGGAAATAAGTCTTCTAGGATATCAAACGGATGCGATAAGAACTTAAATGAAGAAAAGCAGGGGGCTACCAGTGTTTCAGTCAGAGAGAAAAATGTTGCTGCAATCGCTAAAAAGATGACTCCAGATGGTGTGATTACCTTACCTGGTAGTGTGCAGAATTTTGAAATGCCTGACACCGAATTCAAAAACTTTGATGAAGAGCGATCCTGTGAAAAGTTTAAGGCTGGCCAGATATGGACCCTGTACAGTAAATTGGATAAGTTGCCCAAAACTTATGCTCAGATAGAGAGTGTCGAATCATTTCCTGTTTTCAAACTTGCTGTAAAGTGGCTTAAATCTTACAATCCACCAAGAGGCATTATTCCATGGGTTGACAAGGAAATGCCAGTAAGCTGTGGAACATTTAAGGTCACATGTAGTGAAGCTGTTGTCTTTAACGAAACAACTTCTTTCTCTCATCAGTTAAGTGAGGTACCAGCTGTCGATAACGTGTACACAATCCATCCAAGGGCAGGGGAAGTGTGGGCAGTATACAGTAAATTTCGCTCAGACTTGATGTGCTCCGAATTGAAGAAATGCGAGTACGACATTGTTGAAATTTTGGAGGTGGTTGATGTTCATTGGATGATTGCGTCGATTTTGGAAAGAGTTGCTGGTTTTAAGACGGTATCCACTGCGGCAATACCGTGGATTGAATTGTATAGATTCTCTCATCAAGTTCCTAGTTTCATGTTGTCAGGAGCAAGGTATG
>JAJJWX010001891.1:0-559254 GCA_023529315.1 Papaver bracteatum
GGAAAGGCAATAAGAAATGCAATAAGGTTTAGGCAACCTTGCCATAGTCTAGGGCTTTCCCCATACACAAAGGTCTAAAGACCCAAAGGGCCATACCCTTAAGGCTAAACCAATGCTATTTAAGTCTAAAACTCTAAGTGTTTTAGTCTATATGGGACTAATGTTTAATTCATTCACATGAAAAAACATCTAGGGAGTAATAGGTCTTGGGATCAAAACATGGTCCATGCATTTTTTTGATTAAAACAAAACATTGTTTTTTCTAACAGATTCTACACACAATTACCTAATTTGAGACTACTCTTTACAACACATCAATTGGTGGTGGAAAAGAAATTGATTTATAAAAATTTGGATTGACCATTGAAGATAGACTATGACCTCGAGTAATTAAAGGATTCGAACTCTTTGCCGCTATGTAATAAATAGCTAGCCAATATCCATAGCATGAGAAGATTTACGTTAGCCACTCTCTCATATCTTACCTGAAACTTAAACTCAAAACACTTCGGCCGCCTTTGACGTGTGAAGAAGAAATAGTTCATTTAGTAAATACTCCGGCATCATAATGCCTTGGATGTCCCAGTATGCACCACCACGTGACACAATATCAATGTCAACCATATTCTGTCAATGACCAAAAGTCTGCCTCGCACCATTAAAAACTTTCTCATGGCTGAAAATGTGCTTAGAAGAAGAAACTTGTTTTTTCCACAGGTTTGATCAAAAAATTGTAGCAATAAAAAAAACCAAGCAGTTATTGGACAGTTGCAAAAGAGCTCAACAAGATTAGAAAAAAATAAGTAACAGACCTTAAAATAAGTTAAAGAGCAGGAGATCAAACAAAGCAATCACTGTGACTGCTTGAGATGATGTCACATACTACCAAGGCAAAGCAGGTGAGGGTTTCTCAGACAATCTAGCAAACAGTTTAGGATCAAAGATGAAACAAACTCATAGATGCAGACATAAAACCAAAGAGCAAACCCAATGTATACAAATGCAAAACCAAAACCAATACTAGCAAAAATAGAACTAAAGAAACTAGACTTAAGAACTTCAAGCAGACAATAAACCCATTCTATGTGAAACTAATATGTTCAGTGTCAGATAGACAACTTAATATGAGTCTGATGAAAGTTTAGAGATTCTCGAACAAGCACTAAATCAAATTAGTCCAGGGGAAACTCTAAGAAACAAAGACAAAACATCCATAATTTCATTATCCATGATAGTAAGTAACATGGTTTGTTTACTTCATAATACAAGATTTGTTTAAAATTTCCCAAATAAGACTACTAATATTCATCCAAAATTCTGGAAAACATAAATTGTACATAACATTCTGAAATCTAGAAAGATATCACAAGAAATGGTACCAAAAACCTCGATGACTCCTCTTCTAATAATAGGGCTTCTGGAAATTCCATTTCTTGATGAATCCAACGAACTGAGATCTGCAAGTTCAACATCATGTCATCAATAAAGTGCATAAGCACTACTAATTACACAACAAAACCAAAGATAGCCAAGAAAAGAAGGACTTAAAAGGCTCTCGTGATCCGGACACGCACCTTTCACTAGTACGGAAAGTTTATCAAGCAATTGTCCATTTTCCGGCATTAAAAAAAAATAAAAAATTATGAACCTAAAATCAAACAACAGACAAGTAATGAAAACCATAAGATAAGAAATTGAAAAAAAAAAGTACTCACCATAATCAACAGAAGAGAAAACTGTATTTGTACTCCAAAACTGTATGAATAAAACTTAGTTTTGAGAGGAGAAATCATTGTTCTAGTGAATTGAATCATCAACAACAAGATAAAATCTGTTTCATCTTCTTCTTCTTCTTCCGTGAGTTTCAGTGGAATGATGAGTAGAATAATGGTCAAAAGGGCGATCAAATCGGTGAGACATATCCATTTTATTAAAAAATTCATGGTCGCAAAGAAAGAATTTGGACAGAAAAATATTAGATCTGAATATGAAGAAGCAAATGCATAACAAAATTGGTTTTTATAAAGGAGGTAGACGACCGAAGATATATATAGGGTACCTTATATTTTAGGGTTATCAAGAAAATATAACGGATGGGAGAATGTTTGAGATTTTAACTAGAGATATCCATTTGTTGTAGCCTTGGATTAGTGATTGGTTAAAAATGGCCCCGAAAGTTGCCACACCACTACCTTTGCTATAGTTGATATGCCTAATTAGTAATTACCACGTCCTAGGAGGATCTGCAGTCATGAAAGCTAAAATATATCTAAGATAAATTTAGCTTTCAGAGGTTGTAAATTTAGGCTGGCAGAGATAAAGTTCATGTTTCAATTTAGACTCTGCAATGCATAACTGCGTCCACTTTGCAGTCAGTGTTTTAATGTACATTTCATTGAAGGGGACATTTTATTAACGCTTGGGACAGAATAAATAATATGCACGTCCAACGCAGACCAAGTTGCCTCACACGTGTCGAAACCCAGCCAGAGATACTCAGACCAAGACCCCAAATCTTAGGACAAGTCTGCACAGGCATAAGATTGATTTCTGAGATAAGTCTGAATATTTTTTTTATTATACCAAAAAAAGTTCAACCAAAATTGAAATAAAAAACATATCAAGCTAAACGGAAAGAATATGAATTACACTAGAAATCACCAGATTTTAGCTTTATGAAGTGAACCTTGTTCTCATTTCAATATAGTGTACATTTACTGGAAATCAATAGGTCTTAACAAACTAAAAATCCCAAATCGAACAGCGAAATTTATTGAACTCTGTAAATTGATAGAATTTGAAATTAACATAGAACTGAGAGTGCCAGGCCCATTCAGTAATGTTAACAACAAGAGGAACACCATAAGCGTCCCCCATGTAACACCTAAAGGAGGTATTATAATCCTTGCCCACCCCTCAAGCAGTAGAATTGAAAGCAGCAGTCTAAGAAGTCAGGATCATAATCCCGTTGAATTAAAAGTTGTTGCAGAGGTTTGAGACATTGCTTAGGGTTACCGATATCATTTAAGTTTAAATTTGTTAAAAACAAGAGGAACACCGTGGCTAATACGAAACTGCAGGGATTCTTCTTCCAAAATCAAGTTTGGACTCCAATTCAATTTCACCATATCTGTGCAATTCCTTCCCCAGTTTAACATATAAGTTTCCCACATGTAACACCATCCATTGAGTTGATTTCCGGTTCTCAGTTAATTTCGTTCACACCCTTTAAGCAGTTTGAGATATCGCATAGGGTCCCACATCAATCGATAAACATGCTCCACCATTCTATCTCATACTCCCTGGTGCTGCCATCCGAATGTTTCTTGGGTGTAGCGTTGCCACTTAATGTTCTGCAATTAAAATGATTCCTCATAATGTTAAGACTTGTTTTTCCAAAGAGAAAAGACTCTTAAAATAGCATATCATTCAGATCTCAAGTCTACAGCATATGGTATGAATAACAAAACAAGAGGATGCTGAAAGACAAACTACCAGACCACCTTAGAAAATCCTTGTCACGATAAATCCTGATCTGCCCAATTTCCCTGATCAAATGCAGCAACTTCATTCTCGGTTTTTTTTTTGTTCCTAGTCTTGAAGTAACTGTAGTTCTTCCTGCAACAAGCTATGCAAACACAAATAAGCAAAAGTCAAATCTCTACAAGTGACATCACAGCTCCAAAATCATCTAATCCCTTCACCATAGATCATTAGCTCATGTTCCTGGATAAGGCAACAAGAATTTTGTGAGTCAAAAATCTAGCAGGAAAGGATACCCACAACGACAACAAGAAAACATTACCGTTACTTAAGGCCATGAAGCAATTCGTCAAATCCAGGAAGTAAAAAGAGAAACCTCCGATTGAATTGCAGAGATGCAGAAGAAAACAAAATTGAATTAATGAGCCTAAAATCAAACAATTGAATAAAGAGAAGAAAACAAATCAGAAAATGAAAATGATTACAATCAGCAACTCAATGAAGATCCTCAGCTAGCTGACTAAAATCAGATTTGAGTTTTGAGAGGAGATATCATTATGCTTTTGAATCAACAGTAAAAAGATTAGGGTCTCATCTTCTTCTTCATCATCTCCTAGGAGTTTCGGTGGAATAATGAGGAGAGTAATTGTGGAAATAATGGAGTTCAGATCAATGAGAAATGAACATAATCTTGAAGAATTCATCGTTCGGAATGAATCTTGTTTCGACAGAAATTTTGAGATCTATAACGGAGAGAGAACCAAAAATGAACAAGTTACGGCTAGGCTGAAGATATTTTTAGGGAATATATTTATATCAGATAGAGAGGTGATCCGATGGTCGGAGATGTTGCAAATTATAGGGTACTGAAGGCTTTTAGTTTTAGAGCTGCAGTGTATGGTTCAGGATCTGAGAAATTGGCCCGCAAATGTCAAAGAGGTTTACTAAGTGGTTTAAACATATTCACTAAGGTATGTATAAGATGAAGAGATCAAGACACACTAAAGATTGGAGGTGTTTGAAATTTGATATAGGGCTTGTTTATAGGTTGCGGTTTGGAAAGGGCTTGAAATGATTGTTATGGTTAAATTACGGATGCGTATTATTTATTCAACTTACATTTTAAATTGCTAAAGTGGCCGCGGGACAATTTGGCGTACCACTGCTATTCCAACGTTTTGGGTTATGGGCAACGAGCCTTAACCCAAACTAGTGTTTTATCAAAAAAGATGGATTCATATTTGGAAGTGTCTACCTTTCCCGAACTTCCATATGTATGGTTACACGAGTGTATTTAACCAGTCAGATACGGTAGAAGACTTTATAGATGACGGTATAACATTCAATGGTTTAGGTTAAGATGGCTTACTATGATCGGTGATGACTGTTGCTAATTAGCTAGGACCTGATAGAGCAAAAAAAATAAAAAGCTAGCTAAGACTGGTCCATACAATGTTATCATTAGGCTTCTTAGTTGCAAATAGTTTGTATCCCCTTTACTTTGTCTCCTTAAATGGTCAAGTTATTAACGTCCAAACATTTCAAAATTTCAACCAAGTCTGAAATTCACTTAACCAAAGTTCAACGATTGAAATTGAACCAGAAAATCAGGTAAAAATGAACCACATTCCAAAATCGACCGGAAACAGTCTAGGATACAAGGAGTTTGAATCTATTTTATTATGACGTCCAAAATTTCAACAATTCAAGAATCATAAGAATGAATGCAAATTGACACAATATAAAGGCACCCACTTAAATTACTCATATGAGTCCAAACATAATAACAAAAATCCATTTCAACAAGACCTATTGAAATTGAACAGAAGAACAGACTCCAATAAAAGCCTAAAAGAAACAAAAAAACTGTCTAATCTTAAGGTAAGATGTTCAAGAATCACTTGACAATATATCCTTGAACGATGAGTTTATATTTCATGAAAGGACAAAAGTAATGAAAAAAAACCACAAAGACTCAAGCTTTTGAATCAAGAACATCAGGGTTATTAATCTAGATTATAAAATCTTGGCTGAAATTTTGAGATCTGAAGAAAATAAAATTGAAGCTGCAGAGTCGTCGGGTTCCTTGGTATCAAATAGAGATTAAGTATGTGATGATGATCTCGTGACCTTTTTTTTTTTTATAGACCTGGGTTGTCAATCCATATTGATCTAGATTCTTTCTAGCTATTTAGTCATGCTACTCATGACCTTTATTTTTAATAAACCTGGGTTGTCAATCCACTCTTGAGACACAATTTCAAGATTGTTAATAGGGTGCGGATTTACCTCATGGTGTACCAAAATATATAAGACAAAACATTTATTGGGTTGGTATCCCACAAGCGAATTGGTACTTATTAGCAACCTCGCAATTTCCCAAGGGTTTTATTTAACATTCCAACGCAAGCATTATGGCATTTGATAGGTGTCTAAAAGACCTAATTTTATATTTAGTATTTATGCTTTCTTTGAGAGTTTTCATGTAAATTATGTATATTATGTGTGAGTTTGAGTGTATTAGGTGCTTTGGAGTCATATGGAGCAAAGGAAGGATAAATTAGCCATTTGGAGAGAAAAAGGCAAAAGGTCAACTTGCCGACGATATTTGGAGCATGCTAGGTTGCACAAGAGGAGTTAAGCCGAAAATTAAGTTGTCAGTCTCCTAGAACTGACAGTTGAACTGAGAATTAGGATGTCGGTTTTCTGAAACCGACAAGCCATGTTTGAACTGGTCATCTCTTATCCTAACGCAGTGGGTGCCGATATCCGTTCCAGGGTATTAGACTTCACCTAGGTCGAGCCAGATTCAGAACAACACAATTTTGTTCTTCTCTTACAACTCAGACCAAAACCAGGGCAAAGGGGTTCACGCCAGCAGGATGATGACAGAGTCAAATCGAAACAAAGAGAATATGATTATGGAGGGACAACGGAAGAGAATAGACATGGTTTTGAGTATGAAATCTACTGGTTTACTCACAAATTGGTTCAGTTGGTTTTCAATGAAGAGTCAGTTACGCTTACGCAATTATGGTTTATGTTTGCAATGTTGATTTGAAGATGGTAAAGTTCAGATTAATAAAGCAGTTGGAAAGATGGGTATGGATTTGTTTACTGAGTTGGGTTTTAATTGGAATTGAAGGTGAACTGAAATTAGGGATGTGAAAATTGCTCGAGCATGGTGGTGCAATTGAACCAGAAATTCATGGAAGAAGCTGAAATTGCAGTGGTGTGAAGAGGAAATGGGTTTGTGATAATACCGAAATTGAGCTCAAATCACTACACCATTTTTAGTGTTTAGTGCCTACTTCAGTTGCAAAGAGGGGTTGCAACAGTCTGAATCTGTTACGAAAGTGTTTAGTAACAGCCTACTGCACATAAGCCGTTGCGAATTTTCGGTCATAACAGTTTCAAACTGTTGCAACTCAGAAACGCCGCAACAGTTTAGAATAGTTGCGAAATTCCAAGATCGCAACAATTTAGAACAGTTGCGAAATTGACATGTAGCAACAGTTTCAATCAGTTACGAAATTTGGAACCGGTTTTTTTAAAGAACGGACAATTTAATCTGAACCGGCTAAAATAGTTCTGGTACTAATTTTGCAACATAATTAAACAGTTGCGAAATTTTTGTAACATCAAAAAAAATAGTGTCATGTCTATTTTGGCCTGGTCAAAATTAGTTTTCCTGCAAAACAATATCTACTGTCTAAACCAAAGTTTTGCTGCAGGTTTCTCAGTGAAACACATCATTCAAGTAAAAGTTTCTACACCACACCATTTGTGTATATTGAACATAGAGAGGAGAACTTAGATAAGCAAGCATACAATGGTTTACTCTGCAGTTTATAGAGAATGAGAAAGGATGTAACTAAGCAAACATAGAGTCATTTACTAAGTTGTTTTATTTTTAACTAATGATAAGTAACAACAAAAAAGCAGAACATATAAGTACCATTAACAATGCTCATATTCTACATCCTCAACTTTATCCAGAAGATCTAACTCAGAATATGTGATACCTAAGAGAACCTGCACAATGAATATCCCATTTATGAGATACAATCCATGACACAACCAACCCTACGAAGAAAAAAGAGAAGAAAAAAAGTTCAAAATATGACATACCAATGAGAAATGAGTTTTTCCTTGTTCATTCTCAAACCTTGGTCCACTGTTTAAACATGAAAATGAAAGACATAAGTGCAATTTCAGCATACATACAAAAGTGTAAATAAGAGTCGTGTTTTGTGACTCCTAAAAGCAATTTCAGAAGGGTAAAGAAAAATTATACATGCATGATATCTTAGCTGAAACCACTATACCCAATAGAACCTGCACAATGAATATCCAATTTATGAGATACAATCCATGACAAAGCCAACATTACGAAGAAACAAAGTTCAAAATATGACATACCAGTGAGCAGTGAGTTTTTCCTGGTTCATTATCAAACCTTGGGTCACTATTTAACATCAAAATGAAAGACATAAGTGCAATTTCAGCATACATACAAAAGTGTGAATAAGAGTCGTGTTTAATGACTCCTAAAAGCAATTTCAGAGCAATTTCAGAAGGGTAAAGAAGAATTATACCTGCATATTAAGTTGATGATGATCCCACATCAGTACACTTCTCACTCAGCAAAAATCAATATTCATCATAATACCTCGCAAGCAGATAGAAGGTCAGATTCCATATATAAACATAAACTTAATAATATAAGTGCAAGAAAGTGGAGTACTTACCAGGGATTGATATTTCCCCGGGTGGCTACTAGTCCTTCAATTGACTTTAAATGAAGCCACCTGCGGAATCACATACAATAGAAAGACCACCCATATATACATATATACAACAAATAGAAACAAGGCAATAAAAAATAAACATAGATTCATAAATTGTTTCTGTTCACATACATATATCAAAAAGATCAGTTGTTTATAGGTGTATTTAAATACTTCTTATGCGCAACTGCATATAAGTCTTCCTTAATCACAATAGGATAAGACTCTTCCTCATGCACAAATGCATAAGAGTATCCATATTAGTGAGTTCAGCATACATACAAAAGTGTGAACAGAAGCAAAAAACAAAAAAAAAAACTAAAGCCATGTGTTAGCTAGATATTTATATAAGTGATGCAAGATGGCTAAGATATCCATGAATAACTTCATAGCTTATCTCCAAAAAAGTAGTGAAGTCGTCTTAATCATATGAGATGGACCTCTTTGGATGAACCACAAAACCTCCAATTCCAACATCTCTAAAGGTAAGTGCAAACGAGTTAGCTTTCGCGGTTTTTTCATCTGGCAGGAGAATGTTGTCGAGCAACACCTTCGAATGAGTAGCAGGTACAGGTGATACATGAGCCATAATTGCTAAAACACCAGTACAAACTTCACCAGTTGCAATTATATCACCCTCCATATTCAGCAATGAACACTGCTGGATACCACCAACTGCTGATCGAGCTGGTGATATGGCATGACTAGGTGAACTTGTGTGAGTATATGGTGGTATGACATGACTAGGTGAGCTAGTGTGATCAACTGAACCTGATTGAGGTGAACCATCATGACCTTGTTCACAGTTTTGACCACGTGAAGTGCTACAGATGTTCGAGCCAACAACTGAAAGAATTGCAGCTTGAATATCCTTCACTGTGTAGCATAGTGTTTTAAATCCTTTAATAAGAACTCCCATCTTTCCACCTAAGTCTTCCACCTTGTTGGTAAGAACTCCATCTTTAGACTTCAATTCAGCTAATTTAGCACGAGCAGGAGCAGAGAGTTCAACTTGCATACGAGAAACATGACCTACAGCACGAACACGTCCTCTTGAATCCTTCCCGAACAACTTAGTGACTGCACAAGTTTCTTCTACTGGAGTACCTGCATCTAGTTTTGCCTTGATGTCTTCTAGCACATTAGTAAGTTGTTCCTGTAGTGTTGAGCATATATAATAACCACTTGCTTATAATACTGATCACAAACTAGTATACATATAGTTAAACAAGACTACATATAACTGAAATTAATCTAACTCACATAGTATGGTTGCGCACTAGGTAAAATTACCCCACACTCCTGTGAATGATCTCTAATCCACATATCAGAGGTAGTGACTTGCACTTCAGGATTCACTGCCACCTGCATTTACAAATACAATGAGTATGAATCACACAACATTTTGAGGATTGAGGTAAGTTGCATAATTGAAATGAAATACCTATGAGGTAAGTTGCATCATTGAAATGAAAGACCTACCAGTTCGGCTCTCACCAAACAATGAGGCTTGCGGCCGGTGGTATGTGAGTAGTCTTATTGTTCTCTTTTCCTCTTATTAGCAGCTCTATTTTGTTGGGCTGCATCATCGTTCTCATGTTCACAGAACTTTATCCAATCCTCTGATTTGACACCTGGAGGAGTATTCATAAGCGCAATCCTTTATTCATGAGTATCATATATATCATAATAGTCGATTCGCAACTTAGACTTGAATCTCCTCCATGGATCAGACATTCCCTTTAACATAATGGGCTTGGAAGTCTCGGGTAAATCAAATGATCTCTGAAAATACAGATGTAATCAGTGGGTTCCTAAATGTGTAATCCTTCAAATCAAGTAACTAAAAATTAGAGAAAAAATCATGTCATAAGGTAAAATTTGTACCTTAAGTTCAGTCCAAACATCTTCCTTGTACTTATCAGGCACTTTCCTTCAGGATTTGTACGAAATAGGAACATGGGTACGAACCAATGCGCCCTTCCTGTGGCCTACTTTTGTTGCATTGACAGAAATTGGTAGTCCATATTCATCGACCTCCACTGCTGCTGCCATAATAACCTGTAAAATACCAAATGTGGAAGATTAAGATCACGCAGGTGAAAACAAAGATAAAAAAGAACATCAATATAACATAACCATCCACATAAGAAAACAGAGAAATCTTCTCAAATAAATAGAAAGTATTAAGATAGTGCAAGTCATCAAAACATATAATTCAGAATAAGAGCGCAGTGACAAATCCTTTAAACTACAAAATCAACACAAATAAGATTTTCTAAACTCTCATTATCAGTAAGAGCTGACTGATAAACTGTGGGAAATTCAAGCTTATCTACTGCGGACGTTAACTTCTGAGATGAATGCAACACCATAGACCATCCATGTGGATAAAGATCCGTTGAGTAGAACACTTGGGTTGCTTCAGATGCGAGGATAAACGGCTCATCAACCACTCTATTGATACTTTTCATCTTGGACAAGTTAACCTTTATCACACTTGAGTTTGCATCAAATGGGCACCCATTAGTTTTATCTTCATCTATGACCCAATCACAATAGAATATTGTTTCTTCAAATTCCAAGTAATTCAAATTGATGATCTCTTTAATGACTCCATAATAGGTAATTTCAGCTTCTTTGTAATTTATGTCCGTCGACTTAGCTCTATGACGTGTATTAGCTTTCATCGACACACCACTGTTTTGTGATACGTGCTTCGCATCACAATCTTGTGGGGAGAAAGTAAAACCATTGACTTGTTATTTTGCATATGATTGTGCTTTGAAAAGAGGTCCTTGCACGAGTCGCCAAAGAAATGAATCAGTTTCATTGGCTTCTAACAACTGTAAAAGATCATGTTCAAATTAGTTGCAAAGCCAAGACAACAATTGATTTTAATACAAACCAATCTTGAAAGCCTAACACATTACCTCGTCGCGCAACCATAAATGAAAAGTCTTTGTGGTCTGGTTGGAAGAACGACTTCTCTGACTATGAGACTTGGTGTGGTTAACATAGGCATCATACTTTCTACAATTATATAACAATTCAAGCAGTATTAGATCAATAACCTCAATTATAAACAACAACTCATTATATAAAACTAATACTTTTACCTTTGCCAGTCATCGATTCCTACATACTTAGAAAGTACCCATCTGCGAGCTTGTTCAAACTGCACTTGATTTATAATAATGTCCTTAGCATTACTTAGAGGAATCTCATCATCAAACTCGCCAGCATCATCCATAAAGGCCTGTCGAGTATGTTTATGAGTACCATCGCCATCTTTTGATACATCTTCCATACAGTATAAGATAGCTTCTCGCAGCGTATAGCCTCTTGCAATTCACCCATCAATGTATCTTTTATTAGGCACCAACCCTTTGAAACCTTTCATTAACTTGCAGAAATTAGTGACAAAAAGTTAATTAGCTCCAGTAATGCAGTTCAGTAACGCTAAATGAACAAGTTATAAATCAGAAATCTTGATCATGTTTGGCTCATAAAATTCTAAAAAAACAAAGTGATCCTAGCATCTTCCATTGAATATCAATGCACATCAAATGTGGCAGTACCCAAACTCTTGGAAACCTAGCATGTATTGATTCAATTCATTGTTCAAAATCTACATATATTATGTGTTTACAAACATGTGAATGCTAGATATGCTTTAAACCATCTAGTGTGTGTACATTGCAACTTAAGAACAACAAATTAGAGTGATAGCTATATTAAACATGATATCTTAGCTTATGTATTCACAACAGAACATGGACTACCCCTACAATAACAAAAGAAAACGACTAGAAAATAGGCATGGAGGTTTTGACAGAAAAACATGATATTTCTAACTAACAAAGTAAGTTGCGGTAGTTACCTCTCAAAGGGGTACATCCACCTAAATCTGGCAGGACCGCAGATTAGTGCTTCATCCGCTAGATGCACCATCAGGTGAATGCTAATTACAAAAAATGATGGAGGAAAATGTTTTTCCATTACACACATTGCTTCCACTACACTTTCCTTTGCTTTTAAAAGATGTTCTCTGTTAATGACCTTCGCGCACAGGACTTTGAAGAAGATACTTATCCGGTGAAGTGCAACTCGCAGATCTTTAGGTAGGGAAGTCGCGACATGAACCAACAAATGAAATAGATGTTGCATTAGAACGTGATAATCATGAGATTTAAGGTTCTTTATCTCCGGAGGATTGTTGCTGACATTGATTCGAAGATTGGAAGAGAAATTTGAAGGGACCTTTAAGTTCTTCAAACTAGTAAAAAAAGTAACTTTTTCATTTTTCGTCATCGCAAAACTACCGTCTTCCATTGATGTTTTACCAGTCACTTCATCTGTGTGCAGCCATAACTTCTTTTTAATCCCCATAACCTCCAAATCTTTACGTGAATTAGCACTATCTTTTGACTTAATACTCCCAATTACAATGTTTATAATATGTTCAGTTATATTATTTTCCGTGTGCATAACATATGTGCAATGCCGAATAGAGTTTCAACCCCAATTTGGCAAATCATTTAGGATTGATCTTCTTGAAAACAACACGTGATCAGATACCTCTTCTTCTTCATCAGCACCATGTTCAGATACTCTTTTACGTTTCTTTACTGGTTGTTTTCCTTTCCCTCGTTTGCATTTCAGATTACACACCATCTCTTGAACCTGCAACCCTGTTAGTGGCCATGGATCTGCACTGCGTTCTACCCCACCAGCGAAATTCAATCTATCATCTCTATACTTGTGTTTTGCTGGAATCCATCTACGGTGTCCCATGTAACAGATCTTTTTACTGAACGACAGCCAATCATCGGCTGTATCTTCTCCACAAGTCGGACACGCATAATATCCATGAGTCACGCATCCAGATAAAGTACCCAAAGATGGAAAATCATGGATAGACCATAACAAACGCGCTTTCATCAAAAATTCAGTATTAGCGGAGGAGTCATATGTTATTACACCTTGATTCCATAAAAGTTTCAATTCATCTATCAATGGCTCTAAATATACATCAATATCTTTACCCGGTGCTCTTGGCCCTGATATCAACAGTGCCAACATTGAGAATTCCCGCAACATACAGTAAGAAGGAGCAAGGTTGTAAGGCTATATAATTACTGGCCAACAACTTTAATTCAGGCCGAAACATCCATTTGGGTTGAAGCCATCCGTTTTTATCCCAAGTGTAACATTCCGTGGCTCCTTAGCGAACTCTGGAGAAAATTTATCCGCACACCGCCAAGCTGCAGAATCTACTGGATGTCGCATCACATTCAAATCTGACTGCGCTTTAGAATGCCAGTACATTGCCTCTGCTATCCATGGAATACTGTAAAACCTTCTTAGCCTTTCAATAATCGGAAAATGCCTTAAAGTCTTTTGCGCAACTTGGGTCAGTTTTCTCTCATCATTGAAAACTTTTATATATCTATGTTCATTACAAACAGGACACTTCAACAATTGACTTTTATCCTTCAAATACAAGACACAATCATTTACAAACGCATCATATGTTATATAATCCATCCCCAGTTCTTCAATCATCCTTTTAACTTCAGCAAACTTGCACGACAAAGTATTTCCTTCAGGGAGAAACTCTTTCACCAATTCCAAGACTGCAGTAGCACCGTTGTCTGAAATTCCATATTGGGTCTTTATGTTAGTCAGCATCATAGCAATGTAAAGGGAAGTTTTTCCTTCAGGAAAAAGATTGTACAAAGGTTGTCTTGCACGCTCATGTAGATATTGTCTTCTCTTACTCCTGCTAGTTCCAGCATTCTCATCTACTCTCTCTCCAGCATTCACATCTGCACCTTCTCCAACATTCTGATTTACACATTCTGTTGTAGCGTTAACTGAAGGGCCGACAAAAGGGTCCACTGAAGGATCAACTACAGGTTCAAAATTGTCAACTACATCTCCTACATTGGCATATACACATTTTGTTAAGTTATTACCCCTATGTGATTGATGCACTTCAACTACAAAACTTTCACCATGAAAACACCACAGTTTATATGATGATACAATCCCATGTTTGAAAAAATGGTACGAAATCTCACCAAGTGGCAGTGACCCTTTACCGTTATTACAGCGTTTACAAGGAAATGAAAACATAGTACTCTCACCACCATTATTCTTGACAAACTCTATAAATGACCTAACTCCTTGTATATACTCTTCAGACTTACGGGGATAATCCATCCAACTCTTGTCAACATTAGATGACATCTTACCCTTCAAAATACAGACTTTACAAGATTAAATGAAGAAGTCCTAGCGGTAAAGGGTTACCGAATCCCTGTCAGTTAACGTCGACACTACTCTCATCTTATAGAATAGAGTATAAGCTACAAGTAGCCTATGTAAAACAACTAGGACTGTAGAACAACCATATAATTAGTTATTATCTACAAGATAGCAAGGATACACTAAATCAAGGAGTCATATCAATTCTTAATATACTAAACTGAACCATTAAAGCATATGGTAAATGTAAAGAACTGAAGTAAACAGAGAGAGAGAGGGAGAGAGGGTTCTTTCAGTTTCAAAAAATTTCTTCTTTTTTAGTTTCTATATGATTTTTTAATTTTGAAAATAATTCAAAATCCAAAATAAACAAACACCCAGATCTTAAAAAGCTAAACGTCATTTCATATCTAATTTCATCTATCTAACACACCAATATGAAGACAACAAGTAAACAGAGAAAAGTGGATGTATCACCTAGGTTGGCTTAATTTGCGCAACACAAATCTAAAAGAACCATCATTTAACCTATGATTTCATTTATCAAACCCCCAAATATAACATAATACTATCAGCAATACTCTTCATCATGGTTATTTCAAAAACACTTCTATCATAACCTTACAAAGCAATTAAAGATATGATTGTATATTACAATTAACAACAACACAGTAAATAAAGATACATGATTATCTTAATATCCTAGTTCTATGTGAATTTTTTTATTATGAAAAAAAAATCAAAATTGAAAATAAGCAAATACCCAAACTAAAGCAGCTTAACATTAAACCAAAACCATCATTCAACCTCTGATTTCATTTATCAAACCCTCAAATATAACAAACAAATAAATTGACCTAATATTAATATCAGAAACCCTAAATTTCAATTTTGCAGATGTTAAGAAACAAAAAGAAGAAACCTTACCTAAGATTATCACGATTAATTGCGGTTGAAGATCAATTACTCCAACTGCAGCAGTACAAGTGAAATAAGTTAGACCTAACATCGAAAAATATAGATTAAAATCAGACCTAACCATTACAGATGAAGTTATTTCTGTTGATGTACTTACACAGTGAGTTTTCTGAGACTTGATTGTTGTATTGAGATTTAGTTTTCTTCTCACGTAATTTCTAGATCTAGTTCACAGAGAGTAAAGAGAGGGAGAGATAGAGAGAGACATAGATAAATAGAAAATTGTGGTGGAGAATGCATCATACAAAGAAAATAAGGGGAACTTAGGAAATATCCCGCCCAAATAAGGGTATAAACATCGAAATGCAATTTCTATTTGGGTGGACAAATTTATGGAAGTGTAGGATGGCAGAGTGACGACTCGCACGCGTACAAATCAAAACAGTTGCAAATCGTAACTAGTTCAAACAGTTGCGAGTTTTGTAACTGAAGAGAACTGTTGCAACATTTTCGCAACTAAACTTCGCAACTGAAAATTCGCAACAGAAGCTAAGAAGTTGCAAATTCTAGTTACTAATCCTTGAATTTGGTGTAGTGAGTTCAGGGTTTTCTGAGATTCCAGTCGAAGAACTAGGGTTGATATTCATGGGTTCGACTATTCTGGTGGTGATTGAGTGGGTAAATTTAAGATGGGTTAAACTCAGATTGAGGGTTGATTTAAACTCTATGAGATTGAATCTGTGAGATGGTTTGGTGCTGCTTTCGAATCCAGAAGAACAAGGGTTTAGAGAAGGATTTGTTGGAATATGAGATGAATTGTTGGTGGTTGTATCTGAGAATGGGAGTTGCAACTGTTGATATTGAGTAGGAGCAGTTGGTGGTTGTATCCAAGGATAATGCAGTGGAGCAAGTGTTGGTATTGTTGCAGCTTATGGCATTGGAGAGATTTATTTGGTGGACTGTGGGTCATGGGTTATACCAGAGATGATGCATAGCATGGAAGGGATAATGGAGATGTAAGAGAGTTGGTGATGCTGCTTCAAGGAACTGACATGGGTATCTGTTAGTTAATGGCTTAGAATTGAAGGGTAAATTGGTTTGAACTGACAGAGTTAAGCAAGAATAAGGAGATGTCTAGTTGCTGCAGCTGGAGGCACATATGATGATGTTGAGATAACAAGAAGGTTTAGAAGACGGGTACTGAGATGAATTTATGGCTTCCAAAAGATGGAGCGACTATGTCAAATGGTGATGTTGTGGCCTTCTTTAGCTGGAGTTAAGAGGAGAATATACAATGCCGCAGTGGTTGGTTGCAATTAAAAGTGAAGTGATAGAAGTTGTTGATGGTAGTTAAGTGGAGACTCGAGGCTAGGCAGAGTTACAGGGAAGCTCAATCTGGTGATGTTGATTGTCATGGGAAATAATGGTGACTTATCAAGATGGAAATGATATAAATGCAGCTGAGCTGAATTGCTAGTGTTGCAGTTGAGAATGACTTATGAAGATTATGCAGGCATGTTGCAGCTGCAATGGGAAATGGAGGCTATGGTGCTGGTATGAAGGAATAGCTGGTGCTAATGGAGTTTGCAACTGAGTTTAGGTGGTTCTGGTAGTGACTCAAATGAGCATTGCAGGTTTGAGCTGAAATTCTATAAGCTTCAACAATGGTTGGCAGTTAAGTTCACCAGGTTGCAGTGGAATTAACAGGTTCTCTAGAGGGTAATAAAGTGCAGTCTTGTTGAGAGATGTGTTGATGCCAATACTGGTGATAGAAAATTGGTTCAGCTCATGGTGTTGCTGCTTTTTTTTGAGCTGACTTACAGTGGTGGTGCAATTTTCTTGGAGTGCGAGTTTGTATGGAATTGCAGTTATTGGATCAATGGATTATGGAGCTGCTGAGATGCACCGAATGATATAATAGATGTATGTTAGGATCTGTGAAGGGGGAAAAGTGAAAAAATGGCCTGAAAATGGCAGGGAACTGACCAGAGAATAGATATAACTCTGCCAGATTTTCTTACTAGAGAGTTAACCCAGTGATTCGCTGATCCAACTCAGGTACTAAGACGTAATCAGATGAGTCATACCAGCTGAGTTAGTAGATGACTTCTTATTCTGTTGAACATTTGACTATAGGTTTGAATTATTGACAGTTATGTTTGACAGAATATTCTGTCGATGGCTCAGAACGCAGGTGGCCGGTGATAACTTTTCTGGTGCCGGATTCCGGCAAACTTCCGGCCAAAATCCCAGTTTTCCGGCGACCGTTTTTGGGACAGATTTTCTACACAGGTTTTCTCATACATGGGCTTGAGGACTTCTATTTATTGTACCTTTGAAGGATAGACCTAATTTTGGAACAAGTAGAGATATAAAAGAGAAGACTTTTCTCAAATCTTTATATCTTATCTTCTACTTTTGTTTCTAGGGTTTACAACATGATAGAATTTCTTTTTCATCTTGTTATGATCTCCATTAACATGAGTACTTAATTTTATTATTGGTTATGGAATAGTTGGATTTCACAAAGCATGATTCTTTGAGTCAATAAATTAGTTTTGTCTCATATTTATCTTTTACGATTCTCTGAAAATATAGTTGTATGATTGACGTATTATAACATGATTTGATTGATTGTTTTGTCAAGTTGCAAATTGGTAGAACTTCTAATCACATCTATTGCTAGTTTAGGGTTTATTATACGTAAAAGTGATAATCCTTGAATACAAGTAGCATAAATATGATTATAGTTTGTAGTGATATATTCTTATGTTCATATGTGAATCGTGACCTTTGTTAAATTGAATTAGTGCACTTTCCACGTTCAATTGCTTTGATTGGCCTTATTTCATAGAACTTAATGCATCTAGGGAATTAAACTTGATTAGTGCTTTTACACGTTAGGTTGTTCTCTTAGATAGAACTCATACTCGCATCTTTTAATGTGTTTGTTGATGACAAAAGGAGATTTGCGGGATATTCTTGCGATCAAGGTATCCTAGGGCTTTTGATAAAAGTTGAGATTAAAAATCAATTCTAGTTATTGTAAAAAGCATGTTAGTGAATGAAAATGAAATCCGTAACCAATATCTTTTCATTTGATTTGTTTACTTATTTCTTTGTCTTGCTTTTATTTTATTTTAGTATATAAAAATCAGAAAAACCCCCATTGTTTTATATAGGAAACCGAAACAACTTAACAACCTAGTCCTCTCTGTGGGATCGATCATTTCATGCCCTTGCTATATTTATATTTTGAGTAGTAAGAAAGTGTAATTTATTTTTACGTCGGCTGACAACCGATCAGTATCTGATCCAGGTAGCTAGTGGGGAAGACAAATAATACAGAAACGCAGTTCCCGTGTAAAATCTTGGTTTAAAGATACTCAGTATCCGTGACTTTTTAGACATAAACTAAGTATCTATTTCTGGTTGTTTAAGTTTTACTCTAAAACTTTCATTTTTCACTTCTATTTACTAAAACTCTTTTTTTACATATTATATTTCTTTTTTATATATTTATCTCTTTTTTTTACTCTAAAATATTTTTTTCCCAATACAAATATATTCCTAACAGATAAAAAATCGGGGGAAAAAGAAAAACAGATACCGTTTCGCAATATTCGCACAGACTTAAAAGCATCCCATTAGGGGTGAGCATAGTTTGGTATGGACCGTTTACCTCATTCGCATCCAATTCACTGCGGATTTCAAATTTGGCATCCGCACCCAACATCCAATGGATGCACGGATGAACATATTGGGTGCGGATAATCCAATGGATTTGTGTTAGTTAACATTTCTAAAAAAATAAATTAAGCCATTATAGATGACTACTTATAGAACCTACACAATTTATATGTCTATATAAATATTGAAGTGTCATGGACAACACTCCAACCAAAACAACTTAAAAATTCCAAAACCATTTATACGATTATTATAAATGCACTTAATCTAAAGATATGGATGTCCAACGGATTTTCAAGGTTGCATCCGGACCCAATACATAATCCGTTGGATTTAAAAAATCTCATTGGCATCCAACCCATTAGCAAACGGCCTGAATATCCAACCGCAAAAATAAGGTTGGTCCATATTAAATGTGTAGATTATGGGCTTAATGCTCACCCTAATCCCATAGTAAGGGACGGGATAAAAACAACCCATACTCAGTATCAGTTTCCGTGTCACGTATGGAAGGAAGGGGACTACCCAAAAAATGTGGGGGACTACCCAGTGATACAAATGTCCACCCTACATTATAAGGGGTGTCCTAAAAGATTAGGAAATACTAATATGCCCTTATTCTAATTAAGGTTATAACTAATCCTAATCCAACCCACTAATCTAACCCACTAACTACTAATTTAGCCAACTAATTAAAACCTAAATTAATATTATTCTAAGAAAAAAAAAATCAGTTTTTGATCAGTCATTTTCTTTTCTTCTTCATCTTCTTCTTCTTCTCCTCTTTTCTTCTTCTTCAAAAAAAATCAGTCTGATTCAAGTGAAATGCAAATCCGTGGATAATTTCCTTCATACCCATTCTTTTGAATTCGTTATTACTTGAAGAAATTGATTACAAATCATCAAAACCCATTGAAATTGGTAGTTACAGTAGATATTTCGGCTAGGAGAATTTTTTGTGTAACCATATATTTGCTAACCGAACTTCCAAAAATAAGAACAGTTCGGTTAAGTATATAAATATTTGTTCACCAAACTACATAGTTCGGTGTGCTAGCCAAAAAAACTTTCGTAACCGAACTCAATTTTTCCATTGACAGTACGAGTTCGGTTTTGTCGATAACTTCTTTTTCTAACCGAACGTTTCAAATATTTAGTTCGGTGTGCTCGCAAAAAAAAACTCTCGTAACCGAACTCAAGTTTTCCTTTGAAAAAGTGAGTTCGGTTTTGTCGATAATTTTTTTTTGCTAACCAAGCATTTGAAATATGTAGTTGAGTGGATAACCAAAGTGAGGTATAGGTAGATGAGTTTGAGAAATTCAAGTTTTTGTACAGGTTAGTGTTCACAGCAACAGCAAACCATCGTCATTACTGCAACCTATCATTTTCAGTCCACGAAGTCCCATCATCGATAATTCTTTATCGATGTCAACTCAACACTGATCACTATTCCCTGTCCATCGATCTCCAAGAGCAGCCAAGCTCTGCGACTTTTTCATTCTTTATTCATAGAAACAACCATACTTGATTTGTTATCCTCTTTTCCCTGCTCGAACTTCCATCAATGGAAACAGACAATCTTCATATTCCTTCTACTTTACCTGTTCGAGTTCTCCTTGCCAACTCTCCATGTTCAGTCCATCTCATCACTCTCTCGTCACTGCCAAACGCTAATGGCAGCAGTTTATCTTTATCACGGAGAACAACTCAACTCCATCATGATCTCTCTTTGATCACTAACTCAACAACCAATGATAGTATGCATCGAACCCTACAGCTTCCATCGATAACACTCATCAAATCATCAAAAACCTGTCCAGTCTTCTCCATTGCCTTGTTTCGAATATTAACTGCAGAAAAGAACGTCGAACTCCATGGAAGACCAGTTCAACAACACTGGTAATCATTTTTGTATGTAAACAATACCAACTTTTTGTTCGGTAATGTAAATTTTTAATCGACCCCACCGAACAACATGTTCGGTTATGTAGTTTCCAAAAATAAATTTGGGCTTTACCGAACTCGATCTTTAGATTTTCTAAGTAAAATTTTGGCCATGAAACTGAAAAACTCGACTAAAACGAACTCCTGGGTTCGGTTAGGAACGCTGTATACATATATTCTGCGAAACTACTGAACAAAAAGTTCGGTAACAAAAGTATTGATATCGACTAAACCGAACTATACACTGTAAACTCTATAAAAATTATTCGGTTACATGTTATGGAAAAACATAACCGAACTCTAAAAAACCACCATTAACATGTAGTTCGGTTACCTGCGTATGCTAAATTTAGTAACCGAACTACACATTCAGAACATTTTGGTTACCTCGCAAGCTAAATTTGGTAACTGAACTAGGTTGACCTAACCGAATTTTTTCCAGAAATTTTTAGTTTGGCCAAATGTTTGCACAATTCAAGCTACATTAACTAAATTTGAGGCATACCTGAGTACCCATATCTTCATCTTCAGGTTGTGGCTGATAAAATCCATCATTTGTTTGGTTAGCTTGAGTTTGGGACAAAAAGCTTTCATCATCTAACAAATAGCTCATTTCCGGATCATTAGAAGTATTGACAGATACACTATCAGGTGAAGGGGGTTCTGATACTGAGGATGAGTTATCATCACATGAATCACCCAAATCATAATTACTAAACTCAAAAAAAAAAAAAAAAATTGGGTTCGCCCATCTTCTTCTTTATATTTCCCTCTTCTTCATATTACTAAACTCACTAATCACTAACTAATCATTTATTAATCATTACACTAACACTAATTAATCATCACATTAACTAAGTTTATCATCAAAGGTAAAGTTGGTATTAAATTTTTTTTATAAGAGGTGACCAAATATTATTTCTAATATCTCCAAAAACTCATGGGTAATCCCCGTATTTTTTGGGTAGTCCCCAAAAGTTGGTTCAAGGAATAACCCTCGATAGTGGCCCAAGAAAAGGACATTAACCGACTGATAAAGAATGCTTTAAAATGGATTTAAACAGTCCACCTTCCCTGTTAACTCTCCTCGAGAAAATCAAAACGACTCCCACTACTATGTCTCCTAGCCGAACTAGTACTCTCTCTTCTCTTCTTTGAGAATTGAAACCCTTCATTTGTATGTATTCACAAGTGTGTGCTTATCAGTAAGCAAAATGAATTAGGTTATCTTAGGGAGGTTCTTGCTGAACCAATCCAGCAACAAGTTTGAGCTTAAACTACAGGTATTAGATTGGTTTTCAGAAGCAAAATCAGCAATTTGGGGGGTTTTTGCACTTCAAGACTTCAAATTGAAGTTTAAGGATTAAGCAATTGCATTTCAAGATCACCCATTTCTTCATTCAAAAGGTACTACTTCCTTTTCCATCTTTTAATTTAGGATTCTGCTCAGAGTGGATTCATTGCAAAATTGAAGATTAGGGTTCCTGAACAGATAATTTTAATTTGGGGGTTTTCATTAAGGTTTACTAAGTGAATTTAGGTTAACAATGGAAGAGATAATTTTAATTTGGGGGTTTCCATTAAGGTTTACTAAGTGAATTTAGGTTAACAATGGAAGAAAGGAGAAATGCATCTCCATATTCTAATGGGGAAGATAGAATCAGTAGGTTACAAGATGAACTAATTCACCATATTTAAATTTTTTGTTAAACAGTTTAGTTGTCATTATCAAGGGTGTATGGGATAAATATATGCAACTCGAGTTGATATTCCATTGTGGTTTAAGAATATCTAACAAAAAATTATTTGGCATACAACTTAAAATGTCATTCATGCTTTCCATGGCGGTGGGGTTATTAAAAGGTAACAAATTTTCAAACCCATATATAAAATCAGATTTTTTTTTAAAATGTGTAGAAGCATTTGGCCCACGGGGTGGGGCGAAGCCCCGCCACACCTGATTGATAATCTCCATCACACCCGATGCGTAGCACGGGTTACATACTAGTATAAAGATAATGTCCATAAACAATCATCTTAGACCGTGTTTTGTGTATTAAAAAGATAATGAGTAACTAGCCAAATGTTCAACAAATTGAGGTGCAGCAGTTAACATCTCAGTTGAATTTTTGATTGTGAATTTATGCAGATATGCTGACCTTTCCATGCTGACAATTATATGAGTTTTGATTTTGAACTTAATTTAGCTGCCTCACTGGATGGTAGTGATATTTATAGGTTGATTAAAATTGTGAATGATCACTTTAACTTCTAAAGTACTAGTCGTTCAAAACACTGTGCAAGCACAAAATTTGTCAATGGAAAATTCCATGTGCATAAAAGGGCCCTTCTGTAAATGCTCGCCCTGAGCCTCTAAAATGTTAGAGACGGCGGTGATTGGCTGCTTACCTCTCATGTGGGTGCTCGCTTGAAAACATCTTCATCATAATTATTATGGTTTTTATGGTTGCAATCATCTTTTCCAGTCATGATCCCACCATATAGAAGAGGTATACTTGTACCGTATTTCATGGTTATTTGGTTCAGGTGTATCAACGAATAAACCTCAATAGGTGAAAGGTATGTCAACGAATAAACTATCATCATGCCATGTTTTGGAAGAATCTCTACTCATAAACAGCCATGTTAAGTGGAGTAAACTGCCAATGAATTTCGTTTTGAATGTGGAAGATCTGATAAGTTGCAAGAACATTATTTAAAGAATATAAATGTCATTCTTAACCTTGTCACCATCCTCTACCAATAGCTACAGCGCTGATAGAGTTTAGTTTCCCCTTCAGAAAAACCTAGTTTCATTACCTATGCTCTTCTTACTTTAGTTAAGAATTCTTGCTCGATTTCATTATGTCTGTTGGTAGGTATGTTTTTGATATAAATCCCAACACAAGGAGGCCAATGGTAAGTACCCATGACACACATCAGTTGATTCATTTCTTTCTTAGGAACCTGGAAACCTCTTCGGAAATTGGACATTTTTTATCAAGAATTTCCAAAGAGTGCCTTTGATTTCTAGAAATTGTAGTTCTGGTATTGGGGGTGGTGGTTGTTTTGTTTCCTCCCTTGTGTGTGTGATTTGGAAATGCAATGCGAGGGTATGTATATATAGTGTTTTTGGTACTTGTTAGACATTATGATTATTGCTAGGCGTTTTCGTTCTTATATATAGTGGTCTGTGGATAGTTTTCTATGATTATTGCTAGGCGTTTTTGTTATCAAGAACTACCTCTGGTAGTTCTTTGTACATTCTTCTTCTATAAATAAAATTCTCACTTCCGATCAAAAAAAAAGTTATCAAGTAATTTTCTCGAGGGGAGGTTTTTGGCAAAAATTGTCCCTTTCACATGTCGGAACAAATTATGTTTCTCATGACCAGTCCCTTGGAATGTTACGGTTGTAAAATCTCCATTTTAGGTGCCTCATATTCCGTTGTGCCTTGTGGATGCAAAATACGCCACAACTAATCCCTATAGAAGGGGCAAGAAGCCATTGTAAAGGGGAGGGACCTTTTTTTAGAGCTTGGATGAGGAATTTATGAGAGAGAAAGTTATTTGGATGCAAAATACCCCACAACTACAGCTGTGCTATGGCCATTTACTTTTGGAACTGGACATGGGACATGCATTTCTTGTTAAGATGTTCTTTTTAACAGTGTAATTTAGAGTAATATTTTCACCATCTTTCGGGACAGAATGGTTTTGCGCCTTGGTGATATATTCTGTAATTTTGAGGCTTGTATTGTCAATGTTCTTTTTACATTGTTTATCTTGTCTATTTGGTTTGAGCCCCTGCATCTGTGTTCTTACATGCGCCTGGAAGTGGGTTTTTTTGTCGTGGAGAATCAAACACTGTGCTGATTGCATACGGAAAGTGACATCATTTTGCTCGATGATTCTATGGTTTACCTCAATCATGATTCATGGATTGTTCTGTCATCCATGTTGATTGAAGAGCTTGATGGATAAATTCGGATTTCCTTAACCCCCTTATTTTTTCCCTGCATTGCCATAAATTTAGAAGTTTTCTCAGTTTAGCAATCAGTCTTGTCTTTGGCAATTCCCTAGTTGTGGAAATGGCTGCGTTTTTTGATAGCGATATATACCTATATAATTAAAGGCTTAATCTCTTGATACCAGTATGTTTGGTTTTTCGATACTTTGTTTTGATCATAAAACATGGAAGAAGAGATTAAGAGTGGTCAGGTACCCAAAAAGAGCATCAATTTATGCATGAACCTGTTTTTATTACAGATTTACAGTAGTTCTTAAAAACGTTTCTAAATGACTAAATGAGTTCAGATAATCGAGCTTGGAGTTCCGGTTACCGACTTTACACCCTGTGGCTTAAAAATCCTAATAGATGTAATGGAAAATGTTTGAAAAATAATTTAAAAATCTTCCTTATTACGGATTTATTTTTCAATTCTAGCTAGGTCATCCTTATTCCTTGGAAAAACTATTTACCGGTTATCGAGCTCAAGGAGATGTGCACTTGTATCAAGTTTTCATGATTTTTGATTGTTTCTGTATTAATCTCTCAATTCATTGGATTGATTGGTTTACATGACCAGTGCTTGGATTGATTGATTGGTTTACTATACGCTGAAAGATCGTTGCTTAAGAGTATGATGAAGCTGCCTAAAGGTACGATATGGGTTGCATTCGCTGTGTTTATTCTGATTGATCTTGCAAATGCTGGCAGAAAGTCCACACTCTTGTTGCTCTTGATTTACCGATACATATGGAGTTTGTCAGGTACAATATTCGGAAGGGAAATTTGATACTCGGTTTTGATTTATTTTTCACTTGTAATCCGAATAGTTATCTATATTTCTAGCAACTCCTACCACAACAAGGATAATTTGCATCTCAATGTGGCATTGGTAGCACAGCATATCAATGTTAAATCAGAAATTATGAATTCAAAAGTAGTGCAATTTTTCACTTTACTAAACTAAAGTTGCATATATTATATTATATATATATTAACTCGTCAAAATAAAACAATCATGAGCAACAAACCATGATTTGTTATACTAAATATATCAACTCTCTAGGAATGTATATATGAAATGAATAACTAAATGCGATACTAATTATAGAAATTGTTTCAATAATCTAACAGAACTGAATTTTGAAAAGGTTGATGAAGAGAAAGATAAAATTCTTTGTACTATGATCCGAAGAATCAAGATTTCTTGTTACTTTTGTCTTTGTTTCTTCGCACTTCCTTTCCTGACGCAACTAGTAGGTGATTCCCTTTCCCATACATCACTAGTACGGGATCTTAGTGATACTAAACTATCCACGTAACTCACCAGTAGACTATTTCCCGTCTCAAAACCGGGGATTTCCAAAACTTTGGTTGAATTATTCTTGGGGTCATACAAAAGTTTACGGTATCCACCATCTATTAAAAGTAAAACCTCGCCGTCCTTTGTAGAAGAAGACCATACCAGCTTACCTCGAGGGAGTTTGATAGTGCATGAAGGCTTTAAACTGTATCGTTTTGTCCAAGAACCATAATCTTCCATCAACCAAACATCAATCAATAACGATGGGCAGTAATTACGATGATAAAGTAACGATGGGAAGTTATTACTATTCCGCGCATCATAAACAACCAAACAGAGACGGTCTTCCAATAACCCCAAATGGTCATATATCTGTAACTGCTGAAAATTATAGCTTCTTCTCGGGTTAACTCCTTCTGGATATGGGTATTCAACAAATCTATCAGTACTCATATCCAAAGCGACTATAACCCAGGTACGTGTTGCTATGATAAAGCTTTTCCAATGAAGAGCTCCATTCAAAAACCAAACAAACTGACCATTCGCCAGACCTTCAGGAACAAACGAGTATCGGTTCAAGGTTCGGATAGTTTTCCATGACCTGTCTCCTCTTGATGCAGAGACCTCAACTTTAGAATAACAACTTGCCACAATTCTCATCAATTTGTAAACATCAAGGTGGCAGTCGTAACCAAAACCATATGTTAAGGTTGTTGATAAATAGCTAACGAAAGACGGCTTATATTCACCTGTTGATGGGTTCAAAATACAAAATCTCGAACCACCTTTAATGCAGATCAAACCGTTACAAGATCCCACTACTGCACTACCCCAACCTCTCTGGTGACCATTATACTTTCGAATAGCTCCATCACATCTACATTTTGTAGACAAAGCTGACGCTGATGCTGATAATATTGAAGCATAATCTACTGGGCAAAATTGAGGAGGACGGTAAGGCTCGTTAGATATAAGCATGAGGCTGGGGGTTTTCTTGTTAAGGTTAAGGTGATCCTCAATAAATTTAGGGTTATAAAGTAGTCTGCACAATGGTTTGCAAACACATCTACATATTAAAATGGATTTCGCAGGTAACCTTAAGAAAACATCTACCTGAATCTCTTCTGGCAGCCTCAACATCTTCTTCTTCTTCTCTTCTTCCTTAATCCTCTTAGGTAGCTAAGGTTTCAACAGCCAGAGAGTACTAGGTCACGATAAAGGAAAATGGTCCCTTTTATATATCCAGAGATCGCTTTCTAGAATACAGAATATCATATATACAGCAACTAATAGATAACCTAAGGCAATAGAATCAGAGATATTCAATATATGCTATAATTTTCCATATATATCTTCCTAAACTAATGTAAACATTTAAAGAAACGAACAAAATCCTAGCCGAAAAATGTTGGTTTGCTGGACCTTTCGGTATAAAGAGTGACAAAACCCACGAATATTAAACGTGTCGGAACAGCCAATCACAGCCCATTAAGAGGCCAGCCCACCATCATATGGGCCGTGGTACGTCGTGCCAAACATTGCTAGCTTCTTTAAAAGTAATTCGGAAAGAAGTATGAGCTCAAGTAATAGCCTCTTTGTAAAGAAGAAAAAATATTCAACCAAAAAACTAATGAATCCTGAACTGAATAAAACTCATCTCTTTTTAATTCCCAAGTTAAAACAACCAAAAAATTCTAGTCGGTTTCTCCCAATAGGCTTTTGTAATACTATTTATAAACTCATAGCAAAAATCCTAGCTAATAGAATTAAACTTCTGTTAAATAAAATAATCTCTCCTTTTCAATCTGCTTTCCTCTCATCTAGAAAAATATCTGATAACATTGTAGTAGCCCATGAAATATTCCATTCGTTTAGAAAGAAAAAAACAAAAAATGGGGGTTTAGGCATTAAGATCTACATGTCAAAAGCCTTCGATAGAACGGCTAATTGGGGGATATTTCACTGTAGTTGCCGGCATGGTTTTTCAATACCGTAAATCCATCGACCATGCCGGCATCATTGAAAAACCATGTCGGCAACTACTAGTAAAAATATCCCCCGATTAGTTTATGTATCCCCCAATTTGGTGTTCCTTCGATTGAGTAGATTAGAATTTCCTTTTGAGTCGTGTTGTAACGGGGTCACCCTCGTGATAGCTTATATAAGGGCTCACCTTATAGCCATTAGATATGACATCTTAAATAAGCACGGATCCCTAGACAAATTTTAGATAATAAAATTATTTTTATTATTTTCTCTTATTTTTAAGTTTTATATATCCCTATATTTAATTTTATTTGTTATTTAGTCCCTCTAAACAAACAAACTAATTTTCTTCGATCAAAAGTGAGAATATCAAATGCATTCATCCGTGGCTTCTCAGAACATCGGATGCCATTTATCCCAAGCTCCAGCTTCTCATTATAAAGAACCGGTAGTAAATTCAATTTTGTTACATAAACTATCACGAGGGTGACCCCATTACAGCACGACTCAAGGGAAAAATATGGTTTGGTTCTTTTTTAGGTGGGCCCATGTCTGTTTGGTCCTTTGGTCAAACGCCTTTACTGTTTGGTCCATAATTATTTAAAAATATAAAACAAACAAAAATACCCTTTTGTGTTAATTTTTACTTAATTTCTTATAGCAGTTCATTCCAGAAATGAAGTCCATATAAAAACCTAACAAACAGACTTCATTCCACAAAATTAAGTCCATATAAAATCCTAAACAAATAGACTTCATTCCAGAAAATGAAGTCCATATAAAAACCTACAAAAACAGACTTCATTTCAGAAAATGAAGTCCATATAAAAACCTAAAAAAAAAACAAACTTCATTCCAGAAATGAAGTCCATATAAAAACCTAAAAAAACAGATTTCATTCCATAAAATGAAGTCCATATAAAAACCTAAAAAAATAGACTTCATTCCAGAAATGAAGTTCATCTTAAGCAACAACAGCAGAAAAAATCTTTTTCTTCTTCTTCGTCATACACAGCAGCAGAAAAATGTGTTTCTTCTTCTTCGTCTTTTTCTCCATCTTTTTCTTCTTCTTTGTCAACAACAGCACAAGAAATTTTTTTTTCTTTTTCTTCATCCTTTTCTTCCTTTTCGTCTTTTTCTTCTTCTTCGTCGTCTTTTTCTTTTTCTTCTTCATCTTTTTCTTCTTCTTCGTCAACAGTAGCAGATTTTTTTTTCTTTCTTCTTCATCTTTTTCTTCTTCTTCTCCAACAACAGTAGCAGTAATGTTTTTTTTCTTCTTCGTCATACACAGCAGCAGAAAAACCTAAAAAATTCGTCGTTCTTCATCGTCTTCATGAGCAGCAACATAAAAAAGAACACATGGGGAGGAGAGAAACTAGATCTAAAAATAGGAGGAGAGAGAAAGTAAATCTGAACATAAGATATTTTCTTGGGTTTCTTTCTATATATATGGTCCCAAAAGGGTATTTGTGCCACTACAGGATGACATTTACATCATCCATGACATCAGCGTAAGACTAAAAAATAATTTTTAGGACCAAACTATAATTTATATTACCAAATAGGACCAAACAGACATTTGACTGGGTCAAATGGACTAGACTCAACCTAATATATTATTCCTATGACCTAATGGTATTTCCTACATTTGGAAATCTCTACCGTTTCTAAAGTTCTTTAGGAGTTCGTTTTCGGATATTAACAAGTTCATAGATTTTGTTAACATGGTATTTATATTTCGTGTTGACACCAATATTCAGTTCTTTCATGTGGAGTGGGCGAACTCTTTTGCAGATGATAATGTGGTGTCAATGAATGTTAATAGATGGATTTCTCATGATGTTGAGTACAATGTTCAAAAAATAATTATATGAATCACTAAGTAGTATAACTCGTGTTGGTGGTCTTCAGTCGGGTCTGGAGACTCTCCCGAATTTTAGATCGTCCAATATGCGAGTACGTATAATTTTCTTCCTGACTTAGTTGAATTACATATGTCTTTGTGTCATTCTTGAGTGTCTGTCCTTGTGCCTTGCCCAGGGTCTCAGCAGTGTGAACGCCTTTGCCAAACTTGCACGTAGTCAGAAAACAGCTCCTCTTGAGACAGAAGGCAGCGATGCTGAGCCTACCCATGATGGAGGGGAATCCAAGAAGGATGAAAGCTCAGAGTCCAGAGATGGCTGGAGTAATTCTTCCGATATGAGTGATGAGTCTCATTCTAGTCAGTCTGAAACCGAAACGGTGAGTCCCCTCCGTGTTTTTTGTTCTTTCCCTTTTATTTTTTCCAGTAAATCTAAATCTTGATTTTTAGGAGGAAACCTCTCCTGGGGATGATCTTGAAGTGGAAGACCACAAATAGTAAAGACGTAGCCGCACTTCCCACTGCGGAAACTGTGAAAGCTAGCGACTTGGACATGGAGATTCATCGTCCCGAGAGCGCTGCCATGACTCAAGTGTAGGAGGGCACTTTGGGGGGTGAAATCTTAGTTAGGGATCTCCTACCAGTTGCAGGTGCCACCTTCAATCCACCGTATCCGTCCACTTTCCCGGGTCATATGTTGATTGGTGGATTTCGCGTGCCAACTAAACATGCGACATTGTACACCAAGATTTGGGAAAGCTACGGTCACATTGCCACGACTAAGAAGATCACTAGTCGACATGAGATAGTCAAGCGTGTGGAGGAGGCCTTGTCTTCGATTGATGAGATGTGCAACGTGACTGGTCATACAATTTCTGAGGACGTAATCTCGAGATGGAAGTTCCATCGTGACATGTGCATGGGCTTCGAATTCAACGTTTATTGGTTCGTTGAAGGTCTCTCTGATGTTAAAAGGTCGTTGGCCGGAGCAGTTGAAGGTCCTTCCGCAGACATGATTAAGAAGCAGGAAGCGAAATTCAAGAAGTTGTGCAGGAAGCTGAAACTTAAGAGGGCGGATCTCCAAAGCACAAGGGAGGCCTTTGCAAAAAGGAGCAATCCGATGTTGGAAAACTTCCCTTGAATATATATATGTCTTTTGGACCTCTTATATTTAGGTTTTTATTTTTTAATTTCAAATGAGATGCCTGGTTTTTGGTTTTTAATTCTTTGATTTTCTCGGGTTAATAGATAAATGCTACCTTGACGGTTTTGGACTATTTTTTTTTTTTTTGATTGAAATGTTTAGAATTAAATTGTCTTTGTCTATGAATGAAAGTAACGCAGGCATCCAGGGAAAATTATGGAACAGTGTGTTGGTAAATGACATGGGATGAAACATGACTACAGGTTTTATCAGAACTTGAAAAAGTAAACCACGTGTTTTTTTCTAGATAAGACTTACTCGGTTTCTTAGGTCTACTGATGAGAATAAACTTTCCGGGTGCAGGACCAAGTTTTTTTTTTTTTTAGAAACATGGTCATGGGAAGTCCCAAGTCTTCCGAGTCGTTGCTGAGTTTTCTGATAACTGCGTCGTTAATCCCTGGGAATATCGTTTTGTTTCTATCCTCTGAGAAGTCCCCAGTCGTCCCTTGTCATGACATGACTGATAATCGAGCCATCGAGTAACTGAGTCGGAGTGGATCGCCTTCCTCTACCATCTTGACGCCTGGGTCGAAGAATGAGATCGCTGGTTGAAAATTCACATTGTAACCGAAAGATCGAACATCCCGCTGGGGTCTCCAAATGTTTATAGGTGAAAATGGTTTCTGCTGATTTTGGTAATTGCAGGTGTGAAAGTGAGAAACAATTTAAACCCTAAACAAAGTACTGGAAGGGAGTACTTTTATATTCGAGAGATCAATCGGTACAAGTCCGGACTAAACCAAGAAATGGTCGTTCCAGACTTGCTTCGGTCATAAAGTGGAGGAGAAGGGTTGGTTTAGCGAGGGAAGTGAAGAGAGTGTTGAGGCCAGAATAATTCTGGAAGAGAAGTTCTTGACTTGTATTATAAGGTGAGAGCTTTGATAAAGCTAACAAGAGTTGCCTTTATGAGTGTGGTATTTTCCATGACTAAGAACTCGTGTCTCTGGTGGAAATAGGTAAGCCTAATTATACAAGTCCAAAAAGAAACGTACTATGGCCTCTTAATAAAATAAAATGGATGAGTTAAATGGGAAGAGGTGGTAACGTCTGGTATTGATGGGATTTGATGGAATTGATTTCCCATAATGAAGGGGCGTTTCACCGTTGCTTTTTGCATTTACTAACCGCCTTAATCTTATTACACTATCTTGAAATGGGCATTTGTGTATGACGCATGCTATAGACCACCAAACCAAAACCCTAATGAGCATCCCCCAGTTTGTGTTGATGTCTCAAATGTTTTTGGAAAGCATGGAGCATATTTTTGTGGCTTGGAAAGTCAAGCTAGGGAAACTTACTAGCCTGGTGACCTTCGACGGTCGAAATTTTGCATCTTGAGAGGAGGGGAAACCGTTGATCGTTGCGCGCCTTTGTTTTTGGTAGCCGCGTAGTGAGGGACAATGTGGTGGCATGGCTAGGTTGGCATTCCGTTGGCATGGCATGGTTTGGCGTGGCCAAACTTAGGTTTTCGGGCCAAAGGTTACCATGTGTCGTCTGGTAACCTTGGATGGCTAGGATTTGCTCCTGGGATTGAAGGGCAATCGTTGATTGTTGCACGCCATCGTTTTGGTATCCGCGTAGTGAGTGACAATTGGGTGGCGCGGCTAGGGTATGCTTAGGCTTGGCATGTGGGGCCAAGGTTTCGCCTTGGGCGTGGTTAGCTTTGCCTAGGTGCGATTTTTGCTTGGCATGTTGGGCCAAGGGTTTGCGATGGGAGTATGGCGTGACCAGGGCCAAGGCACGTGCGCTTGTCTTGGCATGACGTGACTAGCATAGCTAGGGACAAGGCATAGTGCGTTTGGCATGGCATGGATAGATTGGCATGTGGGGCCAAGGGTTTTCCATGGACGTATGGTATGGCTAGGTCCAAGGTAAGGGCATTTTCTCTTGGCATGACGTGACTAGCATAGCTAGGGCCAAGGCAGAGTTCCTTTGACATGGCGTGGATAGCTTGGATAGGTTTGGTTTGGCTTGGCATGTGGGGCCAAGGGTTTTCCATGGACGTATGGCATGGCTAGGGCTAAGGTAAGGGAGTTTTCTCTTGGAATAACGTGACTATCATATCTAGGGCCAAAGCAGAGTGTGTTTGGCATGGCATGGCTAGCTTGGATCGGTTTGGTTTGTCTTGGCATGTGGGGCCAAGGGTTTTCCATGGAAGTATGGCATGGCTAGGGCCAAGGTAAGGGCGTTTTGGCTTGTCATTAAATTACTAGCATATCTAGGGCCAAGGAAGAGTACGTTTGGAATGGCACGGCTAGCTTGGCTAGGTTTGGTTTGGCTTGGCATGTGGGGACAAGGGTTTTCCATGGGAGTATAGCATGGATAGCTTTGTCTAGGTGCGTGACCAAGCTAGGGTTTCGGGCTAAAGGTCGTGAGGTGAACTTAGACGGCCAGGATTTGCTCATGTGATTGATGGGCAACCGTTGATTGTCACACGCCTTCACTTTGGTAGCCGCGTGGAAAGGCCAGGATGGTGGCATGACATGATTTTCCATTGGCACAGAGGTACGTATAGCATGGTTGGCATGCTTTGGAGCAGTTGGTGTGGCTGACATTATTTTCCATTGGCACAGAGGTGCGTCTAGCATGGTTGGCATGCTTTGGCGCGGTTGGTGTGGCTGGCATAATTTGCCATTAGCACAGAGGTGCGGCTAGCATGGTCGGCATGCTTTAGCACGGTTGGGGTGGCTGGCATGATTTTCCATTGGAACAGAGGTTCGGCTAGCATGGTTGGAATGCTTTGGCGCGGTTGGGGTGGCTGGCATGATTTTCCATTCGCACAGAGGTGCGGCTAGCACGGTTGGCATGCTTTGGCGCGATTGGTGTGGCTGGCATCATTTTCCATTGGCATAGAGGTGTGGCTATCATGGTTGGCATTCTTTGGCGCGGTTGGTGTGGATGTCATGATTTTCCATTGGCACAGAGGTGCGGCTAGAATTGTTAGCATGCTTTGGCGCGATCGGTGTGGCTGGCATGATTTTCCATTGGCACACGTGGGAATTAGGGTTTGGATTGTCGTAACCCTAATTTTAAAAATATACCCCGATAATTATTTTAGAGACACATTAAAGGTTTCATAAATGTTCCTAGCAAATGCTTGTTTCTTTAAATGTTGGGACATCACTATCTGCTAAGGTTTAGTGTTTTACGATTTTAACCCTAAACTAAAAATCACCATCAACTTTAAGTCCCCTACCTTATTGACAGGTAAACATATGATGGTGAAAGACAAGGACGGAATCGAGGTGTCAATTATTGCAAAGATGGTCAGGAGAATCCGACTAACCTTTTTGAGTGGTAAAGAGAGTTTTCGCTTCCCGTGTTTGCGGCCCCGCGTAAGTTGTACTGGGAATGCAGACCATGGAGTGGTGAGGTGAAATTTACCGGCTTGGTCTGGTCGTACATCTCTAAGGAAAAGGGGGCGCGGTCTTGGTAGGAGACGCAAGTGGACAGCTTGGCTCGAGGGGCCAAGAGGTGGAGTGGTCTTGGTAAGGTGAACGCGCGTGAATGATAGGGTCACGTTAGTGGATCAGGTGGCTTGGCTTGGTGCGGCCATGGCAAGGCACGGGTCGGTAGGGAGAGGCGCGCACAGACGACTAAGCGTGGTGGGGTCGCGGTAATGGAGCGGTTGGCTTGGCCTGGTGCGTCCATGGCAGGGGCGCGACTCGGTGGGGTGAGGCGTGCACAGATGACCAGTAGCGGTGAGGATGAGACATGGCACATACTTCTTGGTGACTTATCTTCAAGGGCTTGTTTCCTCTTTCCCTATTTGGCTCGACCAGGAAGTTATTTTTCTCTTCAACCCAAAACTTTACGCCCATAAAAGAGAAAAGCGTTACTCTTTCTGCTTTGGTTATGTTGCCGATTTTTCTTCCGAAGCTTGGCGTTGGCGGTGGAAAAGGAACACACGATCTAGTTGGCCTCGTGCACGTTCTTCCACGCTTTCTCACCAACCATAATTATTTCTCATAGCCAAGCATGAGGTTTAATTAGGATCGGACATCATTCCTTAACTCACGGCCGGTATAAAAAACTTTCCTTTTTGAGGTTGCATCACCTTGCTGTACATAAACGATGCTCTTGAACTCTACATTCGCGTAGTTTGTCTTCGTCCATCCTATTTACTGGTATCGCCTCGCGTTTCCTTCTTATTTTTTTTTTATATATCCGCTTTCTTATGTGTGTATAGATAGTATGGAACTTGACCATTTTACTTGTTCTTTATAGTGTATGATGGGAGCCTTTGGGGATAGCCATGTCTTTGATTCTTCGGAGAAGGACTTCAAGATTGGTGGAAAATTCTCTCCTTATCATGAGGAGGCATTATCTATAATCGACTCTCTGTTCCATGAAGCTGGTGAAATCATCAAGGACCCCCCTTCCATATATCATCATGAAGTGCAGGAGCGTGTTCGGACTTTCTTGGATTCGGTGAACATGGAGGAGGGAAGACAAAATAAGGAAGAACCTTGGCATGTTGAGAAGTTCCAATGCGGAAAAAATCCCCTCGGTCCAGTTATAGGACGGATCGAACTATTTCTAGGTTGGAGCAACAGAAAATCGAGCATGTGAAGCTTTTGGAGGCAAGCTCCATGGTTCTCGAATTTGATGCGGATGAATAAAAAAATCTTCTTCGAAGGGTCAATAAGAGAATCTCCAAGGAAGCGTCCGACGGGACCATAGTAGCCTTTAGAGTTGACGCCAGAGATGTCGTTGGCGATATTGGAGGGTTCATGGTGGCGTATGCTGAACCGGTCGTCGAAGCGGACACTGTCGCTGCTGTGGTTTCTTCGGGATGGGACGTTGAGGTTGCTGCTGCTAACACCGTTGAATGGAATCTTTGTTGCCAGAGAGATTGTTGGGGGAAGTTCTTGAAGATAACCTTGACCAAGAGGACTTGTGTTCCATCCTTCGAGGGATAATTTCTCCCTTTTGTTATTCATGTTAGTTGCTTAGTCCCCTGATGTTTTTCGTAAACTCATATTTACCTTCTTCTTCATCAGCCAACATTTCGCTTTATATTTTTTTTTTTTTGAATGATTGAATAAGGTATTTCTGGTTGTGGCATGATGGCTTTGCAGTGGTTTTCCTGGTTAGTTTGATGTATTTTTCTGATGTCTGGGGAACTCATTTGGAAAGAGATGTATTTATACTCTCTTTTTTTTTGACGAAAAATGAAATTCTAGGGAAGAATACAAACGGTGTATTCATCTTGGGGAAATAAAACTACTAAGAGGAATTGTTAAAGGAAATACTAAAGGGATAGTGGCTGGAAAAGTACATCATTTTAGGGATTGGAGGCCTTTAGCCATCGTGAGTGAACAATCATGCCTTCAGGTGTGTCCATGTTGATGATCTTGCAATATCCTCCTAAAAGGGTGTCTGCCACCAAATAGGGCTCGTCTTCTCTTCCATTGGGCGAATCAATTTGAATAGCCATTTTTACCATCATCTTCCCTACCTGAAACAAATTTACCTTAACCACTATATCTCCGATTGAAAACGAGTTCAGGCGTTGTGTAACCGTTTGAGTCTTGGCTTCATTGGTTTTGATGGAAGTTTCTATGCTTTTTGCAAAGTGTTCAAATGGTACAACACCCCATTCACATTTATTGACAGCGTCTGTGCCAGTAATCTTGCCGAGTCCCCATCACAGAATAGGGGGAGGAATGACTAGTTGTAGAGACGTCCGTTCGGCCAGACTTACTTGCATTTGAAATCCATGAGCTAGAGCCAACAAGTCTTATCCATGCCGAAATATCGTCAATGCGATAACCAGTGGGATTATTTGTTGGAAATTCCTTCGTGCGTGGACGTCGGTAGAGGGTGCACATCTAGTTTTTCTTTGTTTTCGAGTAACCATAAGTGCCACAATATCATGTCGTGACCTAGTTATTTGACAACATGGAATTTTCTATGCGTTATAGCGTCTCCTATATTGATATCGATGTTGATGTAGCCATGCACGTTTAAGGATTCTCCTCTTGGGCTCTTAATCTCGGATGGGGAATGGGTAGCGTCTTGTTTTGTAAATCCCGCAGCCTTTAGTTTCCTGAAAGTAATGATGTTGAGGTCAGAGATCGCATCGATTAGTGTGTTGTCAAATTTGATACCTCTTAAATGGGACATGGTCATTAGTCCCCAATTTTCCCTTTTGATTCCGTCCGTTTGGAAATCTTGGGCCCTTGGTGTGGTTTCCGGGGAGAGAAAAAGTCGTTTCCCTGATACAACACGATTGAGAGCTGCGAAAATATCCTGGCACTGCACCTTGGAATGATAGAGAATTTCACATACATGTTGCATCATGTATTGTACAGTCTCGTGCATAGAGTCCCCATAGAACCCACAGTTTCTTATTGGACGTGGGTCTCGATGTACTCCCTCGCCTCCTAGTTGGAGCTCCCCCGCTTTGATCTTCTCTTTAAAGATATGCTTTAGTATATTGCAATCATTGGTTGTGTGGTGAACAAATCTGTGATAGTGACAGTACTTTGGGTTCGCTATATCTGCTACAGTCGGCGGGTGTCTGGGAGGTGGAAGTCTGATAACATCGTCTTGAATCCATGATTCTAGGAGATCAATCACCTCCTCTATGGGAAAGGGGAAATCTTGGACATTCTCTTCAGTTTCGTATCGACGCATGAGAGATTTAGGGGTGGCCTTCCATGGCGGGGATGCCCGTTATGCCAGTGCGTCACGTTTAGGCTAATGATCTATAGATGGGGCCTTCCTTTTCCCTCTATCATTTAATATGTTTACAGAGGAGGGGACAGCATTAAATTGTTTGCTAGTGAGATGTATGTTCCCGCGAGTTTTGCGCATGTCTTCGGATCGAGTCGGTCTAGCCCTATCTAGTAACGCTGCTGCTGTCGTTTAAGAACTTCTGGCGGCTTCATGGAGTTCTGAAAATGTCTGGAAACATAATTTTTTAGCAAGGCGCGATAAATAGAAACCACACCGTTGATGCACGCGTTCACCAGCTGTTGCTCGATCACATTTGGGTCATGATAGTCCAGTGCTTGAACCCTGAATCTTTTGACAAAATAATTCGGGTGTTCGTTATCCCACTGGTACATTCTTCCGAGGTCTGAGAGAGTAAATTGTTCAGACACGAAGAAGTACTTCATGTAAAACGCGGTAACCATGCTACTCCAGTTGGGAATACTGTTCGGCGGGAAGTTGTTGTACCATGTATAATACCTTCCGGAAAGTGATTTTGAGAACTCCATTAGACGAATAACATGATTATATTCATGTTCACCTATGGATCAATCCTCCCGCTATGGTCGCCAATTATTTATAGGTGAAAATGGTTTCTGCTGATTTTGGTAAATGCAGGTGTGAAAGTAAGAAACAATCTAAACCCTAAACAATGTACTGCAAGGGATTACTTTTAGATTCGAGAGATCAATCTGTACAAGTCCGGACTAAACCAATAAATGGTCGTCCCAGACTTGTTTCGGTCACAAAGTGGAGGAGAAGGGTTGGTTTAGGGAGGGAAGCGAAGACAGTGTTGAGGCCATAATAATTCTGGAAGATCAGTACTTGACTTGTATCAGAAGGTGAGATCTTTTGGAAAACTGACAAGAGTTGCCTTTCTGAGTGTGGTATTTTACCTGACCAAGAACTCGTGTCACTGGTGGAAATAGGTAAGCCTACTTATACAAGTCCAAAAAGAAACGTACTCTGAACTCTTAAGAAAAGAAAACGATGTGTTAAATGAGAAGAGGTGGTAACGCCTGATATTGATGGGATTTGATGGAATTGATGTCCCATAATGAAGGAGCGTTTCTCTGTTTCTTCTTGCATTTACTAACCGCCTTAATCTTGAAACGAGCATTTGTGTACGCCGCACGCTATAGACCACCAAACCAAAACCCTAATGAACATCCCCAGTTTGTGTTGATGTCTCGAATGTTTTTGGAAAACATGGAGAATGTTGTTGTGGCTTTGCAAGTCAATCTAGGGAAACTTTCTAGCCTGGTGACCTTCGGCAGTTGAGATTTTTCATCTTGATAGGAGGGGAAACCGTTGATCGTTGCACGCCTTTGTTTTGGTAGCTTTGTAGTGAGGTACAATGTGGTGGAACGACTAGGGGCATGTCGTTGGCATGGCATGGTTTGGCGTGGCCAACCTTAGGTTTTCGGGCCAAAGGTTACCATGTGTCGTCTGGTGACCTTGGATGGATAGGATTTTCTCCTAGGATTGAAGGGCAACCGTTGATTGTTGCACGCCATCGTTTTGGTAGCCGCATAGTGAGGGCCAACTGGGTGGCGCGGCTAGTGTGTGCTTAGGCTTGGCATGTGGGGCCAAGGTTTCACCTTGGGCGTGGATAGCTTTGGCTAGGTGCGATTTTGGCTTGGCATGTTGGTCCAAGGGTTTTCCATGGAAGTATGGCGTGGCCAGGGCCAAAGAAAGTGCGCTTGGCTAGGCATGACGTGACTAGCATAGCTAGGTCCAAGGTAGAGTGCATTTGGCATGGCGTGGCTAGCTTGGCATTTGGGGCCAAGGGTTTTCCATGGACGTATGGTATGGCTAGGGCCAAGGTAAGAGAATTTTGGCTTGGCATGACGTGACTAGCATAACTAGGGCCAAGGCAGAGTGCGTTTGACATAGCTCGGCTAGCTTGGATAGGTTTGGTTTGGATTAGCATGTGGGGCCAAGGGTTTTCCATGGACGTATGGCATGTCTAGGGCTAAGGTAAGGGCGTTTCTGCTCGGCATAACGTGACTAGCATAGCTAGGGCCAAAGCAGAGTGTGTTTGGCATGGCGTGGATAGCTTGGCTAGGTTTGGTTTGGCTTTGCATGTGGGGACAAATGTTTGCCATGGACGTATGGCATGGCTAGGGCCAAGGTAAGGGTGTTTTGTCTTGTCATGAAATGACTAGCATAGCTAGGGCCAAGGCAGAGTGCGTTTGGAATGGCAAGACTAGCTTGGATAGGTTTGGTTTGGATTAACATGTGGGGCCAAGGGTTTTCCATGGGCGTATGGCATGGATAACTTTGGCTAGATGCATGGCCAAGCTATGGTTTCGGGCTAAAGGTCGTGAGGTGAGCTTAGACGGCCAGGATTTTCTCCTGTGATTGAAGGGAAACCGTTGATTGTCACATGACTTCACTTTGGTAGCCGCGTGGGAAGGCTAGCATGGAGGCGCGGCATGATTTTCCATTGGCACAGAGGTGCTTCTAGCATGGTTGGAATGTTTGGAGCGCTTGGTGTGGCTGACATTATTTTCCATTGGCACAGAGGTACGGCTAGCATGGTTGGCATGCTTTGCCGCGGTTGGTGTGGCTGACATGATTTTCCATTAGCACAGAGGTGCGGCTAGCATGGTCGGCATGCTTTGGAGCGGTTGGGGTGGCTGGCATGATTTTCCATTGGCACAGAGGTTCGGATAGCATGGTTGGCATGCTTTGGCGCTGTTGGCGTGGCTGACATGATTTTCCATTGGCACAGAGGTGAAGCTAGCATGGTTGACAGGCTTTGGCGTGGTCGGTGTGGCTAGCATGATTTCCCATTGGCACAGAGGTGCGGCTAGCATGATGGTCTTACCCACGCGACTACCAAAGTGAAGGCGTGCAACAATCAACGGTTGTCATTCAATCCCAAGATAAAATCCTTGCCGTCTAAGGTCCCCTCATGACCGTTGGAACAAAACCCTAGCTTGGTCACGTACCTAGCCAAAACTAGCCACGCCGACCGTGGCATGCCAAACATGTCTCGCCATGGCCCCTCATGCCGTGCCACCATGCAGTCCTTCCCCACGCGGATACCAAAGTGAAGGAGTGCAACAATCAACGGTTGCCATTCAATCCCAGGAGAAAATTTTGGGCGTCTAAGGTCCCCTCATAACCTTTGGCCTAAAAACCTAGCTTGGTCACGTACCTGGCCCAATCTAGTCACGCCATGCGACCATGGCTACCCCTTGGCACCACATGCTAAGACAAAACCGCACCGAGCCCAAGATAGTCACGCCATGCGCCGATGGATACCCCTTGGCCCCACATGCCAAGCCAAAACCACACCTAGCCCAAGATAGTCACGCCATGCGCCCATGGCTACCCCTTGGCGCCACATGCCAAGCCAAAATAGAACCTAGTCAAGCTAGACGCGACATGCCAAATGCACTTTGCCTTGGACCTAGCCATGCCATACTCCCATGGAGAACCCTTGGAACCTCATGCCAAGTCTAAACACAACCTAGCCATGCCACCCAGTTGTCCCTGACTATGCGGCTACCAAAACGAAGGCGTACAACGATCAACGGTTCCCCTCCTCTTAAGATGCAAAATATCGACCGTCGAAGGTCACCAGGCTAGCAAGTTCCCCGAGATCAACTTGCCAAGCCAAAACAACTTTTTTTCCATAAACATTCGAGACATCAACACAAACTGGGGGATCTTATTTGGTTATTGGTTTGGCGGTTTACAACGTGCGGCGTACACTACGACCTTCATAAGGAAGTGTCATAAGGGTGAGGCTCCTAGTAAATACGGGAGGTTATGTGGGAAATGTTCATGGGACATAAATCCGTGTGTTAACAACTTTATGGAACATCAATTCCATAACGTTAATAGTATCATGCGTTAACCACTTTATGGAACATCAAGTCCATGCATACGGTTACCACCTCCTCTCATTTACTTCCCCACTCCTTAATGAGACCAGGGTACGGTTTCTACTTATACTTGTATAAATAGGTCTTACCTATTTCCATTTGGAAAACAAGTTCATTCGGACAAGACAACACTCAGAAATACTTACTTGCTAGCTCTCCTCGTGAGCTCTCTTACTTTTCTGATAACAAGTCGTAGAAACCCAACTACTCTTCCAGAATCAACTATTCTGGTCTCACCACTCTCCTTGCTTCCCTCCCAAAAACCCACCCATTCTCCTCCTCTTTGTGACGGGAGCAAATCTGGAATAACCATTTCTTGGTTTAGGCCGGACTTGTACAGATTGATCTCTCGAATCTAAAGTACTCCCTTGCAGTACATTGTTTAGGGTTTAAATTGTTTCTCACTTTCACACCCGCAATTACCAAAACCAGCAAAAACCATTTTCACCTATAAACAATTGCGACCACAATGGGAGGATTGATCTATCGGTTACAATATCAACTCCAACTCCTAATTTCGTTTCCCGAACGTCTATCCCAATATGGTGGAACTCATGTCTGGAATTGCTACCGAGAATACCAGCACGGAGCACGTCTCTGATGTTAACGTATCTCCCAATAACGTCGTTACATCACCTACTGACTGCGGTATCTATGAATGCACTCCCTAGAGCGTAGCACCGCCAATCACCATGGCCAGGGCCGCCACCGTCTCTGGAGAACCCTCTAATCACGGCAACGAAAACACCTCTTCGGGCATTACGCCACCAGTCACCAGAGCCAGAGATGCCGCTGCAGCTCCTAATGCCTCGTCTAGCATGGAAACCCCGACCACAACTATGGTTTCAACTACCCCACCGACGGGACGAGAGACCGGTGGGACCATAGGAAGCCGTCCACCATCGCTGATTTTATGGAACGACAGGAAATGCTCGCTAGAGCTCAAATGAATATGGTTTCGACACAAAAAGAAGTATTTGTGTTTCTCAAGGCCCTGAAAGAGCGGCTACCACGTGATTCACGCCCTCAAGAGCCATTTATGAACATCTCTAACACCCCCGGCGCTAGCACCTCGGCAGAACACGCCTCCGCCGACGAGGAGATTCACGCTAGAATCCCATCGGAAAGAAATCGGTCGTCCAATTTCGTCACACGATAATATCTGTAGCAACTTGTCTGCAACCGAGTCAAGAATGATGAAATGGACATGCATCAGCACCAACCCCCTTACCCATATGAAATGCAAAGAATCCCTCTTCCAAGGGGGTACTCCTCTCCTCAATTCAACCTGTACGATGGTACCAGGAATGCACATGAGCATGTCTCCCTTTTCTTGGAATCCATAGGTGAACATGAATATAATCATGTTATTCGTCTAATGGAGTTCTCAAAATCACTTTCCGGAAGGTCTTATACATGGTACAACAACCTCCCGCCGAATAGTATTCCCAACTGGAGTAGCATGGTTACCACATTTTACAGGAAGTACTTCTTCGTGTCTGAACAAGTTACTCTCTCAGACATCGGAATAATGTACTAGTGGGATAACGAACATCCGAACGATTTCGTTAAGAGATTCAGGGTTATTTTTAAGGTAAAATCACTTCTACCCCAAACACAAAAATTTGTATGATGTTGCTTCTGGGAGTCGATCGCTGCTTCAATCCTCAATTGATTTGGTTAATGGAAAAAGGTGGGGGGTACCTGTAAAAAACCCTCCGATGCCTAAGTTAGCAAAAGAATATTTTCACAGGAGTTTTTAATGGGAAATATTGCATACCTATTTGTCTGTAAAACTGTCCATTTATATGTGGCCAATTTTTAGTTTTATTTCTTTGTTATTATGGCAGATTTCAATTTCCATAACTGGCCCATGCATGCCTCCCTGCAATAACAGCCCATGTAGATATCAATTCCAGAACTTCCATCATTATGGTAAAGGAGTTACATTGAGTGTGGATAACCAAAGGTGTATGAGAAATGGGTGTAATCATTCGGGGCTCAAATATCCGCAGAGTAAGTGGAATGGGGTGGAATGATCAGGGACTACGAGAATAAACATCACCCAGTTACGCTGAATATTTAACTAGACAATTAATCGCCATTTAATCTCCGATTACTCGGAAAGTAATCGGGTCCGCAAATAATCTCCGATTAATCGTCTAATGATCGGCGATTGCCGCTCGTTTTTCACCGCCGGACATTTAATCGCCGGTTTATTGATGTTAATCGTTAGCAAACTATTAATCGCAAATTAACATCGCTGGTTTATTGATGTTAATCGGTAGCAGACTATTAACCGCCAGACTTGGTCGCCGGAATTAGTCGCCGGCCTTGGCCGCAGGACTTGGTCGCCGGATTTAGTCGCTGGCCTTGGCCGTTTCCAAGGCGGACTTGGACGCCAGACTTGGTCGCCGGATTGGAAATTTGTGAAGCGGTGATCCTTATGCGGAACCTTCTATCCCAAGTTGGAGTTTTTTCTCATGGGCTTGTGAATTTAGTGTTTGTTAGCGAGGCCTAGCTTAGTTTGTTGCCCATGGGCTTGGACATGGGGGTTTTGAAGGACAAAACTTTCCCATTTTCTTGTGTAGAATATTAGGGGTACAAACATATCCCCCTCTTAATCCATAACTTGTTATGGGTTAAGAAGTTCGGGTTTCCCTATGAATTCATATTTTTCCGGAGTGTTACAACTCGCCCTCAAACGCGTTGTTTGGAGTGTTGCGCAACTCGCCCCCAGAAACGTGATGACTTTGCTGGAGTGTTATATATCTTTCCCCCAAAGGGTTGGGGTGACATACGACTCGCCCCCAGTGTGTTTTGTGTCATGCTTCTCCCCCAAAGGGTTGGGGTGCACCTCCCTGCTGCATTTTTCTTGCGCATGGAATGAAGAGTTGAGTTTTTCTGCTATCTTGAATTTGCACAGGGGTCCAATCCTGCTATTCAAGATGCGCGCAGAGTTTGATTTGTGTACATTCTCACGTGCCTGGACTGATGAAAACGTTTTCCACATTTGTTGTTGTCCCGTATAATGGGGATAAAATCGTGATAGGGTAGAAATGCTTGAACTGTGTATCAGTGATAAAGCATGGAATACCAAAATAATGCTAAAATGAACTTATGAATTGAAATAACAAGATGAATACCTACTTCTTCGACAACAGCTGCCTCACTAAAACCTTTGAGTGGAAAACCCAGTGGGATAAAACCATCAAAAAGGAAAAAGAGTACAGCACAGCAGGATTTGAATCTACTCCTAATGATAAAACTTCTTCAAGTGGAACGAATTCCATGGCTTCCATGGCTCCCACAGTGGAAAACCCAGTGGGATAAAACCATCAAAAAGGAAAAAGAATGTAGCACAGCAGGATTTGAATCTACTCCTAATGATAAAACTTCTTCAAGTGGAACGAATTCCACGGCTTCCTTGGCTTTGAATCCTCCTTTCCATCGAGGTTCCTCAAGTAGTATGATCCTAGAGATGATGGCCTATCCACTATGTATGGACCTTCCCAGTTTGTTCCGAGCTTCCCACAGTTTAGCTCCATCGTGGCTGCTCGGGTTTTCTTCAACACATAGTCCCCTTGCTTGAATGACCGTTCTCTGACCTTGTGATCATATCCCAGCTTGATTTCCTGCTGGGATCAAACTATATTCTGCAAGGCTATTTCTCTATTCTCTTCCATAAACTCCTTATCTAGAGCCAGTATGCTGTCGTTTTTTCCAAATTTGATAGCACGGGTTTTGGTAGTCTTCAGCTGCACCTCGGTGGGTATGACTGCCTCCGTCCCATATGCAAATGTAAATGGTGAAAAACCAGTGGATCTTTTTGGAGTTGTTCGGTAGGACCATAAGACTCCTGGGAATTCTTTGGTCCACTTTCCCTTCACCTTCTCCATTCGTTTCTTGAGATTGTCCATAATAACGCGGTTGGTCACTTCTGCCTACCTATTGCTATGAGCATAGTAAGGAGAGAAGAAATTGTGGCGAATATTCAGGCCCTTGAAGAAATCTATGATCACTCCGGAATCAAACTGTTTCCCATTGTATGATATTATCGCGTCCGGGATTCCAAATATGCAGACGATATTCTCCCATATGAATCTTTCCACATCATGTCTGGTAACATATACCAGTGCCACTGCTTCGACCCATTTGGTGAAATATTCGGTGGCGGCTAATACAAATCTGACCCCTCCAGGTGCTTTTGGAAGTGGTCCGACAATGTCCAATCCCCACATAGAGAATGGAAAGGGATTGAAAACTGGATGCAACTCGTTAGCTGGCCTTTTCGGAATTGGAGCGTGTTCTAGGCATGGCACACATTTATGTGCATATTATTTAGCATCTCTATGTATGTATGGCCAGAAATATCCCTGGGTAAGTATCCTGTGCGCGAGACTGCGCCCTCCAGAATAGCTTCCACAGATTCCATCATGAGCCTCTGCCAGTATTAGTTGTCCTTCCTCGGCTGATACACATTGCAAAAATGGCTCCAAAGCTACAGGTTTGCGGTATAACAGCCCTTCGATCATTGAGTATATCCATGATTCCATTTTCACCTTTGCATCAAGTTTCTCATCTTCAGGGAGTTCGCCAGTTGTCAGATACTGGATGTAAGGTCGACGCCAGTTTGTAGTGTTTTCAGCATGATCTCCTGAATTTTCTGTCACTGGACTGTCAATATCCATATTGCTGTCGATGTTCTCCGTTTCTCCATGTGCTGATGTAGATGCCATCTCTCACCCACTAGCGTGTTCGAAAGCCAGAACAAAATGGTTGTCGGAGATGCTAGGTAACTCTTGGAAATCTACTACAACGAATCTGGCGGTGTTTGTTGGCACTGCGGAAGACAGATATGCTAAAGCATCTGCGTGCCTATTCTCCAGTCTTGGTTGCTGCCCAATAGAGAATCAGTCGAACTTATTTTCCAACTCTTTCATATGGTCCAAATATAATGCCATTCTCTCCTCCTTTGCTTTGTAGGTCCCCAGAAATTGGTTAACTACGAGCATGGAATCATTTACCAGCTTCACATTCTTCGCATATAACTGCTCGACATATTTTAAACCGATAATCGCAGCTTCATATTCAGCTTCATTGTTTGATGCTTGGAAACCCAGAATGGTCGCTTTCTCGATCCTCGAATCGTCGGGAGTAAGGATTACGCATCCAACTCCAGCACCACTAATGTTTGAAGATCCATCAGTAAATACAGTCCATAATGGTTCTGGTGTATCGATCTCCATTGCAGACTCGCCCCCAATCTGATCAGTTATTGGCTCAGTGGGTTTGAAAAACTCCTCTTCTTCTCCAGCAACCGTTTCTATATCATCCACCGGAAAATCTGCTAGCAGTGCTGCCAGTGCGTGTCCTTTTTCTGTAGTTCTGGTTTCGTACTTGATCTCATACGCCCCCAGAAAATTTGACCATATGGATAGTCGACTGGAATCATCAGCACGTTCCAGGATTCGCTTAAGCGGGTATTCCGAGTATACTACGATCTCCCTTCCTTGGAAATAAGGATTTAGGCGACGAGATGCATGGAACAGTGCAAGTGCTATCTTCTCAATTTTCATGTACCATTTTTCCGCCCCCGTCAAGGATATACTGACAAACTAAACAGGATTCTCATATGGATCTGTAATAAACATCACTGCACTTACAGCGTTTTCCGTTGCTGCCAGATAAACTCCAATAGGTTTTCCATCTTTTGGACTCAAAAAAACCGGTGGGGTTGACAGATACTTCTTTATCTCATCAAAAGCCATTTCATACTCAGCCATCCAACCAAAATTCACTGCTTTCTTCAAAACATCAAAGAATGGCTTGAATCTATCCGACGAGCGTGAAATGAAACAGTTTAAGGATGCCAATCGTCCTGCTAGCTTCTGGACTTCCTTTTTCGTTCTTGGGGATGGAATTTCTCTGATGGCTCTGATTTGATCCGTATTTGCCTCGATTCCTCTGTGTGTCATTACGTATCTCAGGAATTTTCATGATAACAGCCCAAATGAACATTTTGCTGGATTGAGCATCATACGATATTGCCTTAAGATATCGAACGTCTTTTGCAGATCAAGAAGATGCGACTCTTTTTGCTGATATTTCACTACCATATCATCGATGTAAACCTCCATTGAATTCCCGATCAGATCCTTGAACATATGGTCCACCAAGTGATGGTAGGTTGCCCCTGCGTTCTTTAGCCCGAACGGCATTACTGTATAGCAGTAAACTCCTCTGTCAGTCACGAACGCAATATGCTCTTGATCGTCCTCGAACAAAGGTATTTGGTTATACCCAAAAAACCCGTCCATGAATGACAGTCTCTCGAACCTGGTAGGCTCGGAAAGATACCTACTTCTATGTATAAACTGCAAGTGCATAGTGTCGACAAGCAACACAGGGCAAGCACAGGTCGAACCACAGAGACTTGGAGAGTGTAGAAGTTGATTCTAAATCCTGATTCATAGAGTAACCAAAAGGGGTTTGATTTTGTCGATACGACGATATGATTTTCAAGTGAATGAAATAATAAAATGAAAAGATGCAAATAACAAGATATGTAAACAATGATAATATGGATACTAGGGTATTCAAATCCACCAATAACCTATGATATGCATTCAACTTGTAATATTATTCTTGTCCTTATAGTAGATTCAAGTCTACCGTATAACTAAGGTGTTTCTCCAATGGATAATTTAATCACAACTAAAGTATTTCTCCAAAGCATTAATTGTCTAATTAAGCACAACTAATCTAAAGATCAATATTTGGTTAAGAATGAGTTGTAGCATAATCAACATAGAGATATTCTAACTACAATGGATACATGGCATACATTGTGAGAGCAAGATGTTGAAAAACTTGGATTAAATTATATCTTTAAACAATTCTAAACTTTCAAGAACAAGATACAAGATATGAATACATACCAATGAGATTAGGGCTTCATCTAAACCCTAGTAAATGAAATTAGAACATGAAGAACATTACAACAAAATTGAAATTTGATAAACTAACATGAACAAGCTATTCTTGGATGGTTTTTCAACACAACAACCCTCTCTATTTATACACAAAATTCCCTCAAGCACTTGGATTCGAAATTTGGAAAGCATCCACTCAACAAAACATGTTTTCTTAATTGATGGATTGAATGGAATATATTTGGTTGTGGGAAACAAATTGGGAGTGATTGAGTGAGAGAATGGGGATGTTTTCTTTAATTGATGGATGAAATGGAATACAATGGGGGTGAGGTGGATGTTTGGAAAGAATCCAATGGGGGTGAGGTGGATGTTTTGGAAAGAATCCAATGGGGGTGAGGTGGAAATGGATTTGGGTCTTGGGTTTTGGATCATGGGTTGTTTAATCCCATGAATTTGTAAACAGGTTGCCACTGATGCGCGAGCGGGTTGAAACACTTCCAACTTTCTTCTCTTTTGTCTTCTCAATTCTTCCAAGCTTTGTTTAGTACTTAAAAACACAAAATTAATTAATACAAATATTTATTCTTGAAAATGGTAAAAATGCAGAATTTGGGATAATATATGACTTTGAAGCGCGAAAGATGAGTTAAGTGCCAATGAAAAGGTGTATGAACATGCAATATTTGTCACTCATCAAATACCCCCAAACCTGAATTTTACTTGTCCTCAAGTGAAACAGAAATCCAGAAATCCTAACTATACCACTGTCGCTGGTCTCTCGAATGCATTTAGCGTATGCACTAAGCCTTTAAACCCCTAGGTGTCCCTAGTGGACGAGTTGTAGTCTCGTGAGGGCCTACCAAAGATGTACCCACAAAACCTTCTCCAATTTCAGAGCATCCATAGAAATGTCTTCGTCTTCGGTCTTCAACTGTAGATGATGAACTTCGGAATTTCGTAGAACCATGAAAATTTGTAACCAATTTTTTTTTTTTTTTTTTTTTTTTTTAAGACCCGCTATACAGCTGGTCATCATTTTTTTTTAGTGACCCGCTACACAGCTGGTCATCAGATACCAAACAAAGATCCGATATATATATATATTTATATTTAATTTTTTTTTAGAGACCCGCTACACAGCTGGTCTTAGAAGACAACAGAAGACCCGCTACACAGCTGGTCATAGAAACAAAAGACTGCAAGACCCGCTACACAACTGGTCATAGAAAACACACTACAAAAAATGCAAAAGACTACAAAAGATCCTACAAAAGACCCGCTCCACAGCTGGTCATAAAAAAATAACAACAAAAGACTCAAAAATTGCAAAAGACTACAAAGGATCCTACAAAAGACCCGCTACACAGCTGGTCATAAAAAAATACAAAAGACTACAAAGGATCCTACAAAAGACCCGCTCCATAGCTGGTCATAAAAGATGCAAAAGACTACAAAACGCCATATGCAAATACTCCCCCAAACCTAAATCTAACATTGTCCTCAATGTTTCAAAAGATAACAGAAACCACAACAAACTATGAGAACAAAACAGATTCAAATGAAAGAGAATACCAGATGCAAAAAGGTTGGTGCTAACCATAATTGAATGAATGCTATGAAAGCAAACAATATGAGCGCAAGTCAAAAAGTTCGGTTAGCACACAAATATATCAACAAGATTCAAAATTTACCTACTAGATTATACAATGATGACTCCCCAAACACCAACAATCTAAAAAGTTGAGGATCAACCCAAAAGACGGAATGCGGAAACATCATCAGCCTTACATACTTATAACAGGACAACAATGCAAGTGAGACTGCATATGTGAATGAGTTACCCCCAAACCTAAATTTTTCAATAGATAAACTTTTGGGTACAAAATCTAACAATTTCAGTGGTGCATCATGCACAAGATCTAGTTCAAAGTGGATTTTTTCATGGATGGATGGGGAGACATGAGTAAACTCCAACCGTGGCTCATCAAAGGTATTATATTTAGATGCAAAATAGTCCAAGAGGACTTGAGAGGCACACAGTTCCAATCCTAGATTAGGTACTCTTAAAAAAAAGGTTTAACAATAACTTTACAAATCAAATCTAGGTTGGGTGCAAGATTACCAGTTTGTGACATGGGCAGGGAGGTAGGCACATCATTATTAGTCACATCTATAACTCCTAAATCATTTTCCAATGTCGCAGCATGCTCACATTCATAGAACAATTCATCAAGACCTAGTTCATAATCATCATCATCCAAAGTTTTATTCTCATGCATGGACAGATCCAAAGAGACATCATGTTGTGACCTAGGTATAGAATCAGACACGTCAATTATATTTTCATGCTTAAGATCATTAGTGTCGACAGGAGATTCAACATTTTCTAAGTCAGACACAAGAAATGTGTCATGCTCTTGTTCACAGGAAAATTGCACAGGCTCAAGATCAGTATCAACATCCCATGTATATGGAACATTAGAAGAAACATCACTCATTAAGGTCGAGGCAGAGAAGCTTATTGTCTCTGAACCCAAAGGTTCGACAATATTTTCAGTAAAAACATGTTCTTCTAACATAACATCATCATCATTATCATCACAGAAATGCTTTTCCCTATTCAAAATCGTAGTATTTCTAGTCCCTTCATTTAAAACAGGTTCATATGCAATATCCGTTGCACGAGTAAGACTAGGCATACTATTTTCACATTTTATTTCATTAGGACAAACAAACATTTCATCCTGAAATTCCTCCCTTCCTACATTTTGTAAACGAATCAAATTCATTTTTAATAATGCATTAAGTTGTTCGATGGAAGGAGAGTCTTCAACAATAGGAAATTCATAATCAATGCTATATGGTTTATCATGCAATAAACTCCTAGCATTATTTTGTTCGATGAGTCTGAGATTTTCCTCCACATATTGAGAAGTACAAAATTGTTCAACTTCCCACTGTGGTGGATGATACATATGTGCAGGGTCATTAGGGTCTATAAAATACTGATCGCAACCTTCGAAAGGTTGGTTATGGTCCCAATGACTATCATCTTTGTAATATGTTGGCATTTCATATTTTGGATTTTCATGATATTCTCTAGATTGCCTAAAATCATGCAAAATATAGCAATTCTCAGCAGGATGACCTAAGCCTCCACATAAGGTACAAGCATAGATTTCCGATTGCCTAGAAGAATTATATGCGACAGATTCATGCATTTGCATTTCTAAAGCTGCAGTTCTAGCTTCTAACTGGTCCAAAAGTGATGATTTTGAGAGTTGGGCACTGTAAAGATGTTCATTTTCACCCTGTGGTGGATGATACATGTGTGAGTAGTTATTAGGGTATATGTATTGATGCTCAGGACTGTGAAAATGTCCATAAAACTCCATATAACTATTGACATCATGTTCTGTTGGAGGCTCATAATATGAAGCATGCCCGTAAGCAAGCTCTCTGATGGATTTGTTTCCATCCCCACTGCAGACCAGAATCCTGACATGATCTCTAACTAGCACTAGGCTTGTTGCAGAGATTGGGATGTACACACTGAAAACAGACCAATATTTTTTTCATTATTGGTTTTTTTTTTTTTTTTTTTCAAGCCCGTTCTCTAATTACCTCGGGCATACATTAGAAAAACAAAATAAAAGAAGAAAAATCATAAACGGAAAGGAAGTTCTATGCAATCGCAAACAAGGCTGACTCTACCACAGAAAACCTACTGATTTCTAGCAAACAAAAAGCATGATGGTTCCACTTAGATTGTTTTCTAGACCAGCTTCTAATCCTTCGAAATGGAATTCTTTACAATCTGAGCAAACTCCTCTGGAATCAATCCGAGTTTAAGTAAATTGAATAGAGGCGAGGGAAGCAGCTAGAGCTTTGATACCCAAGGCCTCACCGTATTACAAGGCGGCGCAGTCACGCATTCAATTTACAGAAACCGTCATGAACTTCGAAGTATGCTTAAAGAGTAACCAATATTTTTCGAACGACTCTCCTACTAAGCTCGTTACCTTATAGGTCTTGTTCTATTTCAAATTTTAAATCTTAGGTTCGTGTATGTATCGTTTTCCTAAGGTGGGCAAGAAGAGAACGGTGATGAAATCCGAACCCTTATCTTGTATGGCCAGTCCTTGCCCTTTACTAGGAAAATAAAACAGCCGTATTCAAATCCTCAACATATATGCAACCGAAGGAATACAGTAACTCGCTAATAGGGGATTCACGAGTGTTTCGACAAACTTACCTCCCGTACCAGACGGGGGATGAAACGTTGTTGTCGACTCGGGCCACGACTCCTATGTCATGAACGAACCCGAGGGGCCGAGGTGATATTGTAATCACCGTCCTTCTCTACAAACAGTTTGATATTTAATACTACCCTTCCGTAGGGTTTAAAAATAAAAATAAAAATAGAATTTCCAAGTCCAAAGTCCAAAATAAAGTGCAAAAGAAAAATAAAATTACAAGAGTAAAGGAATCCTAATACAAACTAAAAATAGATAAATAAAATAAACTCTCTTTTTTTTTTATTTATTAAAATAAAAACTTCTTCCGCTTCCTTTCCTTCGCCTTTACAACAGCTACTCAGGCACCTGTTGAGCTCAAAATAGGTAGTTAGGGTTACCTCTCAATATCCTTTTGCATCTACTTTGGTCTCTATTTGTCTCCATTCGTCTCCTATTATCTCCTTTAAGCTCTCTATATCTCTTCGATACCTTATATATCTCAATATCCTTTTGGAGCTCATTTGGTCTCTATTTGTCTCCATTCGTCTCCTATTATCTCCTTTAATCTCTCTATATCTCTTCGATACCTTATACCTCTCAATATCCTTTTACCTCATTTCAATATCCTTTTGGAGCTCCTTTGGTCTCTATTTGTCTCCATTCGTCTCCTATTATCTCCTTTAAGCTCTCTATATCTCTTCGATACCTTATACCTCTCAATATCCTTTTACCTTATACCTCTCAATATCCTTTTGGAGCTCATTTGGTCTCTATTTGTCTCCATTCGTCTCCTATTATTATCTCCTTTAAGCTCTCTATATCTCTTCGATACCTTATACCTCTCAATATCCTTTTGCATCTACTTTGGTCTCTATTTGTCTCCATTCGTCTCCTATTGTCTCCTTTAAGCTCTCTATATCTCTTCGATACCTTATACCTCTCAATATCCTTTTAGAGCTCATTTGGTCTCTATTTGTCTCCATTCGTCTCCTATTATCTCCTTTAAGCTCTCTCTATCTCTTCGATACCTTATACCTCTCAATATACTTTGGTCTCTATTTGTCTCCATTCGTCTCCTATTATCTCCTTTAAGCTCTCTATATCTCTTCGATACCTTATACCTCTCAATATCCTTTTGCAAGCTCCTTTGGTCTCTATTTGTCTCCATTCGTCTCCTATTATCTCCTTTAAGCTCTCTATATCTCTTCGATACCTTATACCTCTCAATATCCTTTTGCATCTCCTTTGGTCTCTATTTATCTCCATTCGTCTCCTATTATCTCCTTTAATCTCTCTCTCTATATCTCTTCGATACCTTATACCTCTCAATATCCTTTTGGAGCTCATTTGGTCTCTATTTGTCTCCATTCGTCTCCTATTATCTCCTTTAAGCTCTCTATATCTCTTCGATACCTTATACCTCTCAATATCCTTTTGAAATCTCCTTTGGTCTCTATTTGTCTCCATTCGTCTCCTATTATCTCCTTTAATCTCTCTCTCTAGCTCTTCGATACCTTATACCTCTCAATATCCTTTTGGAGCTCATTTGGACTTCCTTTTTCGTTCTTGGGGATGGCATTTCTCTGATGGCTCTGATTTGATCCGTATTTGCCTCGATTCCTCTGTGTGTCATTACGTATCTCAGGAATTTTCATGATAACAGCCCAAATGAACATTTTGCTGGATTGAGCATCATACGATATTGACTTAAGATATCGAACGTCTTTTGCAGATCAAGAAGATGCGACTCTTTTTGCTGATATTTCACTACCATATCATCGATGTAAACCTCCATTGAATTCCCGATCAGATCCTTGAACATATGGTCCACCAAGTGATGGTAGGTTTCCCCTGCGTTCTTTAGCCCGAACGGCATTACTGTATAGCAGTAAACTCCTATGTCAGTCACGAACGCAATATGCTCTTGATCGTCCTCGAACAAAGGTATTTGGTTATACCCAGAAAACCCGTCCATGAATGACAGTCTCTCGAACCTGGTAGGCTCGGAAAGATACCTACTTCTATGTATAAACTGCAAGTGCACAGTGTCGACAAGCAACACAGGGCAAGCACAGGTCGAACCACAGAGACTTGGAGAGTGTAGAAGTTGATTCTAAATCCTGATTCAGAGAGTAACCAAAAGGGGTTTGATTTTGTCGATACGACGATATGATTTTCAAGTGACTGAAATAATAAAATGAAAAGATGCAAATAACAAGATATGTAAACAATGATAATATGGATACTAGGGTATTCAAATCCACCAATAACCTATGATATGCATTCAACTTGTAATATTATTCTTGTCCTTATAGTAGATTCAAGTCTACCGTATAACTAAGGTGTTTCTCAATGGATAATTTAATCACAACTAAAGTATTTCTCCAAAGCATTAATTGTCTAATTAAGCACAACTAATCTAAAGATCAATATTTGGTTAAGAATGAGTTGTAGCATAATCAACATAGAGATATTCTAACTACAATGGATACATGGCATACATTGTGAGAGCAAGATGTTGAAAAACTTGGATTAAATTATATCTTTAAACAATTCTAAACTTTCAAGAACAAGATACAAGATATGAATACATACCAATGAGATTAGGGCTTCATCTAAACCCTAGTAAATGAAATTAGAACATGAAGAACATTACAACAAAATTGAAATTTGATAAACTAACATGAACAAGCTATTCTTGGATGGTTTTTCAACACAACAACCCTCTCTATTTATACACAAAATTCCCTCAAGCACTTGGATTCGAAATTTGGAAAGCATCCACTCAACAAAACATGTTTTCTTAATTGATGGATTGAATGGAATATATTTGGTTGTGGGAAACAAATTGGGAGTGATTGAGTGAGAGAATGGGGATGTTTTCTTTAATTGATGGATGAAATGGAATACAATGGGGGTGAGGTGGATGTTTGGAAAGAATCCAATGGGGGTGAGGTGGATGTTTTGGAAAGAATCCAATGGGGGTGAGGTGGAAATGGATTTGGGTCTTGGGTTTTGGATCATGGGTTGTTTAATCCCATGAATTTGTAAACAGGTTGCCAGCGATGCTTGTGAGCGGGTTGCAACGCTTCCAACTTTCTTCTCTTTTGTCTTCTCAATTCTTCCAAGCTTTATTTAGTACTTAAAAACACAAAATTAATTAATACAAATATTTATTCTTGAAAATGGTAAAAATGCAGAATTTGGGATAATATATGACTTTGAAGCGCGAAAGATGAGTTAAGTGCCAATGAAAAGGTGTATGAACATGCAATATTTGTCACTCATCAGAACCCTGCAGTTTTATCCACCAAATCTCGAATCATTGGCATCGGGTACGAATCACTCGAACATGCTTTATTCAAATCGGTAAAATCGATACAGACAAGAATTTTACCATTCTTCTTTGAAACGGATACCACATTTGACAGCCATCTAGGATATTGCACAGGTCGGATGAATCCTGCTTCCAGCAGTTTTTAGACCTCTTCAGTGACTCCATCTTTTTTGCTTTGTGCCATATTCCTGATTTTCTGTCGAACAAGACGGAAATTCTCATCGATATTTAGCTTGTGGCAGGCTACATTCGGGTCTATCCCTGGAATCTCAGCAAAACTCCATGCGCAAACGTCGACGTTTGCCCTAATCAATGTAATTAAACCGTCACGTTCATGTGCAGGCAGATCTTCCCCTATGAACGTTGTCTTGTGCTCCTCATCTCCGATCTGGACCTCGATTAGTTTTTCGACCGTCAGGGGTTCAGCTGCATCCTCTCCCCTATATGATTCTGGAGGGAGAGGGTTCTGTAATTGCTATTTCTGCTCGACTCGCATGATCTGGTTTCCACTGACTTTTGACTTCATGTAATCATCCATTGTATTCTCATGACACTTGTGGGCGGCTATCTGGTCACCTCTAACTTTCACAACTCCTTCTGGGGTAATAAACTTCAGGAATTGATGATTAGATGATGTGACTGCACCGATCTCATGCATCCAATCTCGTCCAACGATCGCGTTGTAGGGTGCTCTGCAATCCAGCAACAAGAAAGTTCCCAAGGCAGACTTGTCAGCCACTGCTATTGGTATTTTCACTTTTCCAATCGCCTTTGTAACTTCGCCGCTGAAATCAATAATTGGGTTTTCATCCTCCTCGATCAGGTCATGTGGGAGATTCATAGAGGCGTAAGCTCCTAAAAATAGCACACTCACTGAGCTTCCCGTATCCACTAAAATCCGGTGCACACGAAATATTCCAATCCAAGCAGTTATAACGACGGCATCATTATGTGGAGCATATACACCTATCATGTCTGCATCATAGAACTCGATCTTTTTGCACCCAAGCTCTTTAGTTTCTGTTCCATTACCACTGACAAAATCAATGTGATTTTTCAGGTACCATTCTTTCAACTGTCTGCGTTTTTTCCTGGTCTCGTCTTCTGATGCCCGCCTGGTCATTGAATGGATCCTAGCGTGACTGACGTTAATCACATGAACGTTAATCACATGTGTAGTACCAAACTGACCCGGACCTTTCCCAAAGTCCTTTTTCACGTATTGTTGCAGTTTTCCAGCGTCGATCATTCGTTGAATATCGATCTGTAAAGAGCGGCAGTTCTCAGTTTTGTGACCATGGTCTTTATGGAACTTGCAATATTTCCTCCTATCACATTTATCTCGTGTTTCTTCTGCCAAAGGACGTGGGTGGCTCAAATACTTGTGTATTTTTTCGTACAACTCTGTAAGACTTACGTTCAGCGGGGTTATCTTCATATCGTGAAATTTATGGTATCCATTTTCGGTGCGTTGACCTTGACTTTTCTCTCGAGCATCACCACGTTCATTATGCTGTCCGCTAGAACGGTTCTTGTATTTTTCCTTCTTCCCATCATTTGGATGATTGGATGATCTGTTAACTTCTTCTCGGGCTTTAGAATCATCCTCCACTCGGGAATACTCTTCAAATCGATCATATAGTTCCTCCAAAGTTTTTGGTGGTCTCTTAACCAAAGAACCATACACACCTCTTTGATCATGCTGGTAAGCCTATTTATATGCTGCAATGACAACTTGGTCGTTGGCTCCATCCACGTCCGCTAACTCTTTCTTGAAACTCCTAGTGAATTGTCTGATGCTTTCCTCCATCCGGATTCCTAGAAGCAATAGTGAATGGCATCCTTTCCGGTCACGTTTGTTGTACTTATAGTTAGATCAAAACTCATCTATCATCTTATGGTAAGTTCCGATAGACTATACTGGAAGCTTATTGAACCACGTTATAGCTCCTCCCGTCAGGGATTGCGGGAAAATTTTACAAATCAACTCGTCGATGTACTTCCACAAGGACATGGCTGTCTCATAATGTAAAACGTGCTGATCTGGATCATCCGTTTTCTCATCGAATTCCGGTAATTTTGGAAATAAAAAATTAATTGGTTGCCTTAATTCTCTGAAATTCTGCTTGAAAGGATCTCCTGCTGCTCGATGTATCCTTTCCATCTTATATTCTCGGGATTGTTTCTTCATCATCACTTGCTCGATCATCTTGGTGAGACAAGCTTCTGTTATCGCATTTAGGTCGCCATCTGAGGAACTTCCTTCCCGTTCATAATCCCGGTCCTCTGGAATATGATTATCCGATCTCCTTTTTTTCCTCTGGGGTCCAGTAGGTTATTTTCCAGCTCTTCCTTTCTCCGAACGAGCACTATAATCGTGCGAAAAGTCTTCATCATCGTTCCAATCTCTAAACTCTTCCTCATCATTTCTATCGCGTTTTGAATGAGATGTAGTTCTGGCTGCGCTCTACTGAGTTGCAGATGTCCTATCCCCTGCTCGCCTGGGTCGTTTCGGAAATTCTCTTGTGACCAATAGATTCTTGTTTTTGCGATCATTATTGATCACTTCTCTATTAGAATCTGCGACTTGCGGTCCAATTCGATCTCCAAGGCGTACAGATCGAACCCTTTGATTATTCAAAACAACAGATCTAGGTCGCGGTTGATTTTCACGTTCTAGTCTCAAGATAGCATTCTCCTTCTCTAGCTCGTCTAGCCGAATCAGCAGCTTTTCCGCCTCTGTACTGGGAGTTGCGGTGCGACCATCACGCATATATTGTCGATTGTGATTCCTTCTAGATGGGTTGCCGAACGCATACCCTCTGTTTTCACGAATATCTATATTTTACCCATCAACGTCAATAACTTCATTATCGATCAGAATTTTTTTTTTCCTTTCTCCGATTTCGATCTGGAGCTCTTTAACTAAAGCGATCTCGATCCCGTCCAGGATCCGGCGATCTGTTATGAGTATTATCTTGACCCTATCTGTTTCCATTGGGTATAGCAGGTGCGGATTGAACCTCAATTTCGTTCCTTTCAATTTCGCGTCTCCTGCGCGGTTGGGAATTGCTGGTAGAATCAGACCTTCGAGCAGTCTGTATGATTATTGCCATAGTTTGATCTAGTAAAAATACGTTTTTATTTTCTCGAAACCCTTAGTCGGCGCCACTGTTTGTAAGGTAAAATCACTTCTGCCCCAAACATAGAAATTTGTATGATGTTGCTGCTGGGAGTCGATCGCTTCTTCAATCCTCAAATGATTTGGTTAATGGAAAAAGGTGGGGGGTACCTGCAAAAAACCCTCCGATGCCTAAGTTAGCAAGAGAATATTTTCACAGGAGTTTTTAATGGGAAATATTGCATACCTATTTTTCTGTAAAACTGTCCATTTATATGTGGCAAATTTTCAGTTTTATGAAAGATTTCAATTGCCATAACTGGCCCATGCATGCCTCCCTGCAATAACAGCCCATGCAGATATCAATTACAAAACTTCCATCATTATGGTAAAGGAGTTACATTGGGTGTGGATAACCAAAGGTGTATGAGAAATGGGTGTAATCAGTCGGGGCGCAAATATCCGCAGAGTAATTCGAATGGGGTGGAATGATCAGGGACTACGAGAATAAACAACACCCAGTTACGCTGAATATTTAACTAGACAATTAATCTCCATTTAATATCCGATTACTCGGCATGTAATCGGGTCCGCAAATAATCTCCGATTAATCGTCTAATGATCGGCGATTGCCGCTCGTTTTTCACCACCGGCCATTTAATCGCCGGTTTACTGATGTTAATCGGTAGCAGACTATTAATCGCCGATTAACATGGAAATGATCGGCGATTTCCGATGGCTTTGGCCGCCGGCTATGGATGCCGGACTTGGCCGCCGGATTTAGTTGCCGGCCTTGGTCACCGGATTTAGTCGCAGTCCTTGGATGTTGCTGAGGAGGACTTGGACGCCGGACTTGAAATTTGTGAAGCAGTGATCCTTATGCGGAACCTTCTAGCCCAAGTTGGAGTTTTTTCTCATGGTCTTGTGAATTTAGTGTTTATTAGTGAGTCCTAGCTTAGTTTGTTGCCCATGGGCTTGGACATGGGGGTTTTGAAGGCCAAAACTTGCCCATTTTCTTGTGTAGAATATTAGGGGTACAAACAAGGGTTCAAGCACTGGACTGTCATGACCCAAACATGACCGAGCAACAGCTGGTGAATGCATACATCAATGGCATGGTTCCTATTTACCTTGCCTTACTAGAGAACTTGCATTTCCAGATATTCTCAGAACTCCATGAAGCTGCCAGACATTCCGCAATGACAGCACCAGCGTTACTGGATAGGGCTAGATCGACTCGAGCCGAAGACATGCGCGAAACTCGCGGGAACAAACGCCTCACTAGCAAACAATTTAACGCTGGCCCCTCCTCTGTAACATAGTAAGTGAGAGAGGTAAAAGGAAGGCCCCAACTGCAGATCATCATCCCAAACATGAATCACCAGTACAACGGGCAACCCCACCACGGAAGGCCGCCCCTAAAGCTCCCATGAGTCGACACGAAACTGAAGGGAATTCCTAATATTTCCCGTTTCCCAACTAGGAGGTGATTGATCTCCTAGAAGCATGTGTCCAAGACGATGTTATCAGACTGCCACCTCCCAGGCTCCTACTGACTGAGGCCGATATGGCAAACCCCAAGTACTGTCACTATCACATATTTGTTCACCACCAAACCAGTGATTTCAATAGAAAAAGCATATCTTCAAAGAGAAGATAGAAGCGGGGGAGCTCCAAATAGGAGACGAAAGAGTACATCGAGAACCACTCCCCATAAGAAACTGTGGTTTCTCTAGGGACTCCGTATACAAGACTGTACAATCCATGATGCATCATGTATGCGAAATTCTCTACCTTTCCAAGGTGCAGTGCCAGGATATTTTCGCAGCTCTCAATCGCGTTGTATCTGGCAAACAACTTTTTCTCTCCCCATAAACCACGCTAGGGGCCCAAGCTTTCCAAACAAACAGAATCAATGGGGAGAACTGGGGACTGCTGACCACGTCCCGTTTAAGAGGTATCGAGTTTGACAATACACTCATCGACGTGGCCTTTAACCTCAGCAGCATTACTTTCAAGACACTAAAGGTTGCGGTATTTATAAAACAAGACGCTACCCATTCCCCATCTATGATTAAGGGCCCAAGAGGAGAAGCCTTGAACGCGCAGGGCTACATCAACCTCGAGATCAAGATAGGAGATGCTATAATGCATTGCAAATTCCATATTTTCAAAGAACTGGGTGACGACATGATATTGGGGCACTTATGGGTACTCGACAACAAAACGAAACTAGATATGCCCCCTCTACCGACGTCCACACATGAAGAAATTTCTAACGAATCATCTCACTAGTTATCGCATCGACGAGCAATCAATGGAACCCAGACATCTGGAGAAGACATGTTGGCACTAGCTCATGGATTTAAAATGCAAGTAAGTCTTGCCGAACGACCGTATCTACAACCAGTAATTCCTTCCCCTATTACGTCATGGGGAATCATCGTGATTACTAGCAAGGACGCTGTCAAGAAATGTGAATGGGGTGCTGTGCCATTTGAAAACTTTTCCAAAAGCTTGGAAACTTCCATCGAAACCAATGAAGCCAAGACTCAAACGGTTACACAAAGCCTGAACCCGTTTTCAATCGGAGATATGGTGGTTAAGGTAAATTCGTTTCAGGTTGGGAATATGATGGTAAAATGGATATCCAAGTTGATTCACCCAATGGAAGAGAAGACAAGCCGTATCTGGTGGCAGACACCCTTTTAGGAGGATATTGCAATCTCATCAACACGAACACACCTGAAGGCGTGATAGTTCACTCAAGATGGCTCAAGGCCTCCAATCCCTAAAATGCTGTACTTTTCCAGCCACTCTCCCGTTAGTATTCCCTTTAACAATTCCTCTTAGTAGTTGTATTTCACCATGATTAATACACCGTTTGTATTCTTCCCTGGAATTTCATTTTTTTTGTTAAAAAAAAAAAACAAATAGTATAAATACATCTCTTTCCAAATGAGATCCCAAGACATCAGAGAAATACATCAAACTAACCCATAAAACCACTGCAAATCCATCGTACCACAACCCAAAAGATACGTCATTCAATCATTCAAAAAAAAAAAGCGATTTGTTGACTGATGAAGAAGAAAGTAAACATGAGTTTACAAAGAATATCAGGGGACTAAAAAACTGCAGGAATAACAAAAGGGAGGAATTATTCCTCGAAGGATGGAACACGAGTCCCCTTGGTCAAGGATATCTTCAAGCACTTTCCCCCACAATCTCTCGGACAACAAAAATTCCATTCAACGGTGTTACCAGCAGCGGCCTCAACGTCCCATTCCGAAGCAAACACAGCAGAAACAGTGTCCGATTCAACGAACGGTTCAACGTACGCCACCATGACCCGTCCAATATCGCCAACGACACTTATGGAATCAACTTTAAAGGCTACTTCGGTCCCGTAAGATGCTTCCTCGGAGGTTCTCTCATTAACCCTTCAAAAAAGATTTTTTGATTCATCCGCATCAAATCCAAGAACCATGGCGCTTGCCTCCAAAAGATTCACATGCTCGGTTTTCCATTACTCCGACCTAGAAGCAGTTCGATTCGCCCTATAAATGGACCAAGAAAAGGTTTTTTCGCACTGGAAATTCTCAACACGCTAGGGTTCTTCCTCATTCTCCCGTCCCCCCTTAATGTTCACGGAATCCAAGAGAGTCTGAACACGCACCTGCACTTCATGAAGATAGATGGAAGGGAGGTCCTTGATGATTTCACCATCTTCACGGAACAAAGATTTGATTATGGCTAATGCCTCCTCATGAGAAGAAGAGCGTTTTCCACCAATCCTGGAGTCCTTATCCGAAGAATCAAAGACATGGCTATCCCCATAGGGTCCTATCATACACTACAAAGAACAAGGAAAATGGTCAAGTTCCATCCAATATATACACGTATAAGAAAGAGGATAAAAAAATAAATAATAAGAAGGAAACGAGAGGCGATACCATTAAAGAGAATGGACTAAGACGAACTACGCGAATGTAGAGTTCAAGATCATATTTTATGTACAACAAGGGGATGCAACCTCAAAAGGGAAAGTTTTTTATACCGTCCGTGAGTTAATGCATGGTATCCGATCCTAATTAAACCTTATTCATAGCTGTGAGAAATAATCATGGTTGGTGAGGAAGCGTTGAAGAACGTGCTTGAGGCCCACTATATCGTGTGCTCCTTTCCCACCGCCAACGCCAAGCTTAGGAAGAAAAATTGGCAACATAACCGAAGCAGAAATAGTAACTCTTTTCCTATTTTGCTGGCATAATGTTTTGGGTTGAATAAAAAGAGAACCTCATGTTCGATTCAAATAAGGAAAGAGGCAACCAAGACCTTGAAGATAAGTCACCAAGCAGTCCGTGCCATGTCTCATCCTCACCGCTCCATTACCGCGACCCCACCACGCATAGCCACCCATGCATGCCATCGCCATGGCCTTAGCCAAGACCTCGCTCCATAATCACGTCCCTGCCATGCCTAGTCACTCATGTATTCCATTGCCGCATCCAGGACCACGCCACCCCTTGGACCCTCGAGCCAAGCTGTCCACTTGTGTCACCTCTCCAAACTGCACCCCCTTTTCCTTGGAGATGTACGACCAGACCAAGCCGATAAATTTTCCCTCACAACTCCATGGTATGCATTCCCAGTACAACTTACACGGGTCCGCAATCCAAAACTCTCTTTACCACTCAAAAAGGTTAGTCGGATTCTTCTGGCCATCTTTACAATGATTTACACCTCGATTCCGTCCTTTTCTGTCACCATCATATGCTTACCTCGCAACAAGGAACCTGTTCCGAGCAAATCAGGGGACTTAATGTTGATGGTGGTTTTTATCCTAAGGTTAAAATCATAAGACACTAAACCCTAGCAGACAGTAATGTCACAACATTGAAGGAAACAAGAATTTACTAGGAACATTTGATGAAACCTTTAATGCCTCTCTAAAATAATTATCGGGGTATATTTTTCAAATTAGGGTTACGACGAGCCAAACCTTAATTCCCATGTGTGCCAATGGCAAATCAGGCCAGCCACACCAACCGCGCCAAAGCATGCCAACCATCCTAGCCGCACCTCTGTGCCAGGGGAAAATCATGCCAGCTACAATGACCGCGCCAAAGCATGCCAACCATGATAGTCGCACCTTTGTGTCAATTTAAAATCATGCCAGCCACGCCAACTGTGACAAAGCATGCCAACCATGCTTGCCGCACTTTTATTCTTAAGGAAAATTATGCCATCCACACCGATCGCGCCAAAGCATGCCAACCCTTCTAGCCGCACCTCTGTGCCAATGGCAAATCATGCCAGCCACACCGACCGTGCCAAAGCATGCCAACCATGCTAGACGCACCTCTGTGCCAATGGAAAATCATGCCAGCCACGCCAACTGCGCCAAAGCATGCAAACCATGCTAGCCGCACCTCTGTGCCAATGAAAAATCATTCCAGCCACACCAACCGTGCCAAAACATGCCAACCATGCTAGCCGCACCTCTGTGCCAATAGCAAATCATGTCAGCCACGCCGATCGCACCATGATAAACATGTCTCGCCATGGACCCTCATGCCGCACCACCATGCTGGCCTTCCCCACTCGGTTACCAAAGTGAAGGCGTGAAACAATCAACGGTTAACCTTCAATCCCAAGAGCAAATCCTGGCTTCCTAAGGTCCCCTCACGACCTTTGGACCAAAACCCAAGCTTGGTCACGTACCTATCCAAAGCTAGCCACACCGTCCGAGCCATGCTAAACATGTCTCTCTATGGCCCCTCATGCCGTGCCACCATGATGGCCTTCCCCACGCGTCTACCAAAGTGAAGGCGTGCAATAATAAACGGTTACCCTTCAATCCATGGAGCAAATCCTGGACGTCTAAGGTCCCCTCACGACCTTTGGCCCAAAATCCTAGCTTGGTCACGTACCTAGACAAATCTAGCCTTGCCCACCGCGCCATGATAAACACATCTCGCCATGGCCCCTCATGCCGCGCCACCGTGCTGGCCTTCCCTACGCGCCTACCAAAATGAAGTTGTGCAACAATCAACGATTTCCCTTCAATCCCGGGAGAAAATCCTGGCCGTCTAAGGTCCCCTCATGACTGTTGGCCAAAAACCCTAGCTTGGTCACGTACCTAGCCAAAACTAGCCACGCCGACCGCTCCATGCCTAACATGTATCTCCATGGCCACTCATGTCGTGCCACCATGCTGGCCTTCCCCACGCGGCTACCAAAGTGAAGTAGTGCAACAATCAATGGTTGCCCTTCAATCCCAGGAGAAAATCATGGCCTCCTAAGGTCCCCTCACAACCTTTGGCCCAAAACCCTAGCTTGGTCACGTACCTGGCCCAAGCTAGTCACGCCATGCTCCCATGGATTCCCCTTGGCCCCACATGCCAAGCCAAAACTGCACCTAGCCCAAGCTAGTCACGCCATGCGCCCATGGATACCCCTTGGCCCCACATGCCAAGCCAAAACCGTACCTAGCCCAAGCTAGTCATTCCATGCACCCATGGATACCCCTTGGCCCCACATGCCAAGCCAAAACCAAACCTAGACAAGCTAGCCGCACCATGCCAAACGCACTTTGCCTTGGCCCTAGCCATGCCATATGCCCGTGGCGAGCCCTTGGAACCTCATGCCAAGTATAAACACACCCTAGCCGTGCCACCCAGCAGTCCCTCACTATGCGGCTACCAAAATGAAGGCGTACAATGATCAACGGTTCCCCTCCTCTTAAGATGCAAAATATCGACCGTCGAAGGTCACCAGGATATCAAGTTCCCCGAGCTCAACTTGCCAAGCCACAACAACGTGTTTTCCATAAACATTCGAGACATCAACACAAACTGGGGATCCTCTTTGGGTATTGGTTTGGCGGTTTACAACATGCGACGTACACTATGCCCTTCATAAGGAAGTGTCATAAGGGTGAGGCGCCTAGTAAATACGGGAGGTTATGTGGGAAATGTTCATGGGACATAAATCCGTGCATTAAAAACTTTATGGAACATCAATTCCATAACATTAACGGTATCATGTGTTAACCACTTTATGGAACATCAAGTCCATGCATACGATTACCACCTCCTCTCATTTACTTCCCCACTCCTTAATGTGACCAGGGTACGTTTTCTACTTCGACTTGTATAAATAGGTATTACCTATTTCCATTTGAACAACAAGTTCATTCGGAAAAGAAAACACTTAGAAATACTTACTTTCTAGCTCTCCTCGTGAGCTATCTTACTTTTCTGATAACAAGTCGTAGAAACCCAACTGCTCTTCCAGAATCCACTATTCTGGTCTCACCACTCTCCTTGCTTCCCTTCCCAAAACCAACCTATTCTCCTCCTCTTTGTGACCGAAGCAAGTCTGGAGCTGCCATTTCTTGGTTTAGGCCGGACTTGTATAGATTGATCTCTCGAATCTAAAGTACTCCCTTGCAGTACATTGTGTAGGGTTTAAATTATTTCTCACTTTCACACCCGCAATTACCAAAACCAGCAGAAACCATTTTCACATATCAACAACGACGTAATCGAACTTTTAGTTTGGTTGAGACATGTTTTTTACGACGTAAATGAACTTTTCTCTGGAAAAAAAAACCCTCCATTAAAGTGGAGTTCAACTTCCATTTTCAACTCATTTTGATGATTACTTCTCACTTTTTCAACCAAAAATGAATGACAAGTAATGGGTATGTGAATATATATGTGTTAATAATTTAAATTAATCCATATATATAGAGGTGGTGGTGGTAGGTGGTGGTGGGTGGCAGTTGTGGGAGGAGGTGGTGTATATATATATAATATATATATATATAGGTGGTTATTAGGTTGGTTTTAAATTAAATTAGATTAAATATAGGTTAGTCATTTGAACGCTTTAGTACACCCCTTATAACTATAGGGAAGATGACCTAATAAAACCATGATCCCCACAAAAAAATCATGGTCCCTAAAAAATGGTTCAAAAATAAAGGAGTCGATTTCGGTTTCATATAATTGGGCCGCACACACATGGGCCAAATCCTTGCAACATGTCGTTGAAAAGTGAATTTCCAGTGTTTACCTGTCGGTAAAAGAGAGGTGTACCGGAGGTGTACAAAATTTATACAGTCAGGCATTTCTTTCTTTCAATCTGCTTAGGGTTTTGAAGAAGAAAACTCACTTGATGAATACGATAAAAATAGAAAATTTACCATCTTTTGGTGATGATGAAGAAAAAGAAGTGGATAGAATCATTATATTACCAGATGACCTAATTCGTAAGATCCTATCTTTCGTTTATGCAAAATATGCAGTAAAGACTTGTGTTCTGTCGAAAAGATTGATTGATATTTGGAAATCTCTACCATTTCTGAATTTCAAGAGGAATGAAGAACGTAATTGTAATGTTATGTTCATGAACTTTGTAGACATGATGTTACTTTATCGTGATTGTTGTTTGTTTTGTGGTGATTATTGATATGTTTGAGTTGATTTTTGTAATGGTGAAGTGGGAACTCTATTTGGTTCTTCTCACCTCTTTTTCATTTACTTGAAAGATAATATCTTTTTCTTGTTGTTACATTCTCTTTCTTCACTTGGTCAAATATATGACCCAAGGAAGAGATACATGTGGACCATTCTTGTCCATTCAACTTCTACTAAAACATACGCATTGGTGTCATGACCATAAAGCTTTTGGTGCATGACACTATTGTTACATGAGGAGAAAGAATGGCTCCTGAATGTTTTAGATGTTTCAGCTGTGATCTAGTGTCATGACAATAATTCTATGGAGCATGACACTACTAGAACATTACATTAACTCTCAACAATCTCCTCCTTAATGTGATGTTCTTCTACTCCTAGTAGTTCACGGAAATGTTGAAATTTATCTTTGGGAAGTGCCTTGGTGAATATGTCCGCCAATTGGTCTTCCGTATTGCAATACTTGAGTTCTATCTCACCATCTTCAACCGCTTCTCGAATGAAATGGTACTTGAGTTTGATGTACCTTGCTCTATAATGCTCCAACGAATTCTTGGACATATCTATTGCTAATTTGTTGTCACAAAAGATTACTGTGCTTTCTTCTTGCTTTTCTTGAATGTCTTCCATGATTCTTCTTAGCCATACAACATGAGATGTAGCTATTGATGCCGAAATGTACTCCGCTTCCGCCGTGGATTGAGCTACGGTTTCTTGCTTCTTCGATGCCCATGTGAATATACCCGAACCAAGAGAAAAAGCATACCCCGATGTACTCTTCATGTCATCAATATATCCTCCCAAGTATCTATCACAATAGCCAACTAATTTGACATCCAAATTTCTTGAATACATTATTCCAAACTTCATTGTTCCTTGAATATACCTTAACAACCTCTTTGCAGCGCCAAGATGCAAATGACTAGGTGAACTCATGAACCTAGAAAGCATACTTGAAGCAAACATAATATACGGTCTTGTGTGTGTAAGGTACAACAATTTTCCAATAATACCTCTATAGTAGGTCTCGTAAACTTTTCTTCCTCCATCATCTTTCTTGAGTTTCTCATTCACTACAAGTGGTGTAGATGTGGGGTTACAACCAAGCATACCAAATTTCTTCAACACCTTTTCGGCATACTTGCTTTGAGAAATGAAAACTCCATCTTCACCTTGATGAACTTCTATACCAAGGAAGTACTTGAGTAGACCCATGTCACTCATCTCATATTTCATCATCATTTCTCTTTTGAATTTCTCAATCATATGAGCATCATTACCCGTAAAGATAAGATCATCAACATACAAGGAAACGATGAGAATAGACGTACATTTTTTTTTCACATATAGTGTAGGATCACTCTTTCTTTTGTTGAAGTTTTGCCTTTTGAAGTAACCATCTATCTCACTATACTAAGCTCTTGGTGCTTGCTTAAGTCCATACAAAGCTTTCTTCAACTTGTACACCTTATCTTCTTCTCCTTCCACCACAAAACCTTGTGGTTGTTCTACATAGACTTCTTCATGTAGTTCTCCATTCAAAAATGCCGATTTGACATCAAGTTGATAAAGTAACCAACCTTTTTGGGAATCCATGGAAATCACGTCTCTAATGGTGTCAAGACGAGCAACCGGTGCAAAAATTTCATTATAGTCGATATCGGGTTGTTGTGAGTAGCCCTTTGCCACCAACCTTGATTTGTATCTTTGAACCGATCCATCCGCATTGTACTTCACCTTGTATATCCATTTCACACCAATAACTTTTTTGTCACTTGGCATTTCTACCTTCTCCCATGTATTGTTCTCATCAATGACAAAAACTTCTTCTTTCATAGCTTTTATCCAAACCGGTTCTTTTGATGCTTCTTCAAAATTTTCCGGTTCCACCGTACAAAAGTTACATCTTTCATACAGTTCACTCAACCTTTGCATCTTCCTTGGTCGTGGTGATGGTGATGTTGATGCACTAGTACTTGGAGACATACTTGGAGATGCTCATTGTCTTGTACTTGGAGGTGTTTGAGGTAGTTGTTCCTCTTCTTCTTCACCTTCTTCAACTTCACTTGTTGCTGAATTTTCTTGCTCTTCATCAACAATAATGGTTCTCTTCTCAATTTTACCTTCTTCCCAATTCCATGAAGCTCCTTCATCAAACAAGACATCACGGCTTGTGATCATTGTGTTGTTCTTCAAGATATAAAACCTATAACCTTTTTATTGGAGGCTATAACCAATGAATATACACTTCTCACTTGATTCATAAAGCTTTGTTCTCTTCACCTTTGGAATTTGAGAATAACACACACTACCAAAAACTTTGAGATGCCTTACCGATGGATTTCTTCCACCCCATGCTTCAATTGGAGTTTTATCCCATACGACTTTTGTTGTACACCTATTCATCAAGTATAAAACTTTGTTGATGGCTTCAGCACAAAACACTTTAGGCATACCCTTGTCATGAAGCATGGACTTCACCATCTCCATCACGGTTTGGTTCTTTCTCTCGGAAACACCATTTTGTTGAGGAGGATAACTCACGGTTAGTTGCCTTTCCAAGCCTTCATCTTCAAAAAATTTATCAAAATCTTTGTTGTTGTATTCTTTGCCTATATCACTTCTCAAAAATTTGTTGTAGTGACCACTTTACTTTTCAACAAGGCTTTTGAACTTCTTGAAGATGCTAAAAGCTTCGAACTTTTGTCTCATGAAGTACACCCAAGTCATACGACTAAAATCATCAATGAATAAGATAAAGTATCTATTACCTCCATGAGTTGGTGTCTTCATTGGTCCACACACATCGGTATGTACTAAACCAAGAAGTTCATTTGCTCTCCATGCTACACCTTTTGGGAATGGTTGGCGATGTTTCTTACCAAGTGCACACCCTTCACATACTCCATCTTTGTGGTTGATATGTTGTGGAAGTCCTTGCACCATGTTTTTGTTGGAAATCACATTGAGACTATTGAAATTCAAATGCCCAAGTCTTTTATGCCATAACCATGTTTCATCAATGGTTTCCATCCTCAATGCACCATTATTCTCCTTTTCAAATACAATTGGAAAGCTTCTATTCTTCTCCATCTTAATACTCTTCATTACTTGTCTCTTGTTCTTGTGTTTCTTGTTATAAATGGTGCAATATCCATCTTCAAAATGAACTGCATACCCAAGCTCCACAAGTTTCCCAACACTAAGCAAATTTTGTGCCAAAGCCGGAACATATAACACATCTCTAATGTATTTTGCTCCATTGATAATTTGCACGCATATTGTACCTCTTTCATTAGATTGAACCATGTTTCCATCACCCATCTTCACTAGAGAATTTACGGATGTATCCATGTCAACAAACAAGCTCTTCTCACCGGACATATGAGTTGTACAACCACTATCCACAAACCACACTTCTCTTTTGGAATTTTCTACGACACTTTGACAAGCATAAAACAAGTTTTGTTTTCCTTTTTCTTCTTTCTCTTCCGCTCTACCGGAATGTTCATCTCCTTTGTATCTACAATCCTCCTCCAAATGTCCATAATTTTTGCAACGATGACATTGAGGTTTTCCTTTGTTCCAACAATTCTTCTCCAAATGACCATTCTTCTTGCAAAAGTTGCATTTTAGTACATGTTGAGAATCACCCTTTTGGTAGTTGTTGGAGCTTTCTCCTCCTTTCTTCCATTTTCCCTTTCCTTTGAAGTTAGATGAAGCATCACCCTTATACTCATTCTTCTTCGTTGAGTTCGAGTTCATCTTTGATTGAAATGCACTTTCAATCGACTTCTCGGCGTGTCGTGACACCCTTTCTTCATAGACTTTCAATTGATCCCACAACTCTTGCGACTTTCCAAAACTGCCACAACGGGTTCGAATGTTTCCGGCAAGCAATTTAAATTCTTCTCACAAATTCTTTTTTCTTCTAGCTTTTCACCACACATCAATATTTTATTAACAATTTCAATAACTCTAGAAGAAAACTCATTCAATTTTTCTTTATCTTTCATATGTAGATTTTCAAAATCTCCTCTATATGATTGAAGTTTCAACTCTCTTACCTTCTTGTTTCCTCCATACTCCTTTTAAAGAATATCCCAAGCTTCTTTAGCTTTAGTAAAATGAATTACTCTTGGTAGAATAGTATCTCCAACTCCTTGTTGAATGTACATGGATGCTTTAGCATTCTTCTTCCTACTCTCCTTAAGTAAATCCTTTTTTTCTTTATCTTGAGTTGATGTATCTTCAATTTGATCATACTCGTTTTGAACAATCTCCCAAACATCTTGAGATATGAATAAGGTCTTCATTTTGATGGACCAAAAATCATAATTTTCTCCATGAAAAATTGGGATTGAAGGTCATTGAATATAAAGGTTTGAGTTGCTAGAACTTGCCATTGATTGGGTTGAAGATTAATTGAAGAAATTTGGTTTTTACTTTTCTAAATGTAGTTTTTGAAATTTTGTTTGGTTGCTGATTTTTTGATTGAATGGGTTTTGATTGATTTTTTTCACTTTCCAAGATCAGATTCATTTGATCTATGCTCTGATACCAACTGTTGTTTGTTTTTTGGTGATTATTGATATGTTTGAGTTGATTTTTGTAATGGTGAAGTGGGAACTCTATTTGGTTCTTCTCACCTCTTTTTCATTTACTTGAAAGATAATATCTTTTTCTTGTTGTTACATTCTCTTTCTTCACTTGGTCAAATATATGACCCAAGGAAGAGATACATGTGGACCATTCTTGTCCATACAACTTCTACTAAAACAGACGCATTGGTGTCATGACCATAAAGCTTTTGGGGCATGACACTAATGTTACATGAGGAGAGAGAATGGCTCCTTGATGTTTTAGATGTTTCAGTTGCGATCCAGTGTCATGACAATAATTCTCTGGAGCATGACACTACTGGAACATTACATTAACTCTCAACAGTGACGATAATACTTGTATTCAGAAGCTTACTGTGATTTGGGACAATAGTGGCAGCAGTAGAACAGTCATGAGACGTGCTAATAGATGGATGCTTGAAGCAGTTAAGTGTAATGTAAAAGAAATAACTGTCGATATTGTTCAGAAAGATCATATAATGTATGAAATTCCGCATCAGCTGATCAATTGCAAGTCTCTGACGGAATTGAAGTTGCAAACGTGTGGAGGCGGCAGAAAAGCGGCTATTAAGTTGTCAAAATTAATGTGTTTACCTCAGCTTAAAGTACTGTGTCTTCATGGATTTTCAATCTCTAATGTGGAATTAACAGAAAAACTCTTCTCGAGCTGTCCAGTTATGGAAACGTTTTGCGTAAGTGATTTTGATATACAAACTCAACTAATAATTGATGCTGATATACAAACTCAGCGCAATTTCGTTGTTGATTCTCGCAGCCTTAAGAATTTGAATTTAGATACTAGTGGTTATCGTCATCATACGGTGACTAGCCATACCACATTAAGTGCACCAAATCTTGAAGAGTTTGTCTGCAGCGGTTTAATGACACAAGAGTATTCGTTTGGCAAATTTTCTTCTCTAGTCAATTCGGTTATTTTAATGAAATTGAAAAAGGAAAGTAAAGATGAAAATCTAGATACATATTCAAAGCTTCCAGCTGAGGAGAAACAACTCTACGCCAAATCTATGATGCAATTTTTGGTAGCAGTTCATAAAGTGGTACATCTGACACTGTCATTTGGATTCCTGGAGGTACGGATTCTTTCTCTTTTCCGAAGTGGTTAAGTATCTACTGTATTAATGGCCTGTAGGATTTAGTTGCAGTGTTATTTAAAAGACTATTGTGTTCTAGGTTCTCTCACAAGCTCCCAGTTTATTAGACAGTCAACTTCTGCACTTGTCTAATCTGCAATATTTGGAGCTGGAAATGTGGTTTACAAGAGATAGCTTGCGCTCAATAGCATACTTACTCAAGATCTCTCCTATGATATATTATGTAGTCCTTACATCGAAGGAGGAAAGAGTTAACCAAAACTTTGTATTTGATTTCTTCTGCCGCGTCTTTAAGATAACTGTATTACAAATTTTATTATTTGTTATGTACTGTTTGCATATAGTCGAATCCAGAGGACATTGAAAATGATTGGGAAAAAGGATTGTCATCGCGGAGCATGTTGTCTAGAATCAAAATTGTTGAGATTAAAGAAGTTGTAGGATGTGACTCCGAGCTAAAACTTCTGAGTTTTTTGTTGAAAAACGCAATCATTTTGGAGGATGTAGCTCTATTTTTTCGTTCTAGTGTTGGCTCCGCGCCTGATGATAGATTGATACAAGTTGAGCAATTTAAGGATAAGCTAAGAGCTGTTCCTACAGCTTCTTCAAGCATCGAACAGGTGTTTCATTAAACTAAGTAGGTGACATATTGTGAGGATTAATTACTAGGTAACAGATGGTTTTTGTAATCGGTCAAGAGACAAGACTAGTAACAGATGCATTGTAAGCATTGCGAAATCAAGTAGTTTTCTGTTTTCTTTTATATTGATGAAACAATAGATATCCAAAAGACTTGGTTAAATGTTATTATTAATCAGTATGCCAGTTATTTCAGATTTTAGTGAGCCCAAAGTGTCTGCCTCAGGTTTAAGCCTGACCAATATGTTTGTAGCATTCTTCCGCATATGAAGAAGTCCTAAGCTATAAAATATTCGAGAAAGAAGCACATGGTACAAGATGAAAATCAAAATCCAAGATGAGTACCTAAAATATGAATCATTGTATAATATGCCCATTAGTTCACCCCTAGTAATTGACCATTAATCTTGTTACACCGCTTCATTTTGCGCACTTCATATGCACCCCATGTATTCTCACCCAAGACAATGAATTGGGATATAGGGAACATCTACTACTTGCAAACAAATGTAAGCGGCCGCCTACATTATATATACAAGCCCCTAACCCGGTGCGTATGCACCGGATGCATAGGAAATTAGGAATGAAAATTTATGTGCACTGTGAAATCTTGTTTTGTGAAGTGTCATCTTTAAGTATATTATTAGAGACTGAATCATGATGGTCACCATATTAATTTTCTTTTTAAAGTTTGAGAAAAGAAAAGATACATTCTCCTAAACACTCCAATGATATGAGCTTCTGCAACCGTTTAACAACCAAACCGGAAGGGAACTACCAACGATGTGCCCATTTTAACTTGCACGGGTAAAAAGCTGTGTATTGCATCAACGCATATTGTTTTGAACACCAACAGTAACAACTAACTTTTATGTTGGAATGATTGTTACCGTTGGATAATCGATGATTGATCCTATTTTTACCTGCAATGGAAGTAAAAGTCTGTAATTTTGAAAGTAAAATAATTTGTGTTGGTGGTCAAAGACGACAGATTAATCATTGTTTATTTAATATTTGAAACAAAAATTAAAAAAGAATCCTTGATTATTTGATTTTAATAGTGATTAATAAAGTTTATCAAACTTATAAAAGAAACGTACAATTCTTTGAGTTTTCCCTTGAAACTCTCTACAACCATGTTCCGTGGATGTGATTTTAAGTTATGTTCATGTAAACTCCATTTGTAGAACATCCTTGAACATTTTCTCGTGACAATGATGTTGCGACTATTGGTGTTCTTCAGTGAGCACTATCACACACACAGAGAACCTCCTTGTTTGAGTGGGGACACCTTAAAGTTTCTCTTTTCTTTTTGGAATTCTCTCCTCTTCACTTCTCTGTAAATTCTTTCCTTGTTGGCCGTTGTTTATGTTCGATTTTTTGTCATGTTGATACAGTTTGTAATGCCTTTTTCTTAATATGCATCTCATTTTCCAAGGAAAATAAACAAAAAAACAATGGTAATTATACTTCCTCCGTTCCATTTTAGATGATGTTTTAGGGTTGTTTTTTTGTTCCACAATAATTAAAAGTTTTCATATTTTCCCACAAAACTACCAACAACACCCTTACTTTTTGTCTTGGAACTATAAGTTTATTTTTAAATGCACTAATAACAATTAATGTTTGAAGACTTTTTTTAAGGGTATAAATGGAAAATCTTCACATCTCTCTCCATTTCTTAATTTGCGTGAAAACTTCAAAAATATCATCTAAAGTGGAACGGAGGGAGTATTTGTGTATTTTCTTCAAAACGTATAAGTATCTTCTATTGAGTTATCTTGTGATTGTCGATCCTTGATTAAATTCCATATTTGCGTAGGAGTTTGTTTATTCACCTGGTTCGTCCTTTGAGAATGGTGTTTGAAAAGAAGTGAGTCTACTCATGCATCTGCTTGTATCTTTCCCTTTGCAAGCAGGCATGCTGTGCAACTTACCATCTTACATCCCTTGGTAGCCTCCACTCTCCTCCTCGCTACCAACTCGTCTTCCAAATGCATCAAAAATCCTGGTACGTAGGAGAATTCCCTTCAATGGTTACTTCCTATACATACTTTTGCATCTTTTCTTGGATAGTTCTGCATCTTTTCTTGGATAACCTCCCACACAGTCCATATTTTTCCCGGTTCCAAAAATTCTCAATCTTGTTTGCATCTAATAAGCTTTTTCAAACCTATCTTTCTAGCCATTCAGGTGGTTGTCCCCACTCGTATCATGTTGGTACCGTGACATTCATATTTTTCTATGAATTTATCTATTAACACTCATTAAGTGTTACTTGTTTTACCAATCTGGAATCACCAAATGATGGATATTATTTCTTTTCTTTGAAAAAAAATGAGTTTTTTCTCTTTCCAGATTTGTCTCCTAATCCAAGGGGAAGAGTATGATTGCAGTGAAGAACATAAATCTTAATATCAATGGGTTGGTGTTGAATGGATTTTTCAAAAGGAGGTTTGCGTGAGGCGATTTTCTTGAGGCAGATGAAGGTAAATCCATTGTCTCCTATATTTACACTATCCGAAATACAACGTTTGGACTTTGGACAATTTGGAAGCTGAAATTAAAGTGCAAACTAAATAGTGTCGGTTAGGATTTTCCTTGAGAAAGCAACGTTTGGAACTAAAATTCATCTTTTGGTATGAGTTGGAAATGAAGACACGGAAGAATAAGATGACATGGTGTTGGATTTTTTCAATAACTTAGAAAATAAAACTGTTTTCGTTTTTTGGTTTGTCACTATGATGGGGAAGTGTTCTGTGTTGGATAAACACAATGGATGTTAGTTGGAGATGAAGGGACACCTCTAATAGGTGTGATGGTTCATAAAGGACACAACCATTCCCAACAGACACCTTATGTGTCTTTTGGAAGTGAAGAGGCATCTCCAATAGGCATGAATAACCCTATAAGTAGTGAAGGAATTCTCCCATTCTTGAGAATGAATTCAACCTGTTTTCTCTCCATCTAAAGCATCATCAGAAATCTCTCATGTGTTCTTGGTTGGGTCAAGGGGTGCAAACCTTGAATCCAATTTCTGTTGTAGGGCTTTCATTGTATCTGAAGGCATTATTTCGCATACTGTTGCAATCGCCAATTTATATTGGGAGGGTAGAAATAATCGTCTAAAAGAAATCACCCGAGCCTTGAAAGCTTTTTAGTACAACAACAATTTCTTTTAGTGTTATCATCCTCTGTTTTATACCCAAAATTTCCAATGAGTTTTAGACGATTAAATTCAGACAAGACAGAGGAAACTAGAATAAGGGAAGTTGGAAAACAAGCTTCAAATTTATAGTGGAAACCGTGTTGGGGAACATGATGTTGTTTATGGGAATTTGATTCAATCATTGGCGTGCAAACTCTCAAGGGTTGTGGTCAAGGGAAACTTCCATGAAATCGAGATAAGTATAATATTTCCAACAATCTTAAAGACTAATACATCCTTAGTATCTCGGTTTCTTAGAAATAGTTACGGCATGTGTATGTTATGTGGATGAGCCATTATAATCACAATCTGTGCATATTATCGTCTAGCCTTTGTTAATGCTCTGTTATGTTCGTAAAGCATATCATAAATTTGCAACTGTGATTTTTACATCCACATATTCATCTGTGACATGATTGGTTTTCCCAGTAATGCTTAGTCCTCTTGATTGGGGTTAGTAATGCCATATATATATATATATATATATATATTTTTTATGATAGCATGAGATATCTAATAAATGTATTAGAAGTTCGGAATCCTTTAAGGGTGCATAACGGTTGGATGTACGTGGTTTAAATTGACTGTTCAATTTACCCGCATGTGGCAGTTGAATGAGGCTTTGTTTAGAATGTTTGCAAAGGAAAAGCCAGATCCATAATGATGGTACCTGCATCGGTATATTGATTTGAGGTTTTAATTTCTATTTAGAAATTATGGGGTACATGTTTGACACAAATGGTATTTCATGATATTGAGTTGCATTTTGGCATTTGAGAATTATCATGAAATAGGGGAGAATTTATACGAAAATGTCGTATAAAATTTTTCTAGTTGGTGGATTATTTTAAAACCAAAATCGTCATAATTGTTGAGACAACAATGGTATGGCATGAACATAATTCTTGCGATAAGAATTATAGGTTCCACAGTTGGAAATTGGCAGGTCTTAAATGACATCGAAAGGGAAAAATGGAATACCGGTCAATATGTAACATATTGGAAGATTGGGCGGCCGACCAAATATCCAACGATGAGGTGTTACGATATTAGATGCATAAATTATGAACATTTGCATTACATAATGTAGAATGTTAAATAGACATTGTCTATGTTTTTTGGGTATGAATTTGTAGGGGATTGGGCATGAGTAAAAGAGTTACTCATCAAGGTATTATATTTGTTGAGATAGCAAATATATAAGTTGCCTACAAATTTTCTATGCCTCTAGTGTATGCAAGTCTATAATGACTTCTTGTGAATTAACCGTAAATGTTAATTAGGATCACTAGAGAAGTTACAATTATTTTGTAAAATCAAAGAGGAACATTTTTTAGTAATGTTTTCAGAATTGATTGCATTAGTAGATGCAATTAATGAGAAGAAATGGCTTAAAACCTAACTTGTAGAGATCCTATTTTGGAAGAAGCCATCTCAGGAGGTCTTGATTAATTGTGAATCAGGATATGATCTATAACGTCTTTAACAAGACTTATAATGAAAAGTCAAGACATACAAGTCTTAGACAAGGAACGGTAAGTCAATTACTCAAGAAAGGAGTAATTGCAGTTAACCATTGAAACGGAGAAAAGCTTGGTAGACCTACTTATGAAGAGTCTCCCAAAGGAATTAATTTCAATGAAGTATATAGAAATGGGACTAAGGTCTGTGAAGGAAGGTTGATCTCCCATAGCAGAAACCCAATCTATGTTTTGAAAAAGATAAACAAGGTTCAATGTGGTACCAACAAGTTATGGCTGTAGATTATGGAGCACTAACATAAAACTTCCCATTTCAAGTTAGTGCTGGTTTTTCTGCAAGAAAATAGGATGGATGTAAATCCTTAATGAGTATGTGATTAGTAAAAGGTGTCTCGCAGAAACACCTTCGAGACTTACCTATATGAGTATGGAAATGTGGGCCGTTTCCTAAGAGAAGAAGACCGTTCTCTAAAGAAGACTCATGAATAAGGATATAAGCACAAGGCCTTTATAGTGCTTGGCTACAGAACACATGATTTATGGAATCAATATGTGTGGAGACTTCGGTTTTATCATAAGGGATACTTGGTTCAAGACTGGTTTCACCATAGAATCTCGATAAGGCTTTGAGTTTCTTACACTAAGTGAAGGTTCAAACCCAGAAGGTACCTATCATTTATGTATTGATTTCAGCGATGATGCTTAGTCCCAATTGTGCTTGAACTACGTTGGCTTGATCCCACTCGGCACGTGGCGATCACTTGAGTGATGCGGCCACTCGGTTTTATAAGTTTTATTTTATTTTATGTTTTTGGTTTTTTGAAAATAGGGGGAGATTGTTGGATATTTTCAATAACTTAGAAAATAAAACTGTTTTCGTTTTTGGTTTGTCACTATGATGGGGAAGTGTTCTGTGTTGGATAAACACAATGGATGTTAGTTAGAGATGAAGGGACACCTCTAATAGGTGTGATGGTTCATAAAGGACACAACCATTCCCAACAGACACCTTATGTGTCTTTTGGAAGTGAAGAGGCATCTCCAATAAGCATGAATAACCCTATAAGTAGTGAAGGAATTCTCCCATTCTTGAGAATGAATTCAACCTGTTTTCTCTCTATCTAAAGCATCATCAGAAATCTCTCTCATGTGTTCTTGGTTGGGTCAAGGGGTGCAAACCTTGAATCCAATTTCCTGTTGTAGGGCTTTCATTGTATCCTGAAGGCATTATTTCGCATACCTGTTGCAATCGCCAATTTATATTGGGAGGGTAGAAATAATCGTCTAAAATAAATCACCCGAGCCTTGAAAGCTTTTTAGTACAACAACAATTTCTTTTAGTGTTATCATCCTCTGTTTTATACCCAAAATTTCCAACACATGGTTCAACCACAAAGCAGTGTCTCTTTTGGTGTCTTCTTATTATAAAGAAAGATAGTGCTTGATTACTAATTCTTTAAGACTAAGAAAAATACACCCATAGTAGAAACAAGAAATAAACAGTACCAGCTTCTACTGGTAATACTTTTTTTTTTTTTTTGATAGAAAGAGAGAATTCAATAAGACAAAGGATGTACAAAATAGGCCACCAGTAGTAGCCGAAAAAAACGAAACGAAGGAGATAGAACTCCTAAATTACAGGAAAAGAGTGTCCCGGTTTTGGACAGTAAAAGAAAAATTTAGATGTGCTCTAATTCCAAAAGCAGCCGCCCAAGCAATCACTAAAGATTTTTCTTTCATTTCCCAAATCTGAATCTGTTTTGAAAGTATGATTCTCTTTGAAGGTTCGTGCATTCCTTTCCTTCCATATAGTCCAAATAACCGCAGATGGAACAAGTGAGCAATAATGCTTACCAGTTGGAGGGAGATTGACAGAGTCCCAACAATGAGCAAGGTCATACATGGTTCTTGGAAATGACCAAGCCAAATTGTTTGGTGTTAGCTGAGACCAAATCCTTGAAGCAATTCTGCAATGCAGGAAAATGTGGTCTGCAGATGTGTTTTGTGGCCAACATATCAATTGTGCTTAACCTTCCATGTATAGTGCACCAAATGTGTAAATCTACTTTCGGTGGTATGTTCTTCTTCCAAGAAAACGTATGTGGAAAATCATGAACACCGGCAGATAAATTTAGCTTTTCATAAAGAGATTTAATGCTGAAAACCTCATCTGGAGTTAGCTTCCAACGTCCTGTGTCGTTCGAGCTATCAAGTTGCGGCGGAGAATCTCCTATAACTTGCAGAAAACAAGAAAATTTGTTTGCCTCCGAATCTGAAAGTCTTCTTTTGAAAGTAAAACTCCAATTTCCATCTGGCATAATGTGTTCAGCCACAGTTCATAAGATACCTCTTTCTAGTTTATACAAGTCAAGAAAAGAGATAGATAGTGTAGATGGACCAACCCACCTATCGTTCCAGAAATATGTTTGAATGCCTGAATGAACCGAGAGATTACAATTGTTATTTATATGCTACTTAGTAAAGGCTATGGCCTTCCAACAAGACACCCCAATAGTTGACATTACTTTTCTTGGTAACTAGTTTGAGGCAGTATTACCGTGATTTTCAGAAATGATTTGATACCAAATATGCATTTTTTATATTCCGAATCTCCAACACCACTTTGACAGTAAAGTTATATTCATTAGCTTTAAATCTAAGACTCCCAAGCCTCCTCTTTCCTTAGAAGAAAAAACAAGAGAATAATTAACCAAATTGGAGCTTTTTGCACCATCCTTCCGCTCCCAAAGAAACTTTCTTATTTTCCTTTCCAACCGGTCAATGACTGAAACCGGATCTTTAAAGAGAGAAAAATAATAAAGAGGCAAAGAAGTCAGAATATATTTGATAAGTGTTACCTTACCCCCCTTAGAAAGTGAGATTTGGTTCCAAAACGATAACCTTGAATCAAACTTGGCCAGAACTGGATCCCATATAACTTTAGAGTTTGATTTATCTACGAGTGGTAGACCAAGATAAATAAAAGGAATAGAATCAGTTGAGCAACCCAAATCCTTTGCCCAATTATCCATTTTTGGAATTCCGCCAATACGTATTAGCTCCGTCTTTGTAGTGTTGATTTTCAGACCATCAATGAACTCAAAGAAACTTAGAGCCGAAAACAAATTATCGATATCCACCTTATTGTTATCTAAGAAAAATATAGTATCATCTGCGTAATGTAGATGATTAACTATAATTCCATTATGAGTACAAGAAAACCCACTAAATAACTTCATGTTTGCAGCCAAGAATCTTGAAAATCCTTCCATGGAAATGTTGAAAAGTAATGGAGAAATTGGGTCTCACTTGATGTTGCATAATAATTTCTTACAATATGTCGTATATTACGTTTATGAATGAGAATAAAATGAATGACACCTCTTGAGCTTTTAAAGTAACTGGAATAAGAACCATTGATCAGAACTGAAAAGGAAGCTGTAGAGTAACAAAATATAACCCACTTGCACCATTTTTTACTAAAACCTTTAACAAAAGCCTTTTCAAGATCAATTTTACAAATAATACCAGGTACACTAGAAGATAACCTAGAGTCCACTAACTCATTTAAGAAACAACAGCAAGATTATATTCTATCAATTGGTTAGGTACCAGATTCTATATCTGTGGTGGTCTTTAGAAGGCAAGCAGAATCACCGAAGTAATCTAATAGTATGGAAATAAGGCTTGCATAGCCACAAAAACCGACGATGGTTCCCATCTCATCAACCTTCTCCCCCCAGTGCAAATACATGTCTATGATTGCCAAAAAAAATTAGTAGAGCCCACGACATTGGCGAATGGAAGATATTAATGCAAGAACAAAGAAAGCAAGACAACACCATCTTAAAACGAGTTCGGCATCCATTATGTGCTCGACTCACTCAAGCATGCAACAGTTTCTTTACTAACTCCTCGATTGTTTCTCCAAGGACATCGATCATCCCCTTCTTTATATACAACTTAGATACAGATACATATATTCTAATAACCGCTGTGGTAGTGTGTACGGTAAGTAGTTCTTTAGTTGGAATTCTCGGGCTCACTTAGTTATTCTAAGGAAACTTGCAACATTTCCAAAAATAACATTTAATTACACCATGGATAAGTACGTAAGTTTTCAATATTAACGTTTCCATTAATAATGTTTCTTTAAATTTAGTGCACGACTCAATGAAACTTACAACATTTCCAAAAATAACATTTAATTACACCATGGATAAGTACGTAAGTTTTCAATATTAACGTTTCCATTAATAACGTTTCTTTAAAGTTATATTAGTAAAGTAGGTAAGTTTCAAAGATGAATGGAACCATACCTTTACTAAATTGTTCAACGTAGTTCGACAATTTAGTGCACGACTCAATGCCAAACAAGTAAGTTCATGAAGCTTGAAACCCTTCCAATTCTAGAATCCTAACCATGCACAATCCTTCATAATAAAAACTTCACTATACTTATTCTGCTTCCCCAACTTGCTCCCCACATTAGAAAATCACAATCAGAATGCTTTGGTAAAAATACCACCATCGGAATTCGTTCTCCGAATCCGAATAAATAGCAATAATTCGACAACTTCCTCTTCCATTACATTGTTCATTAAACTCTAAAATTAGGTGATATTCTGAGAGAAAAATCTAATCATGGGAATAACGAGTTGAGGCAAAGATAGATAAAAAAAAACCCTTATTTATGCTGACAGAAAGAAAATGGTTGGCGTAAGATGTACCCCAAAGGATGTCTCGTATTTGATGATCTAGTCTTCTAAAATCTCACTACATGTTATCTTACAAATATTTAATATTTATTTAGTAATGAAGCTTTTTGTTTTCTTAATGCAGCAAAAATTGCCTGTCCTATTCTCAAGAGAGTTCTCGCCCATGGAAGAAAATGACTCTTCCTCATGTATGCATCGAGCTAGATGGAGTCCATTTTTTGATCAAACGGATAAAACACTCTTTGACAAGGAAACTCATCTAGTAAAGTAAATCTTACAGTACAGAGTTCCCTTTTCTTCAGGAACTATTTTTGTAAAGTGTATAGTTCTAATTTTTATTTTTTTCAAGAGCTTACAAAAAAACTATAGCGTATCCGATGACAACACAAAGTTGAATTATCTGGGGAGAAAACTCATTGTGACACAAACTGCACGTCTACAGTCTTCTCGGTTACCTCGCTTGGTTATCTTGTATAGGACGAGATATTCCAACCCCCCCTAAAGTTGGACAAGGAGAGAATTGCAATGTTCAACTTGAACTGTGGTTGAAGTAGATGAATGCGAAGCAATATTTATTATCTTCTTCTCTTCATCTATACGGTATTCACTCTATAACTTGAACATCATTAGTTGAAATGCCACAGCACCACTGGTGTATGAAAACTTGACTTAACGAACCTTGATCGTAGCATAAGCCTTGAACTCCACCATTCAACATTGTCCAGATGATGTGACATAGACAATGCAGGCGACAGAACTCACTGTAGTTAAAAAGTTTGCGAACAATAATGGATTGGATGGGCTTGATTCAAAAAACAAACATGCCCATGAGAATCGATTAAAATCTAATTTTAGCTTTAACGAGGAATTAAAATTGAAGTTGACCATACTTGTTTTCTAGAGTAACAAGAAACTTTCTGGAAAACTTGAAAACTTGATCGTCAAGATATTAAATTGATAAGAACACAAAGATGAATTGTTCTTAAAATTGACTTTGGATTATACCCACAGAAACGATGACATTTTAGATCTTAAAAACCCAAGATTACCAACTTGGATATGCGATGAACAGTCAAAAGTAAAACTGCTCAGAATAATAATGAGTGGTGAATAAACAGCCACTATCAGATTTTCAATTAGTTTGCCATAAGTTGATTTCTTATCAAACTAACCAAAGCTCTCTACAGAGATAACAAAACAGGAAGAAAACATGATTTACTTCCTTATCTTGGTTGTTAAAAATTGATTCTTAGCTAAAAATCTTAGATGAGGATTAATAGTAACCTTCAGTACTTACCATTGATTGAGAACAATACTGAAGTTTGATTCAAGATTAGAACTTGACAACATATACACCAATATTCCATCATTAAGAAAATATGCCTTCGAAGTTACACCTTTTAACTGATCAACAAAAGCATTAGATAAAGAGAGCCAAAATATAAGGAGAACCTGAAGTTGGCTTGGGATGCAATTTTTTCCTAAATGTAATTCTGTTTTATCTTTTTTTCTTTGCTACTCCTTGTAGCTCTTTTGTACATTCTTTCTTTCAATAAAATCTGTCTCTTTCAATAATAAAAAAAAAGATAATATTTGTGTTTAGTGATAACATAGCTACAGACTACGTACAGTGTTCAACTGCAATTGAAAAGCTGACCAAAAAAGTCACAAAAACTGGGACATTGAAGCAAAATATTATGGAAATATTTTCTGAAGTTAAATATTCGGATTTAAATTGAGTATTCTTTACCAAAAAAGAACAAAAATGGTGAATCATGATGCAACATCTTTGCTTCATAAAAAAGATTGACTAGAAAAATCATTTAGGTGATTAAACACGAGACACCAATAAACAAAGATCGGTGCTTAATAAATGACAAAGTTATACGAAGACACAGAACTAAACGATGCTTGAAATACGTGCCCAAAAACGTGCACGTTGTGTGGAAAATCCATTAAGATCCTTTAGGACCTAATAAGATAAGGATGGGAAGATAGAATCAGAAAACATAGTTAACTGATGAAGTGATTAGATATCAACAAAAATTGATAAAGAAAACCGGAAAAAGCTAATACCAGTTAGTTCATGCGAAGAACATTGGGAAAATGGGTCACACTAAGTTCTTCTCATGACTTTCTTTATTCCAGCGTAAGTTTCTACCAGCATGTCATAACATTTTCTTCCAACCTTATCGATGAGTTCATGGCAACAACCATAGCTCGACCTCTTCGTGTCATAAATGACATCACCCATTATATTTAAACCACACCTATCAGAGAAATTGCTTGCCCAAGAAAATAAATATTTATAATATCCTGGATAAGGTTCTGATGGTAACATAAAAAAGTCTCTCAAAACTTCTAATTCACCAGAGAAAGTACTACTCCAAGGGGATGGTGCAGGTGCAACTTTTGATCCAACATTAGGTCTAACCATTGCAGCAACAGAAACTAGCAATAATGCCTTCATTATACTCACACCTGTGTTGTCATCAGAAATTCCGCCATGTTGATTAATTTGACTTTGAACTTGAATATTGGAATACTTCTACTCTCTGGTATAACTTCGTGAGCTAGAAATACTTCTTATATATGGTGAATCTGCTGGTAACAAAATCTTCGTCCAATAAATATTTTAATTTTTTCGATTAAATTCATTCAAAATTTAAATTTCTTAATGGATGAAAACCAGTTACATATTAAATGAATGAATATGTTACGTTTATGGGCACAAAATTCTCTCTTTCTTTTTTTTTTTTTTTTTTTTTCCTGGAGGAGCTGACTTGTACAGTAAAGTTAAACCTCTATAATTTAATAGTCTTAGAACCACTAAATTTTATTAATTTAAAGAGATTAAATTATCGATAAATTAATAAATTATTATTTTAAAAATAAATTAATAATATATCAATTTAGAGAATGTTTTCTATTGATATAGTCAAAAATTGAATTTGACTCTGGGACTACTTGGCATTACGAACTATTAGGAATAAAATACAATTAGATTTGAACTTCAAAGAAAATCAAGCAACTATTGTTTCATATTTTCCTAAAGTTTGATATGTATAAAAAACTTTTCAATTTTCTTATTAATAATTATTAATTTATATAATATTTGGGACCTATAAATACTTAAGGGAGATTTTTGAAAGTATTAAATTATTATATTATCGAAATTATTATTTTAGTACTATATGCCCAAGAAAGGACTAAGAAATTTTATTATTTTAGCGAGATTATTATTTGAGTATTAATTTACAGAGGTTCTATTGTATATCTAACGGTGAGAATATGAATGCAGAAATTTGATGCCGTCCAGTTTTGTTGTGGTCAAACAGTGTGAGTGATACAACGCCGTCCTGCTGTTAAGGGATAGTTTAATCTGGTAATATATATTCACACTGAAAACCCTACCTTTGTCTGGATCATAAAAACCCTAGCTGCATCGTAAAAACTATGGATCAAGAAAAAGAAATGCACAATGGTGATGAGCCTAACGATGAACATATAGCACATTCATTAGTGTTACTGAGAGTAATAGGCTTACGCTCAGAGATCATATCCCGGAGAAAGCTTAAAAGTTGCTGCAGTGGTTTAAGAATTTGCTCAAGGTTCCCACATCAATCTGTAAACATGGTCCATATGTTCGCTCCTGAAGTGTACCTACAGAGGTTCATGCTAAGCATATATCAATACAGATGATCAACTAATAATGATAAAACTACGTATACAGATGAACCCTTCATGTACGTAGTCAATTTCGCTTTTATAAATCTGGATTTGACCCCAAGTTTTACACCAGGCAATGAAATTTGTATTTCAAAGGTACAGTGGGTCCTTTGTACTTCAAAGGTAATGCAGTAAAAACTGACACCAGGCAATGAAATTTGTATTCACTTACATGCATGAGATCGGCGGGACAAAAGAACTAGTCATCTGCTTATCAGCCGAGATTCGCTAGACAACTTTCGTTTAGAGTTATCACAAGTTGTCAGCTTATGACCCAAAATCTTCCATTCTGAATCATAATTGTATAATGACTCAAAATTTGAACCGTCTGTGGCTCAAAATCTACCGTTGTTTCCGATAATTTAACCACGGCCCTCCTAAGTCTAATGCTAGAATACCAAAGTGGTGTAAAAGAGACGTAAAAACAGTAAATTTATTAGAGTTGTCGATCAATATATATACTGATCGCAACGCAGAATATTGCTCAGCTAGCCAAAGAAAAACAAACTAGGGTTTTCACCTTTGAATTGTGCTTGATTGACTGATTGATTCTTCAACAAAAATACGTACAGCAATGACAGAAACAAGAAATTTAAGAGCTTGTTTTGGTTATAAAGGAAAAGAATTTGATAGAGTCAGCGAGTTACCAGATGAGCTAATTCATCGTATCATGTTTTTCATGAATACAATACATGCAATACAAACTAGTATTTTATCGAAAAGATGGATCAATATTTGGAAATCTCTACCGTTTCTCAACTTCTATATGTTTGATAACTCGTTAGACAAGTTGATTGATCAAATTGATAGAGTATTTATGCTCCGCGATGATTGTGATATTCAAAGTTTTTGTTTGACATGGAGATGGTTTTCACAGTCCCCGACGACTGTAATAACAAGTGTTTCTAGATGGATCGATACTGCCGTTAGACGTAACGTTCAAGAAGTTACACTAGAACTTCTTCAAGCACATCCTTATTTTACATATGAGATTCCTCCTAAACTACTTAACTGCAAATCATTGAAAAAGCTGACACTGTGGTCTTGTATTGGATATTTAGATATTCTTCTTCCCAAATCGATGAGCTTACCAAAGCTTAAATTTATGGGTCTTGGTGGAATTACACTGTTCCATGAAGAATTATCTACACGTCTCTTTTCAAGCTGTCCACTTCTGGAAAAGTTACAGATAACTAATTGTGATATACACACTGATACTCAGAAGAATTTCACCGTTTATTCTCTCAGTCTTAAGAAGTTTGAATACTATCATCGTCATTGGAATATCATTAATTATTTGGGACATCACATTAGGCCTAAAGTTATTATGTTATCTGCTCCTAATCTAACCAGCTTTACCTGTAACTATGAAGAAGTTACTTTATCTGCTCCTAATCTCACCAGCTTTACCTGTCATAACGAGCAACTGTCCACAGAGGAAAAGAAGTGAATGCTATATGTATGGTGAAACTTCTTGTGGCGGTTAATAAGGTGGAACAACTCGTCTTATCACCTGGATTCCTTGAGGTATGTTTTAATTTCCATCTTAAACTCGTTTAATTAGCTTTGGTTATCCATCTATCATATTATTTGGCTTCAATGATATTTAAGAGAATTTTCTTTTGTTTTTTGAGGTTCTGACGAGAGCTACCAACTTGTTGAACTGTCAACTCCGTTGCTTATGTAATCTTCAATGTTTGACGCTGGAAACATGGGTTACTGGAGGTAGCTTGCGCACAATAGCATACTTATTCACGATCTCTCCGAATATAAAGAATCTGATCCTTCAACTTAACGGGGTAACGTTAAACTATGCTCTTTGTTTTCAATGATACACACATCTATACGGATTATAAGCATTCATCCTTTTGTTTTCATTATTTGGATACAGCCTAATTTGGTAGACGATGGAGATGATTTGGGTATAGGATTCTCATTGCAAGGCATGTTGTCTCATCTAAACATGGTCCGTATTGAAGAAATGGTAGGATGTGACGCGGAGCTCAAACTTCTGGGTTTTTTGTTCAAAAATGCAAAGGTTTTGAAGAAGGTTGGTCTATTCTTTCGTTCTAGTGACAACTTCCTCGACACAGTGAGACGAGTTGACAAATTCAAGGATAAGCTAAGAACACTTCCGAGAGCCTCTTCAAATATCAAAAATGATGTTGATTTAACCTTCGCAGACAACAAATTAAAGATATTAATGTAGTACTGTCGTACTCGATCACGATGAAAAGAGGACTTTTTTCGTTTTTTTCAATGTCTTCATCTGCAAAAAAGAATTCAAATGTCTGTTAGGAACCAAATTAAGACTGTCCATCGGTGCTAATTAATCCAAATCATCATATTCTTTAGCTTAACATTTTTGTAAGCTTCCATGGTTAAGCAAATGAACCATAGTGGTGTAATTTCATTGTTGTAATTTCTTAACCTGATCAGCTAGTCTTACTTACATTCAGCTGAGTTGACAATATATCTGAGCTTGTTGCAGTGTAGTTACGACCTACTCTAAATACTCTTTCAAATTGCATATAATGGAGAGCACGACACCACAGGCAAAACTACAGCAATCAACTATTTCGGAAGGCGCATTATGAACAAAGAGATTAAAAGAAAATGGGGGATGAGCGGAACAAAGAGATATTTTTCCAGCACTCAACCTACTATAAAGAAAGATTAAAAAAAAAAAAAAAAAAAAAAACAGATTCTAAATTTTTTATCACAAAATTGGTTAAAAAGACCAAAACCAATAATTTCTGGGTGAAAAACACATCTAGATTTTGATACTGTTTAAATGGACAAAACTGTAAAGATAGTCAGGATGTAAAAAGTTTCATCCTACCCATTTTCAAATACTCTTTCTTATTTTTAATTTACATAGAATGCATCCAGTTTCATCCTCGCTATTTTTTAGGTTTATGTCAGGATGAATCCAGTTTCATCCTTTCTATTTTTTTATTGTCCATTTCACCTATACTAATTTTTACTCGTTCATTTAAACCATGTTTTAAAAATATTTGGACAAATGACCCATTTTCCAATTTTTTTTATAGAGAAGATTCAAAAAATCATGGAAGGGTCCGGTTGATACACTAAAAGGATCATCACACCGCCGTCTCTGCTTTTTTTTTTCTAATTTCTTTTGAAGATTTGATTTCCTTCTAATGAACTCAAGTTGAAGATAAAATTTATGGAATATGAAATCGAGTGATGTTGTTGGTCTATTAGAAGAATCTGGTTAAGTTCGACTTAGTCGACTATCCTGTGTGGTTTCGTTTTTAATATAATTTAGAAATTTATGAAAATGTAAAGATAAAATTTATTTTTACTAATTTTTCAATAAATATTTGATTCACAATTTTAACTTGATAAATGAGAATGGTGATTTCTCAACTACGTACAAGTCAATGGTGCCTCTGCTATGTTCTACTTGTAGTATTTATTGTTATATCACAATTAACTATGTTCCACGTTTCAAGAACCGGACAACTTGAAAAGAACCTCTTAGAAGATTCTACATCACACGCTCCCTCAATGGGAGTATGTTCATTTTCGGTATATAAGCATAGAGCATTGTAAGAGAAAGATATCCCGAAACTATTAGTCTCAAATCCGTTCCGTTCGATTTTTATTTAGAAAAATGTTGTCCAAAGTGTCAGATAATGTGAGAATATAAGTGTGAGGGGAACTTTCCCATGTTTGCACTTTCCCAGCATGATCTCATCATGAATCCCCATTAAATAATGTTTTTCTCTCCCGGGAAAAATCATTCTCCGAGTTCCATAGATTTCATCCTTGTTTAGAACATAAAACCTTAGTTTAGATCCTTTGTTTAGATTTATTCCTTCCCAATCATGTCCCCCGAAAACTGATTCATCCAAATAGATCGTAAGTTTTTTAAGTTTTCATGCAAAAATCATACCCCTTCTTCCCCTATTATCCTTTCTGAATTCTATTCTACGGGATCTTCACATGGTCCATTCTCTTTACCTCTTGCAAAGCACTTGTAGAGTATCTTCTTTGAGATCCCAAAAAATGGGGATGTTGGGAGACGTATATGGAAATACAGTGATAATCAACATTGGTTCATGGCTAAGAAACAATCTAATAGTCATGGCTTCTACTTAAATATCACTCTATTCAAACCAAACCCTAATTAAAGCAGATCCAATATCCTTTTTCATCCCGACAGGTGATTTCTTTGAAGGCTGGTTTTGCGATGGATTTAGCTTTAGAAGAGATCATAACATCCATTGATAAACCCACTTCAAAAGTTGTCTCACAATCCACTCATAAACCACCCTATGCCCAAATTTGAACTCAAATCCCATCCCGCCAAGCCAGAATACCATACTCAAAATCCCCAAGCCAACACCCCGCTCATCATCATCTACCTATATATCCTTTTGTGTGTGATAGATTTGTTTCACCCATATCCGTTAAATCACAAGGTGTCTCGAGATTCATATCAAGCACCTAAATAACACAAACACTTTAATTTGCTTGCTTTGATGCTTTTGTGATTTCTTCACCAAAGAGCATAACAGATTGGTCACCTGTTGCTACTGTACTGAGCCATGAATTGTAACTCTTCTCATTATGTGCCTTATATCCAATAAATTCAAATCAAGCACTTTTTCACGTGGATAAGGACCTTTCATCTTCAGACTTTGAGTTTATTTTCACTTTTTAAAGTGTGATTTACTTAGTTTATATATGGGACCAACATTTTTGGGAATCATCTCCTTTTACTGCAACAAATTTTAATTTGGATATTTTTGGAGTTCATATCAGTTTTGGTCATCACAGGTTATGCATCAGATTGGGAAATTACGTGGTGAGTTTCTTTTGATTCATCCTGCTTCTATGAAACTTGAGGATTTAATTCAATTCGCATTAAGGTACCTAATCTCAGAGGTATCAATTATATACCAAAAGTTATCAACATTGTCACCGATAAAGGAAATTTCTTTGCTCATATCTCTGTTAGCAAGATTATACATTCATTGAGATAGAACACAAGAGTTTCGGTGAAATGTTCCACACTGATATTGTGAATTCTCAAACAATATATAGATCCATAAACGGCTATTATTACAGAGGATATTATGGGCTTTGTATACCAAAAATACATGAATGACAGACAATAGAATGTCGACATAATTTGACAGCTATCGATTGAGAAGATTCTGCTGAATTTACGGCTTTGATTGAGCTTCTTGAGTTGTATCCTTAACATCCTCCCTCAAGTTGAACATGAATTGTTGGATGTTCAACTTGTTCCGGAGATAAATAAACCTTGGTACTGACAAACCCTTAGTAAATATGTCAGCTACTTGATCTTTAGTCGAGATGAACCGTACCCGAAGTTGCTTGTCCGCTACTCTTTCATGCACGAAATGATAATCAATTTCTATGTGCTTCATTCGAGCATGAAAAACTGGATTGGATGTTAGGTATGTTGCCCCTAAATTGTCACACCAAATTTAAGGAGCTTGTACTTCAACACCAAGTTCCTTTAGCAATGAAAGAAGCCATATTAGTTCAGAAGTTGCTATGTTTATGCCTCTATATTCTGCTTCCGTGCTCGACTTGGAAACAGTTTTCTGTTTTCTTGCACTCCACGATACAAGATTATTGCCAAAGTAGATGCAGTATCCACTAGTTGATCTGCGATCATCGATACTCCCCGCCCAATCCGAGTCATAATAGGCATGAAGACTAGTATCTGTAGATTTTCGCAACAGCAAGCCATGATTAACTGTGTGCTTGAGATACCTGAGTATGCGTTTGATTAGCTCCCAATGCTCAATGGAAGGGTCTTGCATGAACTGGAACACCTTGTTTACCGCTACAGCAATATCAGGACGAGTAATATGTAGATATTGTAACTCTCCACACACACTCCGATAAAGTGTTGGATCTTCAAATCTTTGCGTACCCAATCTGCTTATTTTAGTATTCACAGCCAACGGAGTAGAAACTGGTTTTGTAGCATCCATATTTGTCCGTTTAAGCAGATCAGTGATGTATTTTTGTTGGCTCAACAAAACTGATTCTTTTTGCTTAATAACTTCTATTCCCAAGAAGTAGCTAAGATCACCTAAATTTCTGATTGCAAAAACATAATTCAGAGAAGATATTAGACTTGTAATAAGAGCATAATTGGAAACTGTGATAATAATATCATCGACATATATTAAGACATAGGTTACTCCATCTGAATTCTTCCTGATAAAGAGCGAATTATCTGCAACAGACCCTTTGAAACCAAGCCCAACTAGATAGGTGATAAGCCTTGAAAACCAAGTGCGAGGAGCTTGTTTCAGACCGTAGATTGACTTATTCAACTTGCAAACATGGGTGGGATAGTCAGGATGAATATAACCAACCGGTTGTTTCATATAAACATCTTCTGTCAGAACACCATGTAAGAAGGCATTCTGAACATCTAATTGTCGTAAGGGCCAACCGTTTTCCACTGCGATTGATAAGACAATCCTGATAGTGCTTGGTTTGATCACAGGACTGAAGGTTTCATTATAATCAAAACCTTCTCTTTGATTGTATCCCTTAGCCACCAATCGAGCTTTTGGTCTATCAATCGTACCATCTGGTTTCTGTTTAACCTTGAAAACCCATTTCGAACCAATCAAATTCATCCACGGTTCATGTGGTACATATCTCCATGTACCATTACGAATGTGAGCATTAATCTCATCATCCATAGGGGGTATCCATACCGGATTTCTCGATGCTTCTGTATAAGACGACGGATCTGTGAGTGTTGTCTCTGCAAGAGGATATTTTGATGCTGTAAGGAAAAGCTTGTTGATCGGTTTCTTGATACCATCTCTAGCCCTGGTGACCATATGATGTTGTGTTGCTTTGGTCTTGATGGAGCTGATTGCACCATAGATGGTTGTGTTCTTTGAAGTAGTTGGTCTGAAGTGGTTACTACGATAGATTCTGATGCTGCTATATTTGGTGGTGACTGCACATTATCCATAGTTGGAGACAAATCCGGCGACTGCAAATTATCCATACCAGGTGACATTGGTGGAGTTTGTAGCATCGGAGTGGGTGGTTGAGAAACAATATTCTCATGAGATGGTTTAGAAAAAGTGGGTGATGCAAATATTTTTGTGGATATGGATGACTTGGAAATGGGTTTAGTGATACATACATGTTGCTTGGAAGCAAATGGGAAGCTTGTTTCTACGAACTTGACGTGTCGAGAGATATACAACCTTCCTGTAGGTACATGTAAGCACAAATATCCTTTGTGTGCGCCACTGTAACCAATGAATACACATGGTAGTGACCTTGGTTCAAGTTTATTAGAGACATATGGACGAAGGCATGGATAACATAGACATCCAAAGACTTTTAGAAAGGAGCAGTCCGGAATTTGATTGTACAAGAGTTGTAGTGGAGATTTGACCTCATGTTGAGATGCAGGTAGTCTATTAATAAGATAACAAGTAGTTGAGAAAGCTTTTACCCAGTATGACTTTGGCATTGATGCATGAAATAAAAGAGCTAATCCGGACTCTGTGATATGTCTAATGCGTCTTTCAGCAATGCCATTTTGTGCAGACGTGTGAGGGCATGAAAATCTATGTATAACACCAAAATTATTAAGGAAAGAAGTGAACTTCCTAAATTCTCCACCATTGTCGGATTGGAAAACCTTGAGTTTATGATTTGTTTGATTTTCTATCAACTTTTTGAATTGGATAAAGATGGGAAGAGCATCTGATTTTCTAGTTAGTGGGTAAATCCAAGTATAATGTGAGTAAACATCTAGAAGAAGAAGATAATATCTGAAGCCATCTTTTGAAACATGTGGTGAAACCCATAAATCAGGAACAATTAAACTCAATGGTTTATCAATAATTGTACTACTAGTAGGAAAAGGAAGTTTATAACTCTTGCTCATATGACAAGAGTGAAAACAATCAAACTTTTTATTTGAAACAGGAAGGGAAAGATTTTTAATCATCCTAAAAACAGTGAGAAGCATTGGGTGACCCAATCTTTGATGCCATAAAGGAACTGTATTGGATAGAAGAGCATCTAGTGTTGTATGTTGAATCTCTCGAACAGCATCAAAGACATAGAGCCCATTCTTAAGTCTGCATTGCAACAGGGTTGTCCCCGACTGGGTTTCCTTCACAACAAAAGAGTTTTCATAAAATTCAAAGAAAACATTGTTATCTTTGCAGAATTTGGAGACCGAAAGTAAGTTGGTTTTTATTTGAGGGACATGAAGAATATTTTTTAACTGAAAAGATCTATTATTATGAGTGAAGGAGGCATTACCAATATTTTCAATATGGAGAGCCTCACCATTTCCTACACGTACTTGTTCCGTGCCATCATACTCATGCTGAATGTTGAGGTTGTTGAGATTTGAAGTTAGGTGATGAGTAGCACCCGTATCAGTCACCCTGTTGTTATCAGCAGGTCCACCCAGAAGAGCCAAGTACGCAGCTGGTTGTTTGTTGTTGTCCACTTTGTTACGAAACCAACAGAATCGAGTATCATGATTCTTGCATTTGAAGATCTCACAAGGACCTTCACCTTGATACATGTTTCTAGGCTGACGATTCGTTTGATTTTGTGGACGATTGTTTGAGTATCTCCTTTGGCATTTCCTCTAAAATGGCCTAGAATTTGAAGAGGCAGCAACATTGTCTAGCGGTGGTTTCAAAACAGCTAGCTGTTGTTCAAGACGGAGATCAAATGAAAGCAGACGAGCTTGAAAAGTATCCATGTCGATCTTGTCGACAGTGCTTAAGGCTGTGACAATAGAGTCATAAGCCTGATCTAGTCCAGCTAGAATTGATTCATGCATATCCTCTTCAGAGAGGGGTTTTCCAGATGCTGCAAGTGCATCAAAAAGTTGCTTAGTTTTCGAGAAATAATCTTGCATTGAGCTGTTACCTTTGCGAAGACTTTTCAGTTGTCTTCTCAGGTTCATTTGATGAGCTTTGGTTTTTGGTGCATATCTCCTTTGAAGAGCTTCCCATACTTCCTGAGATGTCGAAATACCTGAGACTCGACCTAAAACTCCTTTAGATAAAGAGGAAAGGATCCATCCTAAGAGGATCTGGTCTTGTTCCTCATATTTTTCATAAGCAGGATTAGGGGTTGGTTGTGCATCTTCTGTTGCACCGGGTAAAGTTTTTGCTGGTATTTTCAGTGTACCATCAACAAACCCTTGGAGCTTGTAACCTTTGAGAAGAGGTTTAAACTGTGTTACCCATAGGAGATAGTTGTTGTCATTCAATTTGACACTAACGAGATGATTGATATGGATTTGATGAATTGTTGAAGTTTCATCCATGGTGAAAGAAAGGAAGCGTGAGTTTGGATATTTTGAATCGATACCAAGATAGAACACAAGAGTTTCGGTGAAATGTTCCACACTGATATTGTGGATTCTCAAACAATATATAGATCCATAAAAGGCTATTATTATAGAGGATATTATGGGCTTTGTATACCAAAAATACATGAATGACAGACAATAGAATGTCGACATAATTTGAGAGCTATCGATTGAGAAGATTCAGCTGAAGTTACGGCTTTGATTGAGCTTCTTGAGTTGTATCCTTAACACATTGTGCCAGAAGATGACTACCTCGGCACCACCTACCTCTGACAGAGAAGGTTCCAAAAATTCAAGATACATCCCAAAGATGGTGGAGATTCCTAGTACGGAATCAATCCAGATCCAAGTTCCGAGAAGAGCTCTTGACTCATTCAGGGAAGACGTTATTCTGACGGATTTTGCGGCTACTTGTCTGCCTTCTCCAACAAGGCAAGTTTAAAATAATTCCACACGTAAGTCGGGTCATCATGGATCTGGATGCAAAAATATAAGGAAGCATAAGCCCAGAAAGAGAAAGTCGAACTCATCATGGGAGCAGAATCAAATATGGAGGAAGATTGAGAAATTGAAATTATCAGTTGATGAGACAACTAATATGGAGATTGACCCTGTCCCTGCTTTTAATTGTGTACTCATATATACACCAGATGAGTTTAACTCCGATAAACCACCTTACGTATCCCCAACAGTTGATGATTCTCCACTCATACCATCAAGTTCAAACACCCAAAAGAACATCCCAGTACCTAAAACCACCGAGAATCAAATCAAACTCTACTCTTTAATGATTCCCCAACAGTTTATGATTCTCAATCTTCCTCCAGAATCAAATCTGGAGGAAGATTGAGAAATTGACATTATCAGTTGATGAGACAACTAATATGGAGATTGACCATGTCCCTGCTTTTATTTGTGTACTCATAGATACACCATATGAGTTTAAATCCGATAAACCACCTTACGTATCCCCAATAGTTGATGATTCTCCACTCATACCCTCCAATTCAAACACCCAAAAGAACATCCCAGTACCTAAAACCACCGACAATCAAATCAAACTCTACTCTTTAATTGATCTGATTCCCATAGCCATCATTGACTGTATCACCATTCCATTAAACCTTCTTAATACCTACTACTCCCCACCACCCATTGTCTCAATACCGCCCATTCTATCAAAGCCACCCATTCTCTCAAACCCTCCCATTCTATCAAACCCATTGCCTCATAGAAGTAATACTTTAATCATTTCTCCAAAACTTCCTAATAATGGTCACATCAGATCTAGAAATATCTTTCCTGAGTGGGTTACCCGAGAAGTTCAGAGACTCTATAATCTGGGTATCATGATGGGTATCACTTTTGATGCAATTCCTAATCACTCTAGAAGATTTTTATCGCATAAGATAGCTATTGAAGGTCCATTGCTTAAGTGCAAGGGAAGCAACATCTCCAATACACCCGTTATTAAGGAAGATTTTATTGTGCAGAATTTCATAACCTTAGAAGGAGTATAAAATCTGTCCACTCATGAACCTAAAGACAAATCCAAACCTCTTGCTGGTCTATTTAACACTTTCATGATACAACTAGATGTGGAACAACCCTATTTTTCATCTTCTTATTCAACCCCTACCTACCCACCTGGATTTGAGCCTGATGAAACTATTGACACTTCAGATGACGCTTTCTCAATGCAACCAATTTCAGTGGTACATGGAATTGTACCAAAAACGCTTGTAGTTGAATGTAGAAGGGTGGATATGGATCCAATATCATTTGGATGCTCTAGTGTGAAGACAAGACAATCTGCAAAGAAAAGGGTTTTTTCGTGTGATAAATGAATCTTCAAATTCTCACATGGAATGTCAGAGGCTTGTTCTCTGCAAATAGAAGAACCATCGTCAAGAAAATGATTCAGCTCATAAAAGCTCCAATAATTATCCTTCAAGAAACAAAGATGATGCATTGTTCATTTTTTGATATCTCACAAATTTGTGAACATACAAATTATGGATGTACCTTTCAACAATCCATGAGAAGTTCAGGAGGTATGCTAATCCTTCAATGATTTGCCTTCCTTCCACATAGGCACGTTGAACATGTGAGATTAATTTGTTCATAACAAGTTTAAGTCTTGAAGAAATAATTTTGGAGAATTCCTTAACCGTATTATAGAATTGTGAAAGTTGAGTTGTGTCTAGGATCAATCATACCTGTATTATAGAATTCCTTAACCGTCCCCATAATGTATTCTTTGAGAAAGCTCCAGAACTTGTAGAAGAATAATAAAGGGTATCCATCCGGCCACGGTACCTTATCATGTCCAATCTCTTTGATTGATGTTAGAACTTCTTCTTCAGAGATCATTACATCTAAAAATGCAGACTCAGTTTGGGATATTTGTTCAAAGTGAATATCTTCTAAATCGGGTCTCAAAATTTGTTCCTCTGTGAAAAGGACTTCGTAGAATTGTACGATATGACCTTGTAATTTTTTTCTGTCATCCGTCAATTCACCCTCAATATAAAATTGTCGAATTCCGTTGTATCTCTTTCTAGCTGTAACCGATCTCATAAAATGTGTTTTGTTCCTATCCCCCTCTGAAAGCCATTTGTTTTTTGATTTTATTCTTCATGAAGTCTCCTCCATAAGTGTAACTCTCTCAAAATCAGCCTTGTGTTTTATCATTTCTGCCAGTTGTTCCTCCACCAAATTGTTAACTTCAGCTGCATCATCTAGATGTTGAATCTCTGCGAGAATGTTTTTAAGCTTGACTGTGGTGTGACCAAAAGTATGCCTGTTCCATTCTTTTAGTTTTTCTTTAAGATCCTTTAATTTGTTCCATAACACACTTCTATGAGTACCTGCAAAAGAAAAAGATTTCCACCAAATCTCAACCATTTCTATAAAGACATTCTCCAAGAACCACATCACCTCAAACCAAAAAGGGCTAGGACCCCATGATGGATATGAAATATCAAGAATAATTTGAATATGATCTGATGTTGGTCTGGACTGAATAAGAAGTTGATAGAATTGATCTACTTTTTTCTGCTTCTACTGGCAATACATCAATAAGAAGTTGATATAATCAGTATGTTACCACCTGAACTGATTCATCGGGTCATGTCTTTCCTTCATACTACAGATATGCAGTACAAACTAGTGTTATCGAAAAGATGGATTGATATTTGGAAATCTTTATCGTTTCTCAACTTCAGTATGTAAGTATGGATGGTAGATGACAATTTGAATGAAATAATTGATACATGATTCATGATCCGTTACTACTGTAACATTCAATGTTTTATCTTCACATTGTATCACCTGTATGCTGCATACAAGATCGAATGCTAGTGCCTTCAAGATACGATGCTTGTATGTCTAACGGGTATGGGGTGGGGACCTTGAATCCCATCCCCTACCCGTTCCCCATAAGAATGAGGCAGGTACGGGTATGGGGAATCCCATAGGGGATGGGTTTCCCATGGGTTACCATGACATTACAATAAATATTTAAAATTTTGTAAATAATTATAATGGTTCAAACAATAATACTAACCTAAGCGGTGCTTTTTAAAATTTTAAGTTTATAATAACTTACTAAAACTGAGAAATAAAGGAAACAATTGATCCACAGTTAAGTATCATGGTTCCTTTTACTTCTTAGTTCCTCATTATTAACCATCTTCCTCCATGTTAATCATCTCATCATGATCTTATTCGTTATCTTCCAAAAAAGTTCCTCGATCAGATATAATATGTTATCGTATGTGGCTGGTATGGGGTGGGGACCTTGAATCCCATCCCCACCCCATCCCCGCATAACTACTTTCGGGGATTACCCGTACCTCGCGCCGTTCCCCGTTTATAAGGGTAAAACCCTAACCCATAGGGGCGGATCCACACGGGGATGGGTTTGGGTGGGGCAAATTGCCATCCCTATATGTAACTCTCACTTGTTGTGATCGTTTTGGATATAGTCAAATGCATCCAACGTTGTTGGTGATGACTGGGAACTAGGATTGTCATTGATAGGAAATTTGTCTCATTTCAAGTTTGTCCAGATTGAAGAAGTGGAAGTATGTGATTCTGAGTTTCTTGTTGAAAACTGCAAAGCATTTAAAGAAATTTTTCCTATACTTTCGTTCTACTTTTGGCTCACCTGATAAAGTGAAACAATTTGAACAATTTAAGGATATGCTAAGAGCAGTTCTTCAAGTATCGAGCTAGTGTTTTATTAAATCTTAGTAGGTGATTACAATGTGAGCATTTCTGCAACCAAATTAAGGCAATCAGATGAAAATTTATTACAGTTCGGTTCGGTAGTGTTTCTATTTTTCTTTTCCCTTTTCTTTCTTGCAGCTACTGGATGACACAATTTAGAAATGCATTCAAAGTGTCCAGTACTCCAGCAGTACAGGCTACTAAACCAAATGTAGCTAAGCTTAGTAGACTGCAGCTTCATCATTAAACTCAATTTTCATATTGATATGATCTAATTGGAACAAACAAACATTATGACGTGCGGTCTCAATATACTAGCCCCAACAGTCGCATTCAAACTTATTACCTGCGAAAACGAAACCGAACACTTGGATGTTGCATAATAATTTCGTACAATTTCACAAGCTAAGATACCTCGTAAATTACGTTTATGAATGAGAATGAAATGAATGTAACAATCAAAAATTTCAGATATCTCATTACCGTCTGAAGAAGTAAAAAGAAAGAACCTATAATGATACATAACTAAGAGTCATAGCTAGAGGTGTAAGACGTGCTGCCCCGGCACATCCCGGCACACAAAGTCGCATGCTTCACGTGCCATGTGCCGTGCTGTGCTGTGCCAACGATTTAAACGTGATGTTTCGTGATGTGCTTTACTAGTCAAAATCTAGGCACGACACAACCCATGGGCACATCACACGAATAACCGTGATGTGCCGTGATGGCACACGTGTTATAAATAATTTGAAATCACTTAATGGTATACATTAAGCCGGACATTATTACGAGAATCTAAATAGACAAAATATCATTTGAATTTTTTTCAAGTAAAATCAACAAGTTTATTCAATAAAAAGAAATAACCCCTCAAATATAAAATTGGATCATTGTAATGTAAATTAATGTTCTAGTCAAATATAGGTAACGACATTATAACAACGATATTAGAATATATTTTCCAAATATTTAGGTATTATATGTGTTGTTATAAAAATAAGTTAGCATAAAATGTCAAAAACTAGCTAGAATAGTGACTCTTTTGTGAAATATACACAAAATGTGATGTATTATGCCTTGTTATATGATGTACTTGTGCATGCTATGACGTGCTTTCTTAACGTGTTGTGTTGTGCCGTGCCACGTGCTAATCCGTTCCGCGTGCTGTGCTGGTCTACTGTGCCAATTAGTCAAACCCAACACGTCCCATTTAACTAACGTGTTGTGCCGTGCTGGGCTAAGTCACGTGTTGGGCTGGGATGTGCTCAACTTTTAGCATGCTGGGCTGGGCTGTGCTCGTGCTGGCACAACCCAGTTTACACCTCTAGTCATAGCCCGTGGTCTCTACTAATTTGACGTTAATTTCCTCCAGATTTTAAAACAAGAAGGGGTTTCACAGAAAACATGATGAAACCTTAAGAAACAACAGCAAGATTATATTCTAAAGCAGTGTACATTGATAATAAGCCTTTAAATCATAAATAAGAAAATACTAGTTAAACTGATCAAACAAATAGAAACCAGTAAGCCAAAAAAACACCCTAACAAAAACAAGAACATCAGCAGCCACCATGATTTATATATCACTTGATTTACTTCTTCTTCTAATTTAATTGGTTAGGTACCAGATTCTATATCTGTGGTGGTCTTTAGAAGGCAAGCAGAATCACCGAAGTAATCTAATAGTATGGAAATAAGGCTTGCATAGCCACAAAAACCGACGATGGTTCCCATCTCATCAACCTTCTCCCCCCCAGTTCAAATACATGTCTATGATTGCCAAAAAAAATTAGTAGAGCCCACGACATTGGCGAATGGAAGATATTAATGCAAGAACAAAGAAAGCAAGACAACACCATCTTAAAACGAGTTCGGCATCCATTATGTGCTCGACTCACTCAAGCATGCAACAGTTTCTTTACTAACTCCTCGATTGTTTCTCCAAGGACATCGATCATCCCCTTCTTTATATACAACTTAGATACAGATACATATATTCTAATAACCGCTGTGGTAGTGTGTACGGTAAGTAGTTCTTTAGTTGGAATTCTCGGGCTCACTTAGTTATTCTAAGGAAACTTGCAACATTTCCAAAAATAACATTTAATTACACCATGGATAAGTACGTAAGTTTTCAATATTAACGTTTCCATTAATAATGTTTCTTTAAATTTAGTGCACGACTCAATGAAACTTACAACATTTCCAAAAATAACATTTAATTACACCATGGATAAGTACGTAAGTTTTCAATATTAACGTTTCCATTAATAACGTTTCTTTAAAGTTATATTAGTAAAGTAGGTAAGTTTCAAAGATGAATGGAACCATACCTTTACTAAATTGTTCAACGTAGTTCGACAATTTAGTGCACGACTCAATGCCAAACAAGTAAGTTCATGAAGCTTGAAACCCTTCCAATTCCTAGAATCCTAACCATGCACAATCCTTCATAATAAAAACTTCACTATACTTATTCTGCTTCCCCAACTTGCTCCCCACATTAGAAAATCACAATCAGAATGCTTTGGTAAAAATATCACCATCGGAATTCGTTCTCCGAATCCGAATAAATAGCAATAATTCGACAACTTCCTCTTCCATTACATTGTTCATTAAACTCTAAAATTAGGTGATATTCTGAGAGAAAAATCTAATCATGGGAATAACGAGTTGAGGCAAAGATAGATAAAAAAAACCCTTATTTATGCTGACAGAAAGAAAATGGTTGGCGTAAGATGTACCCCAAAGGATGTCTCGTATTTGATGATCTAGTCTTCTAAAATCTCACTACATGTTATCTTACAAATATTTAATATTTATTTAGTAATGAAGCTTTTTGTTTTCTTAATGCAGCAAAAATTGCCTGTCCTATTCTCAAGAGAGTTCTCGCCCATGGAAGAAAATGACTCTTCCTCATGTATGCATCGAGCTAGATGGAGTCCATTTTTTGATCAAACGGATAAAACACTCTTTGACAAGGAAACTCATCTAGTAAAGTAAATCTTACAGTACAGAGTTCCCTTTTCTTCAGGAACTATTTTTGTAAAGTGTATAGTTCTAATTTTTATTTTTTTCAAGAGCTTACAAAAAAACTATAGCGTATCCGATGACAACACAAAGTTGAATTATCTGGGGAGAAAACTCATTGTGACACAAACTGCACGTCTACAGTCTTCACGGTTACCTCGCTTGGTTATCTTGTATAGGACGAGATATTCCAACCCCCCCTCAAGTTGGACATGGAGAGAATTGCAATGTTCAACTTGAACTGTGGTTGAAGTAGATGAATGCGAAGCAATCTTTATAATCTTCTTCTCTTCATCTATACGGTATTCACTCTATAACTTGAACATCATTAGTTGAGATGCCACAGCACCACTGGTGTATGAAAACTTGACTTAACGAACCTTGATCGTAGCATAAGCCTTGAACTCCACCATTCAACATTGTCCAGATGATGTGACATAGACAATGCAGGCGACAGAACTCCACTGTAGTTAAAAAAGTTTGCGAACAATAATGGATTGGATGGGCTTGATTCGAAAAACAAACATGCCCATGAGAATCGATTAAAATCTAATTTTAGCTTTAACGAGGAATTAAAATTGAAGTTGACCATACTTGTTTTCTAGAGTAACAAGAAACTTTCTGGAAAACTTGAAAACTTGATCGTCAAGATATTAAATTGATAAGAACACAAAGATGAATTGTTCTTAAAATTGACTTTGGATTAATACCCACAGAAACGATGACATTTTAGATCTTAAAAACCCAAGATTACCAACTTGGATATGCGATGAACAGTCAAAAGTAAAACTGCTCAGAATAATAATGAGTGGTGAATAAACAGCCACTATCAGATTTTCAATTAGTTTGCCATAAGTTGATTTCTTATCAAACTAACCAAAGCTCTCTACAGAGATAACAAAACAGGAAGAAAACATGATTTACTTCCTTATCTTGGTTGTTAAAAATTGATTCTTAGCTAAAAATCTTAGATGAGGATTAATAGTAACCTTCAGTACTTACCATTGATTGAGAACAATACTGAAGTTTGATTCAAGATTAGAACTTGACAACATATACACCAATATGCCATCATTAAGAAAATATGCCTTCGAAGTTACACCTTTTAACTGATCAACAAAAGCATTAGATAAAGAGAGCCAAAATATAAGGAGAACCTGAAGTTGGCTTGGGATGCAATTTTTTCCTAAATGTAATTCTGTTTTATCTTTTTTTCTTTGCTACTCCTTGTAGCTCTTTTGTACATTCTTTCTTTCAATAAAATCTGTCTCTTTCAATAATAAAAAAAAAAGATAATATTTGTGTTTAGTGATAACATAGCTACAGACTACGTACAGTGTTCAACTGCAATTGAAAAGCTGACCAAAAAAGTCACAAAAACTGGGACATTGAAGCAAAATATTATGGGAATATTTTCTGAAGTTTTGAGATATCCGAAAATGGAACGAGATATTCGGATTTAAATTGAGTATTCTTTACCAAAAAAGAACAAAAATGGTGAATCATGATGCAACATCTTTGCTTCATAAAAAAGATTGACTAGAAAAATCATTTAGGTGATTAAACACGAGACACCAATAAACAAAGATCGGTGCTTAAAAAAAATGACAAAGTTATACGAAGACACAGAACTAAACGATGCTTGAAATACGTGCCCAAAAACGTGCACGTTGTGTGGAAAATCCATTAAGATCCTTTAGGACCTAATAAGATAAGGATGGGAAGATAGAATCAGAAAACATAGTTAACTGATGAAGTGATTAGATATCAACAAAAATTGATAAAGAAAACCGGAAAAAGCTAATACCAGTTAGTTCATGCGAAGAACATTGGGAAAATGGGTCACACTAAGTTCTTCTCATGACTTTCTTTATTCCAGCGTAAGTTTCTACCAGCATGTCATAACATTTTCTTCCAACCTTATCGATGAGTTCATGGCAACAACCATAACTCGACCTCTTCGTGTCATAAATGACATCACCCATTATATTTAAACCACACCTATCAGAGAAATTGCTTGCCCAAGAAAATAAATATTTATAATATCCTGGATAAGGTTCTGATGGTAACATAAAAAAGTCTCTCAAAACTTCTAATTCACCAGAGAAAGTACTACTCCAAGGGGATGGTGCAGGTGCAACTTTTGATCCAACATTAGGTCTAACCATTGCAGCAACAGAAACTAGCAATAATGCCTTCATTATACTCACACCTGTGTTGTCATCAGAAATTCCGCCATGTTGATTAATTTGACTTTGAACTTGAATACTGGAATACTTCTACTCTCTGGTATAACTTCGTGAGCTAGAAATACTTCTTATATATGGTGAATCTGCTGGTAACAAAATCTTCGTCCAATAAATATTTTAATTTTTTCGATTAAATTCATTCAAAATTTAAATTTCTTAATGGATGAAAACCAGTTACATATTAAATGAATGAATATGTTACGTTTATGGGGACAAAATTCTCTCTTTTTTTTTTTTGCTGGAGGAGCTGACTTGTACAGTAAAGTTAAACCTCTATAATTTAATAGTCTTAGAACCACTAAATTTTATTAATTTAAAGAGATTAAATTATCGATAAATTAATAAATTATTATTTTAAAAATAAATTAATAATATATCAATTTAGAGAATGTTTTCTATTGATATAGTCAAAAATTGAATTTGACTCTGCGACTACTTGGCATTACGAACTATTAGGAATGAAATACAATTAGATTTGAACTTCAAAGAAAATCAAGCAACTATTGTTTCATATTTTCCTAAAGTTTGATATGTATAAAAAACTTTTCAATTTTCTTATTAATAATTATTAATTTATATAATATTTGGGACCTATAAATACTTAAGGGAGATTTTTGAAAGTATTAAATTATTATATTATCGAAATTATTATTTTAGTACTATATGCCCAAGAAAGGATTAAGAAATTTTATTATTTTAGCGAGATTATTATTTGAGTATTAATTTACAGAGGTTATATTGTATATCTAACGGTGAGAATATGAATGCAGAAATTTGATGCCGTCCAGTTTTGTTGTGGTCAAACAGTGTGAGTGATACAACGCCGTCCTGCTGTTAAGGGATAGTTTAATCTGGTAATATATATTCACACTGAAAACCCTACCTTTGTCTGGATCATAAAAACCCTAGCTGCATCGTAAAAACAATGGATCAAGAAAAAGAAATGCACAATGGTGATGAGCCTAACGATGAACATATAGCACATTCATTAGTGTTACTGAGAGTAATAGGCTTACGCTCAGAGATCATATCCCGGAGAAAGCTTAAAAGTTGCTGCAGTGGTTTAAGAATTTGCTCAAGGTTCCCACATCAATCTGTAAACATGGTCCATATGTTCGCTCCTGAAGTGTACCTACAGAGGTTCATGCTAAGCATATATCAATACAGATGATCAACTAATAATACAGATAAAACTTTCGCTTCATATACGTACTCGTACAGATGAACCCTTCATGTACGTACTCGTCAATTTCGCTTTTATAAATCTGGATTTGACCCCAAGTTTTACACCAGGCAATGAAATTTGTATTTCAAAGGTAATGCAGTGGGTCCTTTGTACTTCAAAGGTAATGCAGTAAAAACTGACACCAGGCAATGAAATTTGTATTCACTTACATGCATGAGATCGGCGGGACAAAAGAACTAGTCATCTGCTTATCAGCCGAGATTCGCTAGACAACTTTCGTTTAGAGTTATCACAAGTTGTCAGCTTATGACCCAAAATCTTCCATTCTGAATCATAATTGTATAATGACTCAAAATTTGAACCGTCTGTGGCTCAAAATCTACCGTTGTTTCCGATAATTTAACCACGGCCCTCCTAAGTCTAATGCTAGAATACCAAAGTGGTGTAAAAGAGACGTAAAAACAGTAAATTTATTAGAGTTGTCGATCAATATATATACTGATCGCAACGCAGAATATTGCTCAGCTAGCCAAAGAAAAACAAACTAGGGTTTTCACCTTTGAATTGTGCTTGATTGACTGATTGATTCTTCAACAAAAATACGTACAGCAATGACAGAAACAAGAAATTTAAGAGCTTGTTTTGGTTATAAAGGAAAAGAATTTGATAGAGTCAGCGAGTTACCAGATGAGCTAATTCATCGTATCATGTTTTTCATGAATACAATACATGCAATACAAACTAGTATTTTATCGAAAAGATGGATCAATATTTGGAAATCTCTACCGTTTCTCAACTTCTATATGTTTGATAACTCGTTAGACAAGTTGATTGATCAAATTGATAGAGTATTTATGCTCCGCGATGATTGTGATATTCAAAGTTTTTGTTTGACATGGAGATGGTTTTCACAGTCCCCGACGACTGTAATAACAAGTGTTTCTAGATGGATCGATACTGCCGTTAGACGTAACGTTCAAGAAGTTACACTAGAACTTCTTCAAGCACATCCTTATTTTACATATGAGATTCCTCCTAAACTACTTAACTGCAAATCATTGAAAAAGCTGACACTGTGGTCTTGTATTGGATATTTAGATATTCTTCTTCCCAAATCGATGAGCTTACCAAAGCTTAAATTTATGGGTCTTGGTGGAATTACACTGTTCCATGAAGAATTATCTACACGTCTCTTTTCAAGCTGTCCACTTCTGGAAAAGTTACAGATAACTAATTGTGATATACACACTGATACTCAGAAGAATTTCACCGTTTATTCTCTCAGTCTTAAGAAGTTTGAATACTATCATCGTCATTGGAATATCATTAATTATTTGGGACATCACATTAGGCCTAAAGTTATTATGTTATCTGCTCCTAATCTAACCAGCTTTACCTGTAACTATGAAGAAGTTACTTTATCTGCTCCTAATCTCACCAGCTTTACCTGTCATAACGAGCAACTGTCCACAGAGGAAAAAGAAGTGAATGCTATATGTATGGTGAAACTTCTTGTGGCGGTTAATAAGGTGGAACAACTCGTCTTATCACCTGGATTCCTTGAGGTATGTTTTAATTTCCATCTTAAACTCGTTTAATTAGCTTTGGTTATCCATCTATCATATTATTTGGCTTCAATGATATTTAAGAGAATTTTCTTTTGTTTTTTGAGGTTCTGACGAGAGCTACCAACTTGTTGAACTGTCAACTCCGTTGCTTATGTAATCTTCAATGTTTGACGCTGGAAACATGGGTTACTGGAGGTAGCTTGCGCACAATAGCATACTTATTCACGATCTCTCCGAATATAAAGAATCTGATCCTTCAACTAAACGGGGTAACGTTAAACTATGCTCTTTGTTTTCAATGATACACACATCTATACGGATTATAAGCATTCATCCTTTTGTTTTCATTATTTGGATACAGCCTAATTTGGTAGACGATGGAGATGATTTGGGTGTAGGATTCTCATTGCAAGGCATGTTGTCTCATCTAAACATGGTCCGTATTGAAGAAATGGTAGGATGTGACGCGGAGCTCAAACTTCTGGGTTTTTTGTTCAAAAATGCAAAGGTTTTGAAGAAGGTTGGTCTATTCTTTCGTTCTAGTGACAACTTCCTCGACACAGTGAGACGAGTTGACAAATTCAAGGATAAGCTAAGAACACTTCCGAGAGCCTCTTCAAATATCAAAAATGATGTTGATTTAACCTTCGCAGACAACAAATTAAAGATATTAATGTAGTACTGTCGTACTCGATCACGATGAAAAGAGAAGACTTTTTTCATTTTTTTCAATGTCTTCATCTGCAAAAAAGAATTCAAATGTCTGTTAGGAACCAAATTAAGACTGTCCATCGGTGCTAATTAATCCAAATCATCATATTCTTTAGCTTAACATTTTTGTAAGCTTCCATGGTTAAGCAAATGAACCATAGTGGTGTAATTTCATTGTTGTAATTTCTTAACCTGATCAGCTAGTCTTACTTACATTCAGCTGAGTTGACAACATATCTGAGCTTGTTGCAGTGTAGTTACGACCTACTCTAAATACTCTTTCAAATTGCATATAATGGAGAGCACGACACCACAGGCAAAACTACAGCAATCAACTATTTCGGAAGGCGCATTATGAACAAAGAGATTAAAAGAAAATGGGGGATGAGCGGAACAAAGAGATATTTTTCCAGCACTCAACCTACTATAAAGAAAGATTAAAAAAAAAAAAAAAAAAAAAAAAACAGATTCTAAATTTTTTATCACAAAATTGGTTAAAAAGACCAAAACCAATAATTTCTGGGTGAAAAACACATCTAGATTTTGATACTTTTTAAATGGACAAAACTGTAAAAATAGTCAGGATGTAAACAGTTTCATCCTACCCATTTTCAAATACTCTTTCTTATTTTTAATTTACATAGAATGCATCCAGTTTCATCCTCGCTATTTTTTAGGTTTATGTCAGGATGAATCCAGTTTCATCCTTTCTATTTTTTTATTGTCCTTTTCACCTATACTAATTTTTACTCGTTCATTTAAACCATGTTTTAAAAATATTTGGACAAATGACCCATTTTCCAATTTTTTTTATAGAGAAGATTCAAAAAATCATGGAAGGGTCCGGTTGATACACTAAAAGGATCATCACACCGCCGTCTCTGCTTTTTTTTTCTAATTTCTTTTGAAGATTTGATTTCCTTCTAATGAACTCAAGTTGAAGATAAAATTTATGGAATATGAAATCGAGTGATGTTGTTGGTCTATTAGAAGAATCTGGTTAAGTTCGACTTAGTCGACTATCCTGTGTGGTTTCGTTTTTAATATAATTTAGAAATTTATGAAAATGTAAAGATAAAATTTTTTTTTACTAATTTTTCAATAAATATTTGATTCACAATTTTAACTTGATAAATGAGAATGGTGATTTCTCAACTACGTACAAGTCAATGGTGCCTCTGCTATGTTCTACTTGTAGTATTTATTGTTATATCACAATTAACTATGTTCCACGTTTCAAGAACCGGACAACTTGAAAAGAACCTTTTAGAAGATTCTACATCACACACTCCCTCAATGGGAGTATGTTCATTTTCGGTATATAAGCATAGAGCATTGTAAGAGAAAGATATCCCGAAACTATTAGTCTCAAATCCGTTCCGTTCGATTTTTATTTAGAAAAATGTTGTCCAAAGTGTCAGATAATGTGAGAATATAAGTGTGAGGGGAACTTTCCCATGTTTGCACTTTCCCAGCATGATCTCAGCATGAATCCCCATTAAATAATGTTTTTCTCTCCTGGGAAAAATCATTCTCCGAGTTCCATAGATTTCATCCTTGTTTAGAACATAAAACCTTAGTTTAGATCCTTTGTTTAGATTTATTCCTTCCCAATCATGTCCCCCGAAAACTGATTCATCCAAATAGATCGTAAGTTTTTTAAGTTTTCATGCAAAAATCATACCCCTTCTTCCCCTATTATCCTTTCTGAATTCTATTCTACGGGATCTTCACATGGTCCATTCTCTTTACCTCTTGCAAAGCACTTGTAGAGTATCTTCTTTGAGATCCCAAAAAATGGGGATGTTGGGAGACGTATATGGAAATACAGTGATAATCAACATTGGTTCATGGCTAAGAAACAATCTAATAGTCATGGCTTCTACTTAAATATCACTCTATTCAAACCAAACCCTAATTAAGGCAGATCCAATATCCTTTTTCATCCCGACAGGTGATTTCTTTGAAGGCTGGTTTGCGATGGATTTAGCTTTAGAAGAGATCATAACATCCATTGATAAACCCACTTCAAAAGTTGTCTCACAATCCACTCATAAACCACCCTATGCCCAAATTTGAACTCAAATCCCATCCGCCAAGCCAGAATACCATACTCAAAATCCCCAAGCCAACACCCTGCTCATCATCATCTACCTATATATCCTTTTGTGTGTGATAGATTTGTTTCACCCATATCCGTTAAATCACAAGGTGTCTCTGAGATTCATATCAAGCACCTAAATAACACAAACACTTTAGGCTGCTGCTTTGATGCTTTTGTGATTTCTTCACCAAAGAGCATAACAGATTGGTCATCTGTTGCTACTGTACTGAGCCATGAATTGTAACTCTTCTCATTATGTGCCTTATATCCAATAAATTCAAATCAAGCACTTTTTCACGTGGATAAGGACCTTTCATCTTCAGACTTTGAGTTTATTTTCACTTTTTAAAGTGTGATTTACTTAGTTTATATATGGGACCAACATTTTTGGGAATCATCTCCTTTTACTGCAACAAATTTAATTTGGATATTTTTGGAGTTCATATCAATTTTGGTCATCACAGGTTATGCATCAGATTGGGAAATTACGTGGTGAGTTTCTTTTGATTCATCCTGCTTCTCTGAAACTTGAGGATTTAATTCAATTCGCATTAAGGTACGTAATCTCAGAGGTATCAATTATATACCAAAAGTTATCAACATTGTCACCGATAAAGGAAATTTCGTTGCTCATATCTCTGTTAGCAAGATTCTACATTCATTGAGATAGAACACAAGAGTTTCGGTGAAATGTTCCACACTGATATTGTGGATTCTCAAACAATATATAGAGCCATAAACGGCTATTATTACAGAGGATATTATGGGCTTTGTATACCAAAAATACATGAATGACAGACAATAGAATGTCGACATAATTTGAGAGCTATCGATTGAGAAGATTCAGCTGAATTCACGGCTTTGATTGAGCTTCTTGAGTTGTATCCTTAACATCCTCCCTCAAGTTGAACATGAATTGTTGGATGTTCAACTTGTTCTGGAGATAAATAAACCTTGGTACTGACAAACCCTTAGTAAATATGTCAGCTACTTGATCTTTTAGTCGAGATGAACCGTACCCGAAGTTGCTTGTCCGCTACTCTTTCACGCACGAAATGATAATCAATTTCTATGTGCTTCATTCGAGCATGAAAAACTGGATTGGATGTTAGGTATGTTGCCCCTAAATTGTCACACCAAATTTAAGGAGCTTGTACTTCAACACCAAGTTCCTTTAGCAATGAAAGAAGCCATATTAGTTCAGAAGTTGCTATGTCTATGCCTCTATATTCTTCTTCCGTGCTCGACTTGGAAACAGTTTTCTGTTTTCTTGCACTCCACAATACAAGATTATTTCCAAAGTAGATGCAGTATCCACTAGTTGATCTGCGATCATCGATACTCCCCGCCCAATCCGAGTCATAATATGCATGAAGACTAGTATCTGTAGATTTTCGCAACAGCAAGCCATGATTAACTATGTGCTTGAGATACCTGAGTATGCGTTTGATTAGCTCCCAATGCTCAATGTAAGGGTCTTGCATGAACTGGCACACCTTGTTTACCGCTACAGCAATATCAGAACGAGTAATATGTAGATATTGTAACTCTCCACACACACTCCGATAAAGTGTTGGATCTTCAAATCTTTGCGTACCCAATCTGCTGATTTTAGTATTCACAGCCAACGGAGTAGAAACTGGTTTTGTAGCATCCATATTTGTCCGTTTAAGCAGATCAGTGATGTATTTTTGTTGGCTCAACAACACTGATTCTTTTTGCTTAATAACTTCTATTCCCAAGAAGTAGCTAAGATCACCTAAATTTCTGATTGCAAAAACATAATTCAGAGAAGATATTAGACTTGTAATAAGAGCATAATTGGAAACTGTGATAATAATATCATCGACATAAATTAAGACATAGGTTACTCCATCTGAATTCTTCCTGATAAAGAGCGAATTATCTGCAACAGACCCTTTGAAACCAAGCCCAACTAGATAGGTGCTAAGCCTTGAAAACCAAGTGCGAGGAGCTTGTTTCAGACCGTAGATTGACTTATTCAACTTGAAAACATGGGTGGGATAGTCAGGATGAATATAACCAACCGGTTGTTTCATATAAACATCTTCTGTCAGAACACCATGTAAGAAGGCATTCTGAGCATCTAATTGTCGCAACGGCCAACCGTTTGCCACTGCGATTGATAAGACAAGCCTGATAGTGCTTGGTTTGATCACAGGACTGAAGGTTTCATTATAATCAAAACCTTCTCTTTGATTGTATCCCTTAGCCACCAATCGAGCTTTTGGTCTATCAATCGTACCATCTGGTTTCTGTTTAACCTTGAAAAACCCATTTCGAACCAATCAAATTCATCCACTATTCATGTGGTACATAGCTCCATGTACCATTATGAATGTGAGCATTAATCTCATCATCCATAGGGGGTATCCATACCGGATTTCTCGATGCTTCTGTATAAGACGACGGATCTGTGAGTGTTGTCTCTGCAAGAGGATATTTTGATGTTGTAAGGAAAAGCTTGTTGATCGGTTTCTTGATACCATCTCTAGCCCTGGTGACCATATGATGTTGTGTTGCTGGTGCTGATGGAGCTGACTGCACCATAGATGGTTGTGTTGCTGAAGTAGTTGGTCCTGCAGAAGTGGTTACTACGATAGATTCTGATGCTGCTGTATTTGGTGGTGACTGCACATTATCCATAGTTGGAGACAAATCCGGCGACTGCAAATTATCCATACCAGGTGACATTGGTGGAGTTTGTAGCATCGGAGTGGGTGGTTGAGAAACAATATTCTCATGAGCTGGTTTAGAAAAAGTGGGTGATGCAAATATTTTTGTGGATATGGATGACTTGGAAATGGGTTTAGTGATACATACATGTTGCTTGGAAGCAAATGGGAAGCTTGTTTCTACGAACTTGACGTGTCGAGAGATATACAACCTTCCTGTAGGTACATGTAAGCACAAATAGCCTTTGTGTACGCCACTGTAACCAATGAATACACATGGTAGTGACCTTGGTTCAAGTTTATTAGAGACATATGGACGAAGGCATGGATAACATAGACATCCAAAGACTTTTAGAAAGGAGCAGTCCGGAATTTGATTGTACAAGAGTTGTAGTGGAGATTTGACCTCATGTTGAGATGCAGGTAGTCTATTAATAAGATAACAAGCAGTTGAGAAAGCTTTTACCCAGTATGACTTTGGCATTGATGCATGAAATAAAAGAGCTAATTCGGACTCTGTGATATGTCTAATGCGTCTTTCAGCAATGCCATTTTGTGCAGACGTGTGAGGGCATGAAAATATATGTATAACACCAAAATTATTAAGGAAAGAAGTGAACTTCCTAAATTCTCCACCATTGTCGGATTGGAAAACCTTGAGTTTATGATTTGTTTGATTTTTTATCAACTTTTTTAATTGGATAAAGATGGGAAGAGCATCTGATTTTCTAGTTAGTGGGTAAATCCAAGTATAATATGAGTAAACATCTAGAAGAAGAAGATAATATCTGAAGCCATCTTTTGAAACATGTGGTGAAACCCATAAATCAGCAACAATTAAACTCAATGGTTTATCAATAATTGTACTACTAGTAGGAAAAGGAAGTTTATGACTCTTGCTCATATGACAAGAGTGAAAACAATCAAACTTTTTATTTGAAACAGGAAGGGAAAGATTTTTAATCATCCTAAAAACAGTGCGAAGCATTGGGTGACCCAATCTTTGATGCCATAAAGGAACTGTATTGGATAGAAGAGCAGCTGGTGTTGTATGTTGAATCTCTCGAACAACATCAAAGACATAAAGCCCATTCTTAAGTCTGCCTTGCAACAGGGTTTTCCTCGACTGGGTTTCCTTCACAACAAAAGAGTTTTCATAAAATTCAAAGAAAACATTGTTATCTTTGCAGAATTTGGAGACCGAAAGTAAGTTGGTTTTTATTTGAGGGACATGAAGAATATTTTTTAACTGAAAAGATCTATTATTATGAGTGAAGGAGGCATTACCAATATTTTCAATATGGAGAGCCTCACCATTTCCTACACGTACTTGTTCCGTGCCATCATACTCATGCTAAATGTTGAGGTTGTTGAGATTTGCAGTTAGGTGATGAGTAGCACCCGTATCAGTCACCCAGTTGTTATCAGCAGGGCCACCCAGAAGAGCCAAGTACGCAGCTGGTTGTTTGTTGTTGTCCACTTTGTTACGAAACCAACAGAATCGAGTATCATGATTCTTGCATTTGCAGATCTCACAAGGACCTTCACCTTGATACATGTTTCTAGGCTGACGATTCGTTTGATTTTGTGGACGATTGTTTGAGTATCTCCTTTGGTCTTTCCTCTAAAATGGCCTATAATTTGAAGAGGCAGCAACATTGGCTAGCGGTGGTTTCAAAACAGCTAGCTGTTGTTCAAGACGGAGATCAAATGAAAGCAGACGAGCTTGAAAAGTATCCATGTCGATCTTGTCGAAAGTGCTTAAGGCTGTGACAATAGAGTCATAAGCCTGATCTAGTCCAGCTAGAATTGATTCATGCATATCCTCTTCAGAGAGGGGTTTTCCAGATGCTGCAAGTGCATCAAAAAGTTGCTTAGTCTTCGAGAAATAATCTTGCATTGAGATGTTACCTTTGCGAAGACTTTTCAGTTGTCTTCTCAGGTTCATTTGATGAGCTTTGGTTTTTGGTGCATATCTCCTTTGAAGAGCTTCCCATACTTCCTGAGATGTCGAAAGACCTGAGACTCGACCTAAAACTCCTTCAGATAAAGAGGAAAGGATCCATCCTAAGAGGATCTGGTCTTGTTCCTCATATTTTGCATAAGCAGGATTAGGGGTTGGTTGTGCATCTTCTGTTGCACCGGGTAAAGTTTTTGCTGGTATTTCCAGTGTACCATCAACAAAACCTTGGAGCTTGTAACCTTTGAGAAGAGGTTTAAACTGTGTTACCCATAGGAGATAGTTGTTGTCATTCAATTTGACACTAACGAGATGATTGATATGGATTTGATGAATTGTTGAAGTTTCATCCATGGTGAAAGAAAGGAAGCGTGAGTTTGGATATTTTGACTCGATACCAAGATAGAACACAAGAGTTTCGGTGAAATGTTCCACACTGATATTGTGGATTCTCAAACAATATATAGAGCCATAAACGGCTATTATTATAGAGGATATTATGGGCTTTGTATACCAAAAATACATGAATGACAGACAATAGAATGTCGACATAATTTGAGAGCTATCGATTGAGAAGATTCAGCTGAAGTTACGGATTTGATTGAGCTTCTTGAGTTGTATCCTTAACACATTGTGCCAGAAGATGACTACCTCGGCACCACCTACCTCTGACAGAGAAGGTTCCAAAAATTCAAGATACATCCCAAAGATGGTGGAGATTCCTAGTACGGAATCAATCCAGATCCAAGTTCCGAGAAGAGCTCTTGACTCATTCAGGGAAGACGTTATTCTGACGGATTTTGCGGCTACTTGTCTGCCTTCTCCAACAAGGCAAGTTTCAAATAATTCCACACGTAAGTCGGGTCATCATGGATCTGGATGCAAAAATATAAGGAAGCATAAGCCCAGAAAGAGAAAGTCGAACTCATCATGGGAGCAGAATCAAATATGGAGGAAGATTGAGAAATTGAAATTATCAGTTGATGAGACAACTAATATGGAGATTGACCCTGTCCCTGCTTTTAATTGTGTACTCATATATACACCAGATGAGTTTAACTCCGATAAACCACCTTACGTATCCCCAACAGTTGATGATTCTCCACTCATACCCTCAAGTTCAAACACCCAAAAGAACATCCCAGTACCTAAAACCACCGAGAATCAAATCAAACTCTACTCTTTAATGATTCCCCAACAGTTTATGATTCTCAATCTTCCTCCAGAATCAAATCTGGAGGAAGATTGAGAAATTGACATTATCAGTTGATGAGACAACTAATATGGAGATTGACCCTGTCCCTGCTGTTATTTGTGTACTCATAGATACACCATATGAGTTTAACTCCGATAAACCACCTTACGTATCCCCAATAGTTGATGATTCTCCACTCATACCCTCCAATTCAAACACCCAAAAGAACATCCCAGTACCTAAAACCACCGACAATCAAATCAAACTCTACTCTTTAATTGATCTGATTCCCATAGCCATCATTGACTGTATCACCATTCCATTAAACCTTCTTAATACCTACTACTCCCAACCACCCATTGTCTCAATACCGCCCATTCTATCAAAGCCACCCATTCTCTCAAACCCTCCCATTCTATCAAACCCATTGCCTCATAGAAGTAATACTTTAATCATTTCTCCAAAACTTCCTAATAATGGTCACATCAGATCTAGAAATATCTTTCCTGAGTGGGTTACCCGAGAAGTTCAGAGACTCTATAATCTGGGTATCATGATGGGTATCACTTTTGATGCAATTCCTAATCACTCTAGAAGATTTTTATCGCATAAGATAGCTATTGAAGGTCCATTGCTTAAGTGCAAGGGAAGCAACATCTCCAATACACCCGTTATTAAGGAAGATTTTATTGTGCAGAATTTCATAACCTTAGAAGGAGTATAAAATCTGTCCACTCATGAACCTAAAGACAAATCCAAACCTCTTGCTGGTCTATTTAACACTTTCATGATACAACTAGATGTGGAACAACCCTATTTTTCATCTTCTTATTCAACCCCTACCTACCCACCTGGATTTGAGCCTGATGAAACTATTGACACTTCAGATGACGCTTTCTCAATGCAACCAATTTCAGTGGTACATGGAATTGTACCAAAAACGCTTGTAGTTGAATGTAGAAGGGTGGATATGGATCCAATATCATTTGGATGCTCTAGTGTGAAGACAAGACAATCTGCAAAGAAAAGGGTTTTTTTGTGTGATAAATGAATCTTCAAATTCTCACATGGAATGTCAGAGGCTTGTTCTCTGCAAATAGAAGAACCATCGTCAAGAAAATGATTCAGCTCATAAAAGCTCCAATAATTATCCTTCAAGAAACAAAGATGATGCATTGTTCATTTTTTGATATCTCACAAATTTGTGAACATACAAATTATGGATGTACCTTTCAACAATCCATGAGAAGTTCAGGAGGTATGCTAATCCTTTGGAATAATGATTTTGTCGTAGAACATCCTATGTTTTGCAACTTTTTTCAAAGGAAGTGTCGTAGAAGGGCATCAATACTAACCCCCAAGACCAAAAGATTGTGACCAAAAAACAAATGACAACCCTTTAAGCAAAACAGTTGTGACGCCATTTAGCTTTCACAACCTTTTCCAGATATGTAGTTCATAATTCTATCACAACTAGTTGCAAGATTCGTTGAAGATAAACAAAATATGAAGAAAAAAAAGAATAATGTTGAGGGGATTCGAACTTGAACCTATTGTGTGTTAGTTGAACCCATCAACCATCCGCACAGTTCACAAGTTTTTGATTTTTGTGTTTTTTTTTTATCAAAATGTATAACAACATTTATAAGTGTTGTTGAAGTAAAAAATATAGGATGTTGGAAAAAGATAAGTTTGCTGGGATTTGATCCTGAGACTCAGGCGTGCAAGTCCATACCATCAACCATGCCTACATTGTCAGAACACTGTTTAGTTTGTGGTTTTTTTTTATACTAATTTCATATAAATCTCTTACGACCTTTATAAGAGTTTTCGTAAAGGTATAAACACTTCTGCTAAATTTTTCTCACTTCTGCTAAAAAAAATTCCCACTTATGCTAATCTTTTTTTGTCATCACTATTCACAACCTTTATAAGAGTTGTCGTAGAGTTATAAGGTTTCAGAGAATATTCCAATGGAATCTTACTTGTAAAAGGATAGATTCATCTTTCTAACGAAGTTTCTGACTTACAGTAGTCCACTCCTCGCCAGGTTTCGACCTCAGAGCCAAGGTATGCATACAATATGCCAGTTTGTTTGTCGTTATACCGAATTTGAAGTTCAAATAAACATTGAGATTCATATTTATCGATTTCGATGATTTTTCATGCTAAGTTCGAAGTCAGAACCCTCCCGGGACTTCATGATTCATATTATGTATGCCATTATGCCACATTTGAAATTCGAACGACATTCATATTTATCGATTTCGATAATGTATCATGATAAGTTTGAAGTTAGAACCCCTCCGAAACTTCCTGGTGGTTCATAGTTTGTATACCATTATACCACATTTTAAGTTCGAATCGACACTGATCTTTATATTTATCGATTTCAATAATGTGCCATGCTAAGTTTGAAGTATGAACCCTCCCGGAGCTTCTCGGTTCATAGTTTATATGCCTTTATACCACATTGAAGTTCGAATCAACACTTAAGTTTCATATATATATCGATTTCAGTGATGTACCCTGCTAAGTTTGAAGACATAACCCTTCCGGAGCTTCTTGGTTCATAGTTTGTATGCCATTATACCATATTTGAAGTTCGAATCAACATTGAGATTCATATTTATCGATTTCGTTGATGTATCATGCTAAGTTTGAAGTCTGAACCCTCCCGGAGCTTCTTGGTTCATAATTTTTATTCTTCTTGAATCTACGAGTCTGAACTAAAGCTACTTCATGACCTGTATGAATAGTCAAAATTACTTCGTGACCTATGTGACTAGTAGAAATTCAAACTGGAAGCACAAAGAGAAAGCACAAAATTACAAAGAAACACACCAATTATCAAATTCACTTCTTATACATTTTTTGGATTTTTTTTTATATCAGAATGTCGATAACACAAGTTAATATTTGTTAATATTTTTTTTCATTTTTTTTATATCGAAAGTTGATAATTAAACCGAACACACGAGTTTAAACTATCACAGAGAGAAGCACAAGCTTCTCAATCCATATGAGCATCCTAAAGTGAATCTACACCATCCCATAATTTATGAAATCTGTATGACCTCCTTATCTATGGTCCAGAGTATTTTTTAGTTATCTACACTAAAGGATAGAGAGAGAAAACATCTACTCATTCTTCTCCTCTTACCTCCGTCTTTCTCTGCAAACCCTAATTTCTCCCCATTCCCCACTCTAAACATTCATCTTCTAAGTTCTAACACTAAGTCACTCTCAGAAAATCCAATTTCATAACCCTAAATCTCCAGTTTGTTTCTCAATTCACTCTAAATTTATTACCCCCAAAACAGTTTTCTGAAACTCTAATCGATCTTGAATCTCAAATTAAAGATTTAAAATACAACTTTTAGCCGGAAAAAAAGGAAGAAAAACCTAGTGGTGCAGTGAATATAGATACTAAATCTCTGTCATTAATGTATCATTCTTCTTTGATTTCTTCACTTAAATGAAATCTAGGATGTGCTTGTTCGGTTTAGAGAAATCTCTGAGGACAAGTCAAGAAATAAACAGCAAATGCACGAAGTTTTCTTTTCCGAGAAGAGTAGGTCTAAGAAATGAAGCTTTTGCTGCTGAATTAATGGATAACAAAGTAACAAAGTAAGTTCGCTGGAATTGTTGAGGTAACAAAGTAAGTTGGATGGAATTGTATGGTCTTCCGTGGATGTAAAACTATTGGTTGGATGTCTATGATCCTTGACATGAAGAAGCAGCGTTGAAGTAGCTTCGGCTCTTGGTGAGGATGTTGAAACTTAAGAAGCTCAACGTTAAACTTTTGGCTTCGGAACCTGGAGCAGCTTATGGAGAAAATGCTGAAGCGGAGCGGTTGCGTTAATCAGTGTGTTGTCAAATAGGACATCCTTCAAGCGAATAGTGGTTAGGAATCCTTGGTTCCTTCTATCAACTGTGCTTTAGTTTGGTAGCGGCTTCTCTGTTTGGAAACAGATGCTTCCCTAATGCAGTGCGGTTGAGGGATGCAGATATGTCTTGATGTTGTTCCTTGGGGAAACATAGAATCTCACATAAATGTTTCATCATGGACCGCACAGTTTTGTGGGAGAAGTCCCCAGAAATCATGCTCCCTTGACGGGAAGAGAGTCTTCGTGAACCCAGGGGGTTTGACGATCTTCTTCGATTTTGGAGAAGTCGTTCCTGATCTTTACGTGTGATGAAATCAGATTGATGATTCCCCACAGGGCGTTCAAGTGCAACGCTATAAGGACAAAAGTTTCCAGCACTGGGTAGATGCAAGTTTATGTTAAGATGCAAGTTGTAGGCGCAAGTGTGACGTCGGGAGGACACAAGTTTTCAGTGTTGGAAAAGATGCATGCTAGCGGCGCTATAAAGGATGCAGGATGTTGTGCTGGAAAAGATGCAAGCTTTCAGCGCTGGAAAGATCTAAGGTGTCGGTGCTGGAAAGATGTAAGGTGTCCACGCTGGAAAGATGCAAGTTGTCGGTGCTAGCCATTGAGAAGAGAAGATAGCACTGGAGAGACATTATCTATTGGTACTAACCAGAGTGTGGTATCGTGGCCAGCATGTGCGTTTTTCATGTGTTCCTAACATGTGCGTCTGGAATGTGCGTCCGGTAAGCGCATTTGGAAAGCGCGTCTGGTGTTGTCTTGGACGCGGATTGTTGGTGCTGGAAATTTTGCTATCAAGCTGTAGTGATAGCGCGAGAGGATTCATTCCGTTGGACGGTGGAAACGATACTTGGAAGGCATGCAGGGTGGATCATGGAATGCTGATGTTAGCGGTAGCATGGTAAACAAAATGGGCAAGCATATTCTGGCTATGTACTCCAGCGTTTCTCCTTCAGTTTGTTCTCTCTCTCTTTTTTTTGTGTGCAAACCCTAGCCATAGGTATGCCTTCCATAAGTCTGTAGGTATATAGTTCCTCTCTTCGAATATTACTGGAGTAGCGTCAGCTACCTCATGAATAGTAACTGGTAATGATGCAAAGTCGGTACACATGGTGGCGTAACAAAGAGTTGGAGCTGAAATAGGAGGTCCTCCAAATGAAGAATGACGTCTCCTTCGATTAAAGTAAACCATTGTTGAATGGCTTCCTTTGCACTTCCATCTTCTGAAATTCTTCTGTGTTTCTTTTTTGAAAGGAAAATGAAACACCTGGCTTATGGTTTTGATTTTCTGGATTTCTGGGTTGATAGAAAAGTCCTTTTTTTTTTAAAAAAAATTTTGGTTTGATAGTCAAGTGTTACCTATGAGGGTTTTGGGTTATTATTTGGGATGAACCGTTTTAGGATATGAAAAAAAGATGAATATATGTTTTTTTTTTTTAGGGATGATCCTTTTTTTTTGTTGGTTATGACTGTAAGTGATACAAACATCCCAGGGAAGATATGGAACCATGAACATTGTGTGTTGGTGGATGACATGGGACAGGACATTACATGGCTATTGGTTTTATCATTCCCGTGAAAACTTGAAATGGTAAACCATGTATATTCTGTCTAGGCAAGACTTACTCGGTTTCCCGGACCTCCTGATGAAAATGGATCCTTGTGTGTATAATCGGATTTCGTGGAAAGCACCACTGTGATTGTGGAAAGTCCCCGGTCTTTTTAAGTTACTTGATGATTGGACCATTTGATTTTGGTTTCTGTGAAGCCCCGAATCGTCTCTTTCGGTTTGTGATTGACAACCAGGTTGCATGGTAGTTGAATCATAGATCCCCAAACAATATGCTTGCATCTTTGTCGGCGAGTCCCCAAGTTCCCAGTCGTTTCATGCAGTTTCATGACAAGTTGCGCGGTAGTCGAAAAAAAATAATACGCTTGTTTATGTCGCCCTAATGCTTGGATAGAGGTGTGAGGTCGATTCCTGAAAGCTGATATGTAACCGAAAGATCAATCCTCCAACTATGTTCACCAATTGTTTATGGGTAAAAATTGTTTCTTACGATTTTGGTAAATTCGGTAGATGAGTGAGAAACTGGTTTAGACCCTAAATAAATGTGCTTCACGTGGGCACTTTCTAGATTCGAGAGATCAATCTGTACAAATCCGAGCTAAACCAAGAAATGTCCATTACATACTTGCGTCGGTCACAAAGTGGAGGAGAAGGGTTTATTTGGGGAGGGAAGCGAAGAAAGGTGTTCAGACTAGAATAATTCTGGAAGAGTAGTGTCTCGACTTGTATCAGAAAGTAAAAGTTTCGGAAGCTTGCAAGAGATGGAAGCTTTTTGGAGAGCTTGCAAAGTTTCCTTTTCTGAGAGTGTTTTGTTTTTCTCCTGACCGAGACTTGTTGTCTGGTAAAAATAGGTAAGACCTATTTATACAAGTCGAGATTGAAACGTACCCTCGCCTCATGAAAGAAGTGACTAAAGGGTGAAATAATGGGAGGAAGTGGTAACCGCATGGTGTTTATGGGTGAAAACGTTTTCACCATTATTTCCTCATTTATTTGACCGCTTTATTCATTTTCACGCTTTCTTAAAGTAAGCGTAGTATACGCTACATGCGGTAACCACCAAACCAAGACCCTAGAAACCATCCTCGAGTTTGTGTTGATGTCTCGAGTGTTGGTTGCACCATGAGTGAAAGTGGCACTGCTGGTGGCGTGTGTGGCATGTGCCAATGGAATCTGCGGAATGCCATTGTTGCGGGTTGCACCTGGAGTGCAAGTGGCAATGCCAGAGCTTATTGTGGCGCGTGTGGCATGTGCGGAATTCCTTGGTTGTAGGTTGCACGTTGAGTGCAAGTGGAAATTCCAGAGCTGCTAGTGGCGTGTGTGTCATGTTCCAATGTCATGTGCGGAATTCCTTGGTGGTAAGTTGCACGTTGAGTGCAAGTGACAATGACATAGCTGCTAGTGGTGTGTGTGGCATGTGCCAATGGCATGTGCGGAATGCCTTGGTGGTAGGTTGCACGTTAAGTGCAAGTGGAAATGCCAGAGCTTCCAGTGGCGCGTGTGGCATGTGTCAATGGCATGTGCGGAATGCCTTGGTGGTAGGTTGCATGGCTTGCAAATTAGGCTACCAGCGAGGGTTTTGGCATGTGCTAATGGCACATACGTCCAAGTTGGCCTAGGTTGCACAGCTTACAAGTTAGTCTACCAGCGTGCGTGTTTGGAATGTGCCAATGGAACGCACGGCCATTAGGGCCATGGCTAGGTAATGAAAGCTACCAGTGAGCGCATTGGCATGTGCCAATGGCACGCTCGGACATTATGGCCACGTCTCGGTAAGAAAAGCTGCCAACGAGCGTGTTGGCATGTGCCAATGGCATGCGTGGCCAATTTGGCCTAGGTCGCACGGTTTGCAAGCCTAGGCGCGGGCGCTACTTTGGAAAGGCGCGGCTAGGGACAAGGTAAGGGTGTTTGGCTTGGCGTGGTGTGACTAGCGTATCTAGGGCCAAGGCAAAGTGTGTTTGGCATGGAGTGTCTAGCTTGGGATAGATGTGGCTGCATGATCTGCCATTGGCACAGAGGTGCGGCTAGCATGGTTGGCATGCTTTGGCGCGTTTGGTATGACTAGCATAGCTAGGGCCAAGGTAGAGTGCGTTTGGCATGGAGCGGCTATCTTGGGATAGGTGTGGCTGACATGATTTGCCATTGGCACGGAGGTGCGGCTAGCATGGTTGGCATGCTTTGGCGCGTTTGGTGTGGCTGGCATGATTTTCCATTGGAACAAAGGTGCGGCTAGCATGGTTGGCATGCTTTTGCGCGGTTGGTGTGACTAGCATAGCTAGGGCCAAGGTAGAGTGCATTTGGCATGGCGCGGCTAGCTTGGGCTAGGTGTGGCTGACATGATTTTCCATTGGCACATATGTGCGGCTAGCATGGTTGGCATGCTTTGGAGCGGATGGTGTGGATGTAATGATTTTCCATTGACACAAAGGTGCGGGTAGCATGGTTGGCGTGATTTGGTGCTGTTGGTGTGACTAGCATAGCTAGGGTCAAGGCAGAGTGCGTTTGGCATGGCGCATCTAGCTTGGGCTAGGTGTGGCTGGCATGATTTGCCATTGGCACGAAGGGGAATTAGGGTTTTGATCGTTGTTACCCTAATTTTAAAAAATACCCCCTATTAATTACTGAGTACATGCATTAAATGTTCTACTAAATGTGTCACCGGTGACATTAGGTTATTCGGGGTTTTACGATTTTACCCTTTGTCTAAAAACCACCATCAACAGTTATGTACATTTCTTTTCTTTATTTTGAATTTATTTTTGTTCGGGTCTATCATATAAGTTCCATTCTCTAATAACTAGACTACAAACTGCAGATCACACAACTAATGAGCTTGTTTCCGTACTTAATGGTAAGCGAACTTTCCACAAAGCATCATTTCTTGTAAACAACCAAGGACTAGCCTATTCAGTTTAGGTTTGGTTGATGTATTGATTCAACTCAAGTCCTCAGGGATGGATCAGGATGAGTTTGTGCAAAGATTCTGTGGAGATGATATTGCTTCATAAATGGTGTTGATGATGTTGCAATTGCAAGCTGGTGAGGTGCTTGTATTGAGCAATAGAAAAAAAATACAAATCTACAGGTTGTTGGCCTAATTGTGTATGGGGTTTGCAGGTGAAGTATGAGTGATTGGTGGTTATGAATTCAGGGAAATGAAGTGTGTTGGAGTTGTTGGTGCTATGTTTCCATGGTCAGGTGGAGGAAATGAGACAGACGGTTTTAGATGGTACTGGTAGTTGTATTAGTTGAACCTTAAATTGGATTGTTACTGTAGTTTGTGTGTGGAGATGGTTTCTGATGCTGGTCAGGGTTAAGTTGCTGATTATTAGATGGTAATGGCGGCTGGCATTCTTATTCGTGGTCAGGTTATTTGTTGGTGGGAATTTGTGGTGGAATGGTAACGAAGATTTCAAGTTTGAACAAGTTGCTAGAAGATGGGTTTGATCAGGTTTGTATTTTAGAACTCTTGTTGTAAGCTTCAGGGTACTTCGTTCACTCCAGTGTCGAATTAAAATTTATTTTTAGATAGTAATTGAATTTGTTTAACTATTAGGTGCAACAACTACAATTAACTCTCTCAAGTGCTAGTCCGGTTTCAGTGGATGGTGATGCTGATAAGAACCAAAGATATCAATCAACGTCGCAATTTGCTGCCAACCTTGTTCTTCAGATACAACAGCAGCAACATGGAAACCCTCAGGCTGCACAAGGACCTGGCAATCATCAATGAGAACTACTTGGGTGAGTTATTCTTGCATGATTTTACTTCTGTAATTGTTTGTGTTGATACACATGGAATCACCTAGCAAACAGTTTCTGGTTCATTTTTTTTCTGCAGTTTGTTAAGTTCATAGTATCAATCTCATCTCTTTAAGTTTCTCGTGAAAATTAACTTGTTTTAATCTGTTGGAAATTCCACATGTGTTAATTCCCAAGTAACCTCCAACTGGCATCTATCCAATCTGGGGAAAAAGAAGACTACAACTTGTGGAGATTTAGGATTTGCTGGTTTTCTTTACACTTGTATCCAAGACACATTAGAACCTATTAGCTAGGACTTGTAGACTTGGATATTTATTTTTTTGAACTTAAGTACTAATTGATGAATTAAGTTATGAATTGTACAATGTGATTTTTAAATAAATGGTCATTTGGATTTATGAATGCAGGTTTCATTTCATTATAATTTAAATAAATGGTCATTTCGGAAATTCAATTCCATCACTAATTTTTTTTTTCAAAATAATTTTATGTACAACCCGTAACAAATGTTGTATTTACACATTCATCTACCAAAAAAAGAATTTGTTACTTCAAATATTACAACCTTTAAGAATGTCGTGTTAGAGATTATGACTACATTAAACAAAGGTTGCGAAAAATATACATTTTTCATGTAGTGGTGACTTACAACTCAAAAAAAAGTTATCAACGAAATGACATACAACTATAAGCAGAGTTGTCAAATAATTCATATACAACTCTAACCATTGTTGTAAACTAATTTTCTACAATCCTCAATGAGAAAAAAAAAAAAAAAAAGATGCGCCTCCTCCTGATACCGGCCAATTTTGGGAGCTATTAAGAGTTTTCCGAAAGGAACATCATGTGGACGAGATAGTCTACGGGTGCAACATTTGGTTGATGCGATGAGTGGGCCAGCAGCAGCTGTCGCTGATGATTTACTCTCTTCGATCACGGGAGTCGTCAGCCTTTGGTTGGCTGGAAAATGCCCTGGTGGTTTAGGAGAGTTCGTTTCCAATGCGCCATTGACACCATTAGTCAAACATGGAGGTGATCTTAGGCCCATAGAAGTTGGCACGGTTTGGCGAAGGTTGGTCTCTAAAGTGGCCGATTTCTCCGTCGGAAAGGACATGACTTCGTATTTTGGGGATGACCAGTTTGGTGTTGGCATGCCTGCTGGTGGGTAAAGTATTTTACATGCTGTAAATAGCTTACTGGAGCTAAAAGACCACTCTGACAAGATGTCAATGCTACTCATTGACTTTTCCTATGCGTTCAACATGGTGATCATATCTCAACTCATCAAGGAGGTTCGTCTTCACTATCCAGTATTTCTCGCTGGGTGGAATTTTGTTACATGCGACCTGCTAAATATATTTTGTCATCTGCACTTGGAGTCCAGCAGGGTGACCCTCTCGGTCCCTTGTTGTTTTCCTTGACAATTCACCCCCTAGTGAAGATTATTGCTTCCATCTGTAAAATAGATTTACACGCCTGGTGCCATTATGATGGCACAATTGTTGATGATACACTTGAGGTGGCCAAGGTATTTCCCATAATAGAAACTGAAGGGCCAAGTAGGGGTTTACACCTAAATATAAAGATGATGGAAGTCTTTTGGCCTTCCATTGATCCCAGAGGTATTAATGAGGGTGTTTTCCCTTGAGATATTGGTAGACCGTCTAATGGGGTTAAACTTTTGGGTGGACCTGTGAGTCTTGATTTGAACTTTATTAGTGATATGATGTTGAGAAGGATGAACCAGACTATTCAAATAATGTCCGCTATCAAAAAACGTAGGAACCCCTGAAAGTGAGATGTTGTTACTTTGTAATTGTATTGGTGTCTCAAGATTATATTTTCCAATGCGAACTACAAATCCTTCTTCCCTTCAACAAGCCACTGATCTCTTCGATGATCATTTTCTCAACTATCTGAGACTCCTAGTCACTAGTGATGGCGCGGGTTTTGGTCCCTTACAACAGAGATTAGCCACCTTTCCTATCAAAGATGGTGTCCTTGGAATTTATACCGTGGCAGACACCCGCGCATGCTGTTATCTTGCTTCACAGAGCCAGACTGCTTCGGTGCAAAAGGTGATCCTCGGTAGCTTATTCCCAACAGACAAAGGTTTTGAATATCAGTTGGATCTTCATAACTTTATCCAGGTATGTAGACTACCTTCTTCTTATTACGTCGATGATACTACCACGTTTCCATGCACTCCCTGGCAGTCACTTGTTTTGATGCGGTTAAGAAGCGAATCCTAGGCCAATATTCTATGTATGCAAGAGACTATATTTTGTGGCAATGCAACCGTATTAATCATGCACACGAATATTATTTGTTGGATGTACCAATTAGTGGGGTTAATCAATGCCTTGGACCAAGAAAGTTCAGGGATGTTCTTTGGTATCGCCTTGGTACCCAACTGTTTGTTGATAATGGTTTATGCTCAAGTTGTAACAAATCTATGGATATATATGGGGACCATGCGCTTCATTGTGCTAAGGATGTGGAAGTAAGTTCCGACATGACCATGTACGTGATGTAATAACTGCCATTTGTTACAAATCTAATGTGCCTACGCGTAAGGAAGTTTCTCTTGGGTTTTTGTCATATGATGACAAGGACTTACGGCCTGATGATATCCTTGTTCTTAATTGGGAAAGTGGTAAAGATGTTTGTATGGATGTCATAGGTGTGTCACCCTTTACTGGTAAGGTTATTCACTCCTTTGTCCCAAGTAAAACTATTTCTAGTGTTGTTTCGCGTAAATGCACTAAGTACTTGGACAAGTTTGTTTCACATGGTTATGGTCTGGGTGTTCTAGCCTTCTCTACGTTAGGGGAACTCGGTGAAGATACTTTATGTTTTTTCAAGCGTTTGAATAATTGTTCAATTAGCAACGATGCTAGTAGTAGTTTTGGTAGTTTTATTTTTCATAAATTAGGGATTGCTATACAAAAAGGGGTTGGTGCCCAGATTGTTACTAGGCTACCGACCAAAGTTGTATGCCAATCTTGATGTGTTTATATATTTTTAATGAAATTAAAAAAAAAAAAAAAAAAAAAAGTTACCATTCATATCACTTCAAATGTATCTTTTTATTTACTTCTTCTAATAAATCGGTGCAACGGCACCAACTTCCATATCTATCTCTGGTGGTATTCTTAGAATGCAAGCAGAATCACAGAAGTAATCTAATAGTATGGAAATAACTAATAAGGCTTGCATAGCCACAAAAACGGACGATGGTTCCCATCTCATCAATCTTCTTCCCCCAGTGCAAATACAAGTCTATGATTGCCAAAACAAACGACAGCACAACAGTTTGTAGGATTAGGAGGCATAATGACTTCTTTTGTTGATCGGTAAAGGCATCATAACTTCTTCTACTATGGCACTACTTTGATCCTCCACACTACGACATCGGAGAACAGAAGATATTGATGCAAAAATGAAGAAAGCAAGACAACACCATATTAAAACGAGTTCGGCATCCATTGTCTGTTCTGACTCACTGAAGCATGCAGCAGTTTCTTTACCAACACCTCGATTGTTTCTCCTTATTTATATATAACTTATATACATGTACATATATTCTAATAACAGCCTTGGTAGTGTGTATGGTAAGTAGTTCCTTAGTTGGAATTCTGGAGCTCACTCAGTTATTCGATGGAAACTTACAACGTTTCCAATAATAACATTTAATTACACCACGGAGAAGTACGTAAGTTTCAATATTAACGTTTTCATTAACAGCGTTTCTTTAAAGCTTCGAACCCTTCCAATTCCTATAATTCTTCATTCAAAAAACATTCAATATACTTCTTCTCCTGCTTCCCCAACTTGCTTCCCACATTAGAACATCACAATAAGAATGCTTTGAAAAAAAAAAATCACAATCGGGATTCTGTTACAACGCCTTCAGGCTGCCGTTATGGGGTAGCTTGTTTAATCTGGTAATATATAAAACACAAAATTGGTCAAAAAGACCAATTAAAAGAATTCCTGGGTGAAATAGATTTTTAGGTTTAGATATTGTTTATATAGCCAAATATCAAGAAAATACTGTTTAAATAACCAATTTGGATATTTCACCCAAGAAAAAAAAACAAAAAAAAACGTTCTACCTAAAATAGCCCTCCACCTTCTAAACAACGTTTTTAAACATAATTTTTGGTCTTTCTACGGAAGAAATTTCTTCTCAGTCGACACAAACACTTCGTATTTTCTTCTTCTTCTTCTTCAATTTTTTCTTCTACGGATTTTTTCTTCTACAGATCTGTGATGATGATGAACACAATCCCAGTTTAAACGAGTGAGTTTAAGTTTCAATTTCATACGTATTGCAATTGATTATGATTCTTAGATCCCATATTGATTTTGGTGGTTTCTACATCCGAATGCAACAAGTCATAAGTGGGTTCGATATGTTGTGGAGCTGATGAGGTACGCAATGGAGCTACATATTGATGTTATTTTCAATACGAAAGATGGTACCAGGATGTTGCTGGTTGAGGCCAATGGTGGTGGTGTGTCTCCAGAAAGAATGCGACACTGTATGTCTCTAGGTTATTCTGCTAAAAGTAAATTGGCGAATATGGGAATCGTTCCAAGACTAGTACAATGAGGGTTGGAGCTGATGTCATTGTGTTTCCGGAAGAAGCTCTACTCAGAGCATCGGACTACTGTCTTACACGTTCACTAGCACCGGCAAGCAGGATATAGTAGTTCCCATGCTTGATTATGAACCAAGAATCAGTTGATTTGAAGAAGAGAAACAATAGTGCAGTGGTCTCCTTACATAAGTGAAGCAGGTCTTTTGCAGCAGTTCAATTTTTTAAAGATCAAGGTACTTAGATAATCATATACAATCATCGGCAAGACGAGGCGGGAGATGTGGAGCTTGATTTTGACACTGATATCCATGACATTCGAATTACCAATCATAAAGGAGTTACTCTTCCATTTTGTACCTAAGGCGTGCATCACAACCTTGTGGATGATATGATAAAGCGGGAAGACGTCAATTACAAACCAACTGGTGTTGACAGTGCTGAACCGATAGCAAATAAGGGCGTGATAGGAAAAATGGGGTTCCATAAGGATGAGAAATCACATCTTGACATCCAGTGATTTAATGTGTATCACAGCAACAAACTAATTAAGGAACTCTGAAGAGTCTGGAATACTCCATCAAGTGGAATTCGTGGGTTTATACGTCAGTTGGAAGCTAACTTTGTCAAACCAGCACATGACAAGCAAGATTTAAAGCGAACCATCATCCTTTCGAGACTCGAGATGAATTTAGCAAACCATCATTCTTAGATCCCATAAAAACATAAAAGCATATATCTTATATTCTTCTGTTGGTTTTTTAATTGTATTATGAAACTTTTTCAGTTTTCATTGACTTGAATGCAATCATTTTTTACAAGCTAGGATGTAACCGGGTTTCATCCAAGCCTGGTTACATTCTGACAAAAAATTACAGTTTTTATACAGGCTAGGATGTAACCGGATTTCATCCAAGCCTGGTTACATTCTGACAAAAAATTGCAGTTTTTTACAGGTTAGAATGTAACCGGGTTTCATCCAAACCTAGTTACATTCTGACAAAAAATTGCAGTTTTGTACAGGGTAGTATGTAACCGGGTTTCATCCTGTATATTCTGAAAAAAAATGAGATTTTTGGCTAGGGTGAAACTGGTTTCATCATGTATATTCTGTCAAGAAAGAATATTTTCAACCTGCAACCTGAATAAACCTCTGAAAATAGTTTTATACATGATGAAACCAGTTTCATCCTGCATATTCAAACACAAATATAAGGAAATTGAAGTATATGCATTTTTCAGAAACATCAATAGGTATTTTGAATTAACAAAGATCTACTGATCACAAATGTATGCGAAAAAAGAGTTCAACAACAAAAAAAAGTACTTCCAAATGCGTATCCTACATTAATAATTTTTTAAAAACAACCTAAATACATCAAAATAATTTAGTCCTCCTTAATGCATCTTATTGTCTTTCCGTAAATACCAGTGAACCCAGCAACTCAAATGTCGGTTTCATATTTGCTCGGAACATTTTCTTTCCTTCCTTTTCGGCATCCACATCATCCATATTCCTAGTGCTTGATTCAATACCAACGTGCACATCATTCTTATTCTTGGTTCTTCTTTCAGCACCATCATTCTTCTTACTCTTCTTACTACTGCTTCCTGTAACAATTTGGCACAAAACTAGTTAAATCATATTTTAAAATATGGATGAAACTCAATTACATCCTATCTTCAAAGCTAGATGAAAACCAGTTTCTGCAGGAATTAGTAATCAAAAAGACAATTAAGGTTATGAAACTTACGAATTAACATTTTTGTGGCAACCTTCACACCATCTTTATTCCTTTTTCTCGACTCATTAACATTGTCATCCCACTTTTGCTTCCTGCAAGAACAAAAAATATATTATTCATACTGGTTATTTTAAACCTGGATGAAACCATACTTATCAAATGGACTAGTGGTAACACTAGATGAATCTAGTTTCATCCAGAAATAACACAGGTAGAAAAAGGTATCATTCAGTGCTAACACAAGATGAAACTGGTTTCATCCAGAAATAACACAGGTAGACAAAGATATCATTCAGAGGCAACACATGACGAAATCATTTTCATCTACTTATAGCACCTGATGAAATCATTTTAATCTAGTTTAAAATCATTCTTCACGAGTGACAATATATGATGAAACTATAGTTTATCCAGTGGAAACACAATATGAAACCAGGCTTATCCAAGGAAACACATGATGAAACTAGTTTCATCCAACAATCAAATATGGTATACAAAGGTTTCATCCAATGGAAACAACTGAAGAAATCAGTTTCATCCAGTAATCGCAAATTATGAAATCAATGGGAGAAATACTATACCATACTGACTGATGACACATATGGGTTCGAGTTCAAGTTCAAGCTACATCCCTGTATAGCATACATCATATAATTTCATTTTAACTAAACCTGGATGAGTCCAATTTAATCCTAGTTTAAATGGGTTAGATAGAAAACCAATTTCTTATGAAACCAATTTCATAGCATATGTTATGACCATTTTGTAAACCAAGATGAATGAATCCAGTTTCACCCTAGTTTAAATGGGTTAGTGAAATCAATTTCATATGAAGCCATGACATGGAAGAGAGAATTTTATATGTAATTAAATGAAACCAATTTCGTAATTAGAGCAAAAAAAAAAATTCAGAGAAAACAAAAAATTAATAGATACAAATAGTAATTACCTTCTCCATTGTAATGATTAAGAAAAAATATTGACTAGGGTTTTCGATTTTTCTTTTTTGATTTGATCAAAAGGTGGCGATGGTGGAGAACGGTGGAGCATATTTTCCGTTGGTAAGGAAAGATAAGAGATGGTGGAGAAAGATGGGAGATCTTGTATATGATTTTGAGGTAGGAGAAGAATAAATACAATATAGTTCAGGGGTACTACCGTCAGTTGGACATTAAAAAGGTTTTTGTCCATTTCACCCAACACCAAACTGTACCCGTCCATCTCAACCAGGAATAGTATCTTTTTGGCTAAATAGCCCATTTTCTGTATATAAAACCCTACTTTTAGCTGCCTCGGTAAAACTGTGGATCAAGAAAAAGAAAAGAACAATGGTGATGAGCCTTCCGGAATATATTATCAGCATGAGTATAGTAACGGTGTTACCAGTTAAATCAATCTTGCGGTTCAGGTGTGTATGCAAACTCTGGTAAGAATTGTTTTCTTTGCTCGCGTGATCATCCTTCGCCATACTTGTTAGTAATTATTATGTTTTAGTACTTGGGGTCGTTTTGGTTGGAGCGAAGTTGTGATCTTGTCTTGTGCGATAATTCTCCCCCACAGATGGTGCAGATGCAACTTTTGATCCAACACTAGGTCTAACCATTGCAGCAACAGAAGCTAGCAAGAAGGCGGTAGTTATAGTCAATTGTGTTGTGTCCAGGAATTTCGCCATGTTGATTAATTTGACTTTGAATTTGGATAATGAACTACTACTACTCTCTGGTATAACTTTGTGAGCTAGAAATACTTCTTATATATGGTGAATCTGGTCTTAGTCCAATAAATATTTAAACAAATTCGAAATTCATGGTGGTTACTTATTTAGTAACCTTCAAAATTTAAGCTACTTAATGGATGAAAACCAGTTACATATTAAATGAATGAATAAGTTACGTTTATGAGCACATTTTTTTTTTCTGGAGCCGACTTGTATATTTAATGGTGAGAATTATTAATTCAAAAACTCTTAATAAATTTGATGCCGGCCAGAGGAAGTGGTTGCGGAACAATTTGGCGTGCCTATGCTACTCCAGAGTTAGTTTTTTGTTGTGGTCAAACAGTGTGAGTGATACAACGCCTGCGGCCCTGCCGTTAAGGAGTATATATTTACAGACTGGAAACCCTACCTTTATCTGGATAATAAAAACCCTAGCTGCCTCGTTAAGATTGCGGATCAAGAGAAAGAAGAGCACAATGGCTAGCCTTCCCGAAGATATTATCATCATGAATATACTAACGATGTTACCAGTTAAATCAATCTCTCGGTTCAGGTGTGTATGCAAACTTTGGTACAAATTATTTAAAAACCCTTAGAGCAACTGCAGTCATACGACTATAACCAAAGAGTAAAGACCAAAAAAAATTGAAAATTTTGGGTTTACTCCGTGTGCGACACTACGGGTGGGAAGACCAAATTTGGACAGGCGCAACTTATGATTGCGCCTGAATGGGGCGCAACTAATACTTGCGCCCCAACTTATTTATTTTTTTAATATTTTTTTTGGGCGGAACTTATGAGTTCCGCCCCATTTCCACCTAAATTTATGGCGTAACTTTGAATCGCGCCCCAATTTTTTTTTTGTTTTTTTTTTGGATCGGGCGTAACTTGAACTTGCGCCCCATCAGGCGTAACTGGAATCTACGCCCGACTAAAGACTAGACTAAAGACCATATATACTCTGGGTTTTAGTTTTAGTCTGGTTTATAGTCTTTACTCCGTCCCGTAGCGCCTCGTGTTTCGACTAAATTTTTAGTTATAGTCGAAGACTGTGGTTGCTCTAAGTTTATTAAGATGCACCATAAACATGCTATTCAAAACAACAAGTTTAGTGTCCTAATCCTTTCATATAAGATAAGACCCTTGTTGTTATCGCGTGGTTATTATACCATAGATTTTGATGCTACATCCTCGTCTTACCTTATGCCTCTTCAAACTCATCTCCCATTTGTACCTGGTACTCCTCCGTTCGTTGAGTCATGCGATGGCGGCCTAATCGCCGCAGCCTGCAGTAATCATGGGGAGCCTAAACACTGAATGATCTACCTGTGGAATCCATCAAGTCAAGATTTCAAGAAAGTACCGATATCATCAATTGGTAGGAGTATAATAAAGGCTTATTCTAGATATGGCGTTTTTTACGATTGGAAAATCAATGATTACAAGTTATTCTTAATAGTGTCCAATTGGTATGGCGATATTTGTTCTGAAGTTTGGGTTAGTAGATTTGGTTCAAATTCATGGAATAACATTGGAAACATACCTTATAATATATATCATTCTAGGAGTTCTTTGAAGCATTTAAATGGAATCATTCATTGGATAGGAAACACTAAAGTTATAGTTTGGTTAGATATAGTTGATATGCGAACCAAAGAGATCCAAACACCCAGTTGCTATCTAGATGATGAAGTGTACTCACATAAAGATATGGGATTGCATGTTCTGGGAGAGGACCTTTGCCTATTGGTTAATGTTGTACATAAGAAGGGAAACATCGATCTATGGGTGATGAAAGATTATGGAGATATAAATTCTTGGACCAAAATTTTCAGTCTTTCTAAAGATAAAACATCATTTCATACACTAATGCCCCTGCATTATCTCAATAAGGATCGTGAGATTCTATTACACGGAGTCATATATAGAGAAGGTGAACCAAATATAGAAGGTGAACCGAGCAGAAAAAAAGTACGTAGAGAAGGTAAAGATGTTTTACTCTCGTATACCGAGGATGTTTTGGTCTCGTATGACCCAAAAAATGGAAGACATGTGATCTTGGATATCCCTGGCATACAGAGACCTTTTTATGCAACGACTTTTGTTGGAAGTCTAGTTTGGCTTGATTCCAGCAAACTGGAAATAAATATCTAAGGTGGACACCAGGCGATTTAAGACACCCTAATGCTACAAATCTGATAGGGACAGTTTTGCCAGCGGCACTTAGTTTGCAATTTCAGAAATTACCCCATGCCAAGTTTCTGTGCATGTCATTTAACCCATTCACAGGCGTTAATTCAACTTGCATTTACAACTGAATATGTTTTCATTTGCTGATTATCAGTGTGGTTTTGTGCGCATGATATCTGCTCATAGACTTTTTGTATTTTACTCTGGGTTTTTTTTTTATGTCAAACCAATTTATGCTTGTTGATATATATTGCACTGCAAATACTGAACTTTTTTTGTCTGCTAGTAAAGTATATACAATTCCAAACTGGTTTTTTGCTGCAGAATTTACTGGGTCTAATTACTATATTCTTACTGCAAATACTGTACTAGTGTTGCTGAATTTTATTTTATTTTTATTAGAAGAGAGAAATTGTATTAAGAGAAGAAGAATTTACATGAGTTCTATTGGAAGTACAAGAGAAAAGGAAAACTAAAAAACAATTTATTTGAATACAGACTGCCAATTAAACAAAGTGTGTGAGAAGTTCAGGTGAACTCTTTTGCCCGCAGCCGACACCCAAGTGAGAACTAATGACTTTGCACTGTTGCACAGTTCTAAATCTGTCTTGAAAGTATATTGTTCTTCGAATGTTTGACAATTTCTTTCCCTCCAGATTGTCCAAATGATTGCGGCAGGTATAAGACTCCAAACAACTTTCCCCGATTGTGTAAGATGATTGTTACCCGATGTATGAGCTAGAGCTAACAAAGTTTCTGGAAAAACCCAGGACCAGTTCTTTGCAGGCGTTAAAGCACACCAAATCTTCCCAGGACCAGTGTTGCTGAATTCCCTTCTTATGAGAAGGCTGCGTAAAGTTAATAAGAAATCTGAGTTGGTTTACTGTTAACCCTACCTGGATACTCGAATATAAGTGAGTTTATTTGGCACTCGAATATAAGTGAGTTTCTTTGGGACTAATTTGCTTCTTGTCAAGGTTTACTTGCACACAACTTAGTGTATTGGAAATTGTTAGGTTAGCTTCTCAGCTGTATTTCAAGTAGTATTATAACTTGAATCTAAAAATGGAATTCAACACAGTTTAGATAGTAATGTGAATCTAAAAATGGAATTCGGTAGATAAAAAATTAAGATTTTAGGTAAAAGGTGGTGAAGAAATTACTTCTAAGATGTTAGCGTAATCATTATGATGAGATTGTAGGTTTTCAGATTCCTAGAGCACGTCTGTACTCGGAAATTATGCCCTCAATATTTTAAATTAAGGGTTTTCGGTAGGCAAAAGACCCGGATGCAAAGTTTATATCTGGGGTATCACAAGTTTTTAGATTTGAAGCTATGGGACGGACCTTGGTCTCGTTTCATTATACTGTGTAGAAAACCTGCAAATCAACAAAATTTATAGAATCCAGGAACGACAAGAGAGCTTACTGATCATTTCAGTTTCAATTTGTTAAAAACAAGAGGAACAACCAAACTGCGGGGATTCTTCTTCCAAAATCAAATTGTTCACAAAATCCACAAATCAAAGAGGTATAAGTCATCACATTTAGACTCCAATTCCATTTCACCATCTCTCTACTTACCCAGTTTAACAATGCCAACATATAAGTGTCCAGCGAGTTGATTTCCCTTTCTCAGCCAAATTCTAGCACACCCGGGAGCAGTAATTTTGAGAGCGACAGTCTCATGATCATAACCCCCGTTGAGTTCTGAAAGTTGCTGGGTTTCACATCCATCTATCAACATGCTCCACCGATTCTTCTCACACACTGAAAGTTTCTGGTGCTGCCATCTGAAAGTGAGCGTTTCTTGGGTGTAGCGTCGTTAATTAAGGTTCGGCAATTCAAATGATTTCCGATAATGTTAGACTCGTTTTGTCGTGTGTGGTTGGGGGTGGAAGATTAATAAATTAGCATACCCTTCAGGTATCTAGTCTACATCATTCAGTTTGAATAACAAAACAAGAGGATGCTAAAAGAAAGAACGACGACAACACCTTAGAAAATCCTTGTCACGATTTTCCCTGAAATCGCAATTGCCCGGATCAGATGTAGCAGCTTTATTTGCAGGGTTTTTGCTTCCACTCTTGCAATAACTGTGATTCTTCCTGCTTTGTTTGGAGGAGTCATAATCTCTATGAACTGTGATCCTGCACTTAATAATTCACAAATCCTTAATTATTGAAACTGAAAACGAGCGTACATTTTAATATACACGGAAGATCAAAACAACAAAGCAATAATCTCTAGGTAGCAGACAAAACTTAGAAATAAATCACGTAAAGCTAAATCTTAGAAGACACTCTAAAAAAAGACAACATCAAACAAAGAAATAATTTACTTTTAAAACAAAAATCGGAGCTAATCCACCGAGAAATCGGGTAAATAAATGAAACCTTTGACAATGGACCTAAATGCAAACACCCATTCATGCTAACAAAGTAACTTCTAAGCAATCAAAACAAAAATAAGAAGAACAAATCAAACCTCTACAAGGAACATCACAATTAAGAAATCATCTTGTCCCCTTCAATCTCATGTTCCTGGATAAGGCAACCACAATTTTGTGAGTGACAAAACTAGCAGGAAAAGATACCAAATATAACAAGAAGAAAACATTACCTATATCTAAACAGAAGAATTTTTCAGCAAAATCCACGAAGTAAATAAGAATTGCAGACCAATCAGAAAACCAACAAGAGATCCGACTAAAGCTGCAATTGAGAATTTGTTTTAATCAATAAAGATGCAATTGAGATTGCAAAGCACGCTGCAGCAAGCATTTGAAGCATAATCCATTCTTCTTTGATATGTAAATTTGTACTGGTATATAGACAGTCAATGACCAAAAGGAAATAGCCCCAAGGATATATATAGGTTAAAAGATATTGGCACCTCTTGTTTGAAGGGCAAATATATAGGTGATCCAAGGGTCGGGATTAGGGCTGCCCATGGTTCGGTTTTTCACCCGAACCGAATTGGTCCAAACCGACAAAAAAACCCAGAAAACCAGAGACCCAAAAATCCAAAAATCAAGAAACCCAAAAACTGAAAAAACCGATTCTAGGTGGTTGGTTTTGGTTTGATGTCACAAAAGAACCAAAAATCCAAAATAACCAAACCAAAAAAAAAACCGAGAATAAGAACCAAAAAAACCGACAAAAACCATAATAATATGTAACAAACTTTCCATCATAGTATAATATATATTCACTTTAATGAGTATATCCATAAATAAAGAAAATATAATTAAAAACGTATCTATTGTTGAATTATATATGTACAATATATATGATTTTAATGAGTATACCCATAAATAAAGAAATTATAGTTCGAAATATATCTAAGTTTGATGATTTGATTTACAATTTTGGTTTATGAGTTAAAAATGAAAGTCTATTAAAAAAAAAACCAAAAAACTCAGAAAAACCAAAAAAAACCGATGGGACGGTTCTGGTTTATAATATTCTAAACCGAGCATGGCCTGGTTTGGTTTTTGGTTTCTTATAAGAGATATTGGTTTGGTCCTTGGGTTTGGCAGAAAACCAAACCAAACTAAACCATGGGCAGCCCTAGTCGGGATGTTAGAGTTTTTAGGGTATTAAAGGGTTTTGGAGTGGTAGTGTGGGTTTGCAGAAAAAATATGGACCGGAAGGCTACACTTGCATCCCTAATTTCTAACAATTTTAGTATCAGCATTTGCTCAACCCTCAGTTTTTTCATAAGCAAAGGCTGGCACAAGACCACGAGGCGAAGTTTATCTAGGGAATTCCATTAGACATCACCATTTTTTTAGCTTTGAAGCTATGGACGGACCATGGTCTGGTTTCATTATACTGTGTAAAACACCTATAAATCATCACATTTTACTTGCTACAAAATAAAATTTAAGTCAGAAAACAAAATTTGCAGAATTTAGTAAAAATTAAGAATCTGAAAGTAAAATATAACTGACATGAGGAACACCCAATAGAAACTAACGTTTGACAAGACTGTGTAGTAATACGAAACTGCAGGGATTCTTCTTAAAATCAAGTTGTTTACAAAATCCACAAATCAAAGAGGTATAAGTTATCACATTTAGACTCCTATTCCATTTCACCATATCTCTGCAACTCCTTCCCCAGTTTAATGATGCCAACATATAAGTATCGCACATGTAACACCATCGAGTTGATTTCCCTTTCTCAGCCAAATTCTAGCACACGCCTGGGGCAGTAATTTGAAAGCAACGGTCACACGATCATAACCCGGTTCAGGTCCGAAAGTTACTGCATAGGTTTGAGAAATTGCACTGAGTTCCACATCTATCTATCAACATGCTCCACCAATTTTCCTCACACTCCCTGGTGCTTCCATCCGAAAGTTCCTTGGGTGTAGCTTCGTCACTTAAGGTTCTGCAATTAAAATGATTCCTGATAATTTTAATACTCCCTCCGTTACTTTTTAATAGGCCAGTTTTTTTTTTTTGAGAAAATTAAGTAAATTAAGAAAACTAATCATTGAAAGTGGTCCCCATGACACTTGTCAATAAAAGAAGTGAAGAGAAATGGTCCCCATGACACTTGTCAACAAAAGAAGTAAAGTGAAATGGTCCACATGACACTTGTCATCAAAAGAAGTTAAGAGAAAAGTGGTCCCAAAAAATTAAAGTAACATTTGACTTTCCCAATTGGGAAACTGGCCTAATTTTTTGAAACATTTATTTATATAAACTGGCCTATTAAATAGTAACGGAGGGAGTAGTTGTTTTGCCAAAGAGAAAAGACTGAAATTGGCTTGTTTTGATTCCTGTAGACTTGTTTTGTCTTGAGGCGTCAAATAACTATGAGCTTCACTAGCTCATGTGGATCCCTGAGAAATTGGCTCTTAAATGTGCCACTGCTTTGTTTTGAGGCGTCACTTGCCTGCAACTAGTAATTCAAAAATCGTTAGTCACTAAAATTTACCATCTACAAGAATATCAAACTCTAAAACACCAAAACAAACAAAGCAAAAATCTCTAGGTAGCAGATTTTTTTTGATTTAATCTAGGTAGCAGATCAAACTTAGAAGTAAGCCATGTGAAATCTTACAAGACCGTGGACTCGACAAAAAGGCAACATCAGAAACGCAAATAATTTACTTTAAAAACAAAAATTGAAGCTGATTCATCGAGAAAATAACAAAAACCAAACCAAATCCAAGGAGAAATGAAGATCTAGACAAAGAAACCCTAAGCTATGAAAACACAAATAAAAAGCCAAGCCTTTACAAGGAACATCACGGCTCAGAAATCATCCTGTTAGTGTCCTTTCCAATTGATCCCATAGCTTACAAGACTGAATAAGCCAAGCCTTTGCAAGCACACCGACAACAAAATTCTGTTACCTATATCTCATGAACAACTGGATTTATATCTCCTGGAGCGTTGGAGCTGCATAAGGAAAAATTTTCAATTAGTGTAAAATCAAACAATTGAATGAAGAGAAGAAAACAAATCAAAAAAATTACATTTAACAAGTCAACTAAGGTCTTCAACTGTTTGTTTAAAAGATGATTTCAGTTTTGAGAGGAGATATCATTATGCTTGTGAATCAATAACAACAAAATTAAGGTTTCATCTTAATTAGTTAAACTAAACAGGTTAAATAGTGCTAATTAAACAAGAACAGTTTAGCCATTCCTAAAAATATATTGCTAAGGGGATTTCGACTTCTTAATGACCCCATTTTGTCTTCTTAGGTATACCCCAATTTGGCCAGGGTTTGGAACACGGGCTTGAAATGTTTGTTAAGGTTAACTTGCCAAAGTAGAAAACGGGTATGAGACTTTGCCACTTATCTGAAATGGTTGTGGAACATGCTCATTTTCGGTAGGAACACACTCATTTTCGAGAGGTAGCATTGTAAAAGGCATTTATCTCCAAAATCATTTTCAGTAGGAACGTAGAGTACTATAAGATGAATATATTTCTCCAAAATATTAGTTTAAATCGGTTACCGTTTGATGTTTATTCACAAAAATCAAAAACGATGTTTAGCGTATGACATAGTGTTAGAATATAAGTATAAGGGGATCCTTCCTTATCCTAAACAACTACATTACTAAAAGCAAAGTACATGCAGGAGCTTTTCAAAAAAGAAAACATCTTCCGGCTGACAAATCAACCAAAGAGAATATAACGTAATTACTGTAGCGAGTCAAGGCCAACTAATGATGCCTCAAAGTTAACACAAAACAATGAACAATGACCTTGACTTTCCCAAACACTGAAACCAAGATGGAGAAACTCGACAGCAGCTTGAATTACTCCTAAGGCAAACCGAGTACAAGCAAAAAATCTTAACAACAACATTTCGCTTTCTATGACCAGCTTAATTAGGCAACCAAAAGGATACTGGAATGTCTTGAACTTTTGGCGAAACATAAATGCTGTTGGTATACTATACAAGGCAGGTACTGTTTTCTCTTCCCCACCTCATTTTGATGTGCGATGAGGCTCTTGGAAGTTCTCTAAGCTTATCCACGTATTGCTTTCTCGATCTATGAAGGGAGTCAGCCGTAGAACATGGGTACAGAGAAACTTCTTCCAAACCCTCTGCATTTTTAAACAAAAAACTAAGAATTTTGAGCTCCGCATCACATCCTCCCGCATTTTCAATCCGGACAACGTTCAGGTGAGACAGCATGCCCGGCAATGAGAATCCTTCTTCCCAATCATCTCCAACGTCTGCTAAATACGACTACATCCAAACAAAAAAAATAAAATATTGAGTGAGTATATATGAACAACATTGAAGTTGTGTAAGATATATAACTGACAAAATTAAATGATACTACCTTGACCAAACCACTTCTAGATGATGAACACCATCTTTGAAAATAGTTAAACCCTACCCCGTCTGGGTTTAGGATCAGAGTCTTTATATTTGGTGAGATGGTGAGCAAGTATGCTATCGTGCGCAAGCAACCTCTAGTAAACCATACTTCCAGCTTCAAAGATTGTAGATTACATAAGCAAGGAAATTGACAGTTTTGCAAGTCGGTAGCACTTGAGAGAACCTTGAGAAACAGTACATAATTCTCTTCAGTAACATTGAAGTTAAAGCATATATGGATGACCAAAAAAACTTAAACAAGAAGATAAAACCGGAATTTGATTAGGAATGAAAACATACCATAAGGAACCCATATGACAGTTCGAGTCGTTTCACCTTATCAACGGCTTCAAGAAGTTTCACCATCCGTCTAGCATACTCTTCTTTTATCTCCGGTGGTTGGTCTCCATATTGATAGAAATAGATTATTTTGAGACTTGCATCGGATAGGTGGTCAGAACAGTTTGGTAGGTAATAGTCCATTTCCAAGAAAGATTTCCAGGTGAAGTTCTTGAGATTAGGTGCAGATAACCTGATAAGTTTAGGCTTACGTATACCACAGCCGCGCTTATAGGCGTATGCAAACTGCTTAAGGCTGAGAGACTCAACGGTGAAGTTTTTCTGAATATCAGTTTGTATTTCACAGTCTTGTATGTTCAACGTCTCAAGAACTGGACAGCTTGAAAAGAGCCTTTTCGATAAATCTACATCGGGCACTACAAATCCATCAAGACACATATATTTAAGTTGTGGTAAACTCATTGATTCAGGAAGAATAACAAATACATGATAAATACCCTCATCAGTGTACATTCTCAGTGTCAAATTTTTCAATGATTTACAGTTAAGCAGTTTAGGTGAAATTTCATAGGTAAAACCATAATATCGACTAGTAAGTTCAATAGTTACTTCTTGCACATTGTGTTGAACGGAAGCATCGATCAATCTATTAACCCTAACTAACACACCATTATCTTCATGGGAAAACCAAGACACTTTATGTTGGACGGTGCCTAATTTACTTCTAGAATAAGGGGTTGTTGAGAGTCCAATTTTGTTTGGAACTCTAATAACCATGTTTGGATGGTGGCTAGTAGGTAGGTGGGAATAAAAACATGTGAAAAATATTGGTTGGTGGAAGAGTTCAATAGCTTTCCCTTTCACACTTGTAAATTCATGCATTCAAACAAGAGTTCTAGTTTGAAGGCAAAGGAAGTCCAATTGTAGGCTAGTTCTAGATTGTAGGCTAAGGAAGTAGAACTCAATTTGGAGTTGGCATTTGGAGGCTTAGCTAACTAGTATAAATAGGCCATTATAGAAAGCAAATGAACATCACCAAAAATTCTTCTTTCTCTCTTAAGGTTTATATGTATTCTCCCTTGTGATAATATATGAATCTCTTGTTCTTCCCGTGGATGTAGGAAACTTTCCGAACCACGTAAATGCTCGTCTCTTTTCTTCTTTAGTTTGTGTTCTTGGCAATATTATGGAGTACCGTTTGTAGCTGTGCAAATCGCTTCTGCAAGGTTTTAGCGCAACAATTGGAATCAGAGTTGTAGGTTAGATACCAATTGACTCAACAATTGGTATCAGAGCGAGGTTACGCTCTTGGATACGGGTACTCAGATTGCAGTTGAAGTGAAGGTATTTTTTCTGAAGATTGCTTGAGGTAATACTATTCTCAAAGGTTCTGTTTTTTATCTATATTTGGTTGTTTGAGAAGAATGGTTGACGGGGATAAACCAGTTGATCCGAACGATCATGAAGGAGAACATTCGGAGTCCACAAATAAAGATTAAGAAACAAAAGAAGAAATACTTCATTCACATAGATCACAACTCAAGGTTGAAAAGTTCAACGGAGCCAATAACTTTGGTTTATGGAGAACTGACGTAATGGATGCTCTTGTTCATCTTGACCTAGAAGAAGCTCTAGAAGGTCGGCCAGCAGAGATGTCTGACAAGCAGTAGAACAAGATTAATAAATTATGTCTTGGTTCGATTCGAGGGTGTTTATCAACAACAGTAAGAGTTAATTATCAGAACGAGACTTCAGCAAAGGATCTCTAGGAAAAGCTAGAGAAGGAATACCTTGTGAAGAACGTGGCAAATAGGATACATCTTAAAAGGAATTTGTATCGTTATTACATGAAGAGAGGTGCAACCCTAACTGAGCACTTAGATTCATATAATAAACTTCTCGCTGAGCTGGTTAACTACGATGAGAAGATCAATGACGAGGAACAAGCTTTGTGTCTGATAAACTCTCTTCCTGAAAGGTATGAACCCGTGATTAAAGATTTAATGCACGGAAAGGATAATATGACATACACCGAGGTCACTACAACATTGCGTAGTGAGATATTCAGGAAGATGGACCGTGAAGACCTGTCAAGTGAAGCTAATAGTGACTTGATTCTTGCAAGAGGTCTTTCAACAGACAGGAGAAACAAGAATGGTAATCGTGGCAAAGCTAAAGGGCGTTCAAAGTCAAGAACGCGTCTGCAGAAGGATGAATGTGCATGGTGTCATGACTTTGGACATTGGGCTAAGGATTGTACCAAGCGTAGGGATAGAGAAAGAGACAACACCGAGGCGAGCATTGCTAAGGAAAGTGAAGATTCAGATGAAGCTTCAGATTTCTCGCTGACTGTGATACCATCAACTTATATCGTAACTGACGGTACGTGGGTATTAGATTCTGGTGCTACTTATCATATTTGTCCTCATCGGGACTGGTTCTCAAACTTTGAATATTTTGATGGAGAAGTGCGTATGGGGAATAATCACACCTGCAGGGTGATTGGGATTGGTAGTATTCGATTCAAGATGCATGATGGTATGGTTCGGGAGCTGAAGGAAGTACAGTTCATGCCTGGTGTGAAGAAGAATCTGATTTCGCTCGGAACTTTGGAAGCTAAGGGCTACAAGTTAGTCGCTGAAAATGGCATTCTAAAGGTGATCGCTGGATCTTTGGTAATCATGAAGGGAACAAGGCATCATAACTTGTACTACTTAACTGGGAGTACAATAACGGGAGATGTTTCTATTTCAGAACACATTGAGACTGCATCTATGGAGACCACGAAGTTATGGCATATGCGGCTTGCACATCCAGGTGATAAGTCGTTACATTCTTTAATTCGTCAAGAATTATTGAAAGGTGCTATTGCCTGCAAATTAGAATTTTGGGTGTTGGTGCCCAGCTTGTTGCCAGGCTACCCACCAACTTTTTGTAATCTGACCTTCAAAGGCTTTTTATATATTGTGTGAAAGGCAAGAAGACAAGAAAAAGCTTTGGCACAACAATCCACAACACTAGTGGAGTTCTTGATTATGTTCACTCAGATGTTTGGGGTCCCTCCAAGAATGCATCATTGGGAGGGAAACATTGGTTCGTGTCGTTTATTGATGACTATTCTAGTCGCGTATGGGTGTAAACCATGAGGCATAAGGATGAAATCCTAAAAGTCTTTGTGAGGTGGAAAAAGGCAACTGAGACTCAAACTGGAAAAAAGATAAGGTACTACGTTCGTACAATGGAGGAGAGTACAAAAGTGATCCATTCTTGCAAGTATGTCAGGATGAGGGAATACAGAGGCACTTCACAGTTAAGAAGACACCGCAACAAAATAGGGTAGCTGAACGCATGAATCGTACTTTGCTAAAGAAGGTACGATGTATGTTATCTAATGCTGGATTAGGTAAAGCGTTTTGGGCTGAGGAAGTTACATATGCGTGCTTCCTTATTAATAGGTTGCCATCATCTGCGTTAGAAGGTAAAACTCTGATGGAGAAGTGGTATGGTAAACCAGCTTATGATTATGACTCAATTCATATCTTTGGTTGCCCTGCGTGGTATCATGTTAGTGAAAACAAGCTTGATAGCCGTGTTGTTAAAGGTATCTTTATGGGTGTGAAGAAAGGAGTTAAAGGGTTCAAAATTTGGAATCCAGTTGAGAAGAAGATAGTCATGAGTAGAGACATTACATTTGTTGAAGCGTCTATGTTGAAGTCTTGGGGTTCTCGGAAGGTGGAGAACAGAAGCACCAGTACCAGTGAACCTTTGCAGCAGGTTGAGATTGATACAACTCCACTAATTCCAGCTAAGTTTGTATCTGTTACGACTACTTCCGAAGGCGTGGAGTATATAAGGGAGGAAAATACTGAAGTTCCAAATGATAGTGACGATGATGAAGAGGAACATGAAGCAGTGGAAGATACAAAAGCTATGGTCACTGAGACCATAACAACCAGCAAACCGAGAAGACAAACCAGGAAAACTGGTTGGATGAATGATTTTATAGCTTATGCATTACTAGTTATTGAGGAAGGCATTCCAAATACCTATTTTGAAGCTATACACAGTGTAGAGCGTCAAGAATGGGAAGCTGTTATGCAGGATGAGATGGAGTCTCTTTAAAAGAATGGCACATGGGTTCTTACGAATATTCTGTACGGTAAGAAGGCCATTGGGTACAAATGGGTATACGCTAAGAAAGAAGGATCTCAGGTGAATCAAGTACGCTACAAGGCAAGGTTAGTTGCGAAGGTTATGCCCAAAGAGAAGGGATTGACTAAAATGAGGTGTTCTCTCCAGTTGTGAATCACTCATCAATCCGAATTTTTTTGGCCTTGGTAGCACAATAAGATTTAGACCTAGTTCAGCTAGATTTCAAGACGGCGTTCTTACATGGTGATCTAGAAGAGGAGATCTATATGACTCAGCCGAGTGGGTTCAAAGTTGCTGGAAAAGAAGATTGTGTATGCAACCTGAAAAAATACAAGCGATTTGATCAGTTTATGATTGTCCAGACATACAAAAGAAGTCACTATGACCATTGTGTATACTTCAAGAAGCTACGTGATGGGTCTTTCATATATTTGCTCTTGTATGTCGATGATATGCTGATAGCGTCGAATAACAAGAATGAGATTGATAATTTGAAGAAGAAATTGTCAACTGAGTTCGAGATGAAAGATCTAGGAGAAGCTAAGAAGATTCTTGGCATGGAGATTCAACGTGACAAAGAGAAGGGTAAAGTTCGTTTGTCTCAGAAGGCATACTTGAAGAAAGTGTTACAGAAATTTGGTATATGCGAAGGAACTAAATCTGTAAGTACTCCCCTTAGTCCTCATTTTAAGTTGAGTTCTAATATGTCTCCTACTACTGAAAAAGAGCGTGAGTATATGGCCCAAGTCCCATATGCTAGTTATGTTGGTAGCTTGATGTATGCGATGGTATGTACAAGGTCGGATATTTCACATGTAGTAAGTATGATCAATCCTGGTAAAGGACATTGGAAAGATGTGAAATGGATTTTGAGGTATCTTTATGGTACTGTTGATGTTGACTTGGAGTTTGTGAAGGAAGATATGTTAACTAAAGTAGTATCCGGGGTCAAGTTTCGTCATTGCTCGAAATTGATCCACATTCTTCCGGTTTGGTGATACCCTTTGGGGTAGAGGTTCTTAGGAACCTGTTGGATGCCTTCTTGCAAGGCCATTGTGTGAACTACGGTCGGTTTGATTCCTTGCAGAGGATACGTATGCATCCTATGGCGCAATCGACGCTGGAAGACAAAGGAGATTTCTTATATTGATCATCTCATGCATGAATGCATGATCCGAGGTGGAGAATTGTTGGAAGGTGCCTAATTTACTTCTAGAATAAGGGGTTGTTGAGAGTCCAATTTTGTTTGGAACTCTAATAACCATGTTTGGATGGTGGCTAGTAGGTAGGTGGGAATAAAACCATGTGAAAAATATTGGTTGGTGCAAGAGTTCCACAGCTTTCCCTTTCACACTTGTAAATTCATGCATTCAAACAAGAGTTCTAGTTTGAAGGCAAAGGAAGTCCAATTGTAGGCTAGTTCTAGATTGTAGTCTAAGGAAGTATAACTCAATTTGGAGTTGGCACTTGGAGGCTTAGCTAACTAGTATAAATAGTCCATTAGAGAAATCAAATGAATATCACCAAAAATTCTTCTTTCTCTCTTAATGTTTATATGTATTCTCCCTTGTGATAATATATGAATCTCTTGTTCTTCCCGTTCATGTAGGCAACTTCCGAACCACGTAAATTCTCATCTCTTTTCTTCTTTAGTTTGTGTTCTTGGAAATATTATGGAGTACCGTTTGTAGCTGTGCAAATCGCTTCCGCAAGGTTTTAGCGCAACAATTGGTATCAGGGCTGTAGGTTAGATACCAATTGACTCAACACTTTAAACCTTTGAATACTACAAAAGTCATCTCGAAGAGATAATACTCTATCGACAAAATCATTCATCGTAACTGACTGAGCCCTGAATGTCTTTACAGCACCCATGATGTAACCATCGATGCCGAAGTTCAGAAACGGGAGAGATTTCCAAATATTGATCCATCTTTTCGATAAAACACAAGTTCGGACTGCATCTTGTGTATCATTAAAAGACAAGATATGATGAATCAACGCATCTGGTAACATACTCATCCTATCTATATCTTCTTCTGATGGTGTCATGGTGATTAACTTACTCGTTGCTTCCTGATGTTTAACTCTCTGATGATGATCGATTGAGTCTCCGAGGCTGAAACGAAAACCCTAAAGAGTACGGCTCTGATGATTATATATGGATGCTCGTGTGAGGCACCGTATTTGTTTTCCTAAAATATATAGCTTGTAGTGCCATCTACGCATCTACTGTACGTAAGATATCGCGGTAAAAACTAATGCGACACTAATTTGTGGCTGCTTGTTAGTGTTTCCTCGGTTTTTACCGAATGGTAAAATATGTAACCGAGGTGTAACAACAAGTTATTAGAGTTGGACCAAAAAAAAAAAAAAACTGGACTTGGAGGCTAGGGCTTTCGCATCAGCCTCAACGATTAATAATACACTTATCAGGTATTTCCTTCGATCTTGATTCGTGATTCTTGAAAAGGTATATTTTGATCTTCAGTTTAGTTCCGCATGGTGTACACCGCGGAGCATCTAACACACAATCTGTTTATAAATGAACTCTTCGTCTCTTTTATTTGCGAAAGATGTCAAGAATTCCAGATGACATCATCTTCCATGAAATCCTTTTGAGATTACCAGTGAAATCATTACTTGTTTGTAAGAGCGTTTGCAAGCATTGGTACGAACTAGTCTCTAAACCTAATTTTGCTAATGCGCACCTTAATCTTACTACCCACAGAAACTACTTTCTTTTGGCGGTTGAGTACTGTTTCGGGACCCAATACACAGCACACTCCATAGGTTACGAATCGTTGAATAAACGTGCAGATGATGCTGTTGAGGTGTTCTATAAAGTTGGTTCACTCGAATTTCTATCTTTTGATCAATTGTTGTGTGCTTGTAATGGTTTGTTTTGCTTAGAATATGGATGTATCATTCTTTGGAACCCAGCCACAAGAGAATAGAAGGAACTACCACAACCACCAACGAGTCAAGATTTGAGAGATGTTTTTTCGGCTTTGGGTTATGATTATAAAATTGAAGATTAAAAGCTGATAATAATAGTAGAATTGGACGAGTGGACTTGTGAGATCCTAGTCTATATTTTAGGATCAAATTCGTGGATGAAAATTCAAAATATCTCTAATCAAATCGGAATTAGTGCAAAATCTGGTGGGGTGCTTGTCAATGGAGTTTTTCATTGGTTAGGTACGCAAGCCAAAGACGGTTCAAGATTTATAATCTCTTTCGATATCAGCAATGAGAGATTAACTAATGATATACAACTGCCTAAGGAAGCTTTGGATGAAGCACACTTCTGCTCCTGTGTGGGGGTGGAAGGGTTCCTCTCAGTAGTTGCTATTCATTATTGGAATGATGAGGTCCGACGGCAAGTTATAGTATGGGTAATGCAAGAGTATGGAGTTTGTGAATCTTGGAGTAAACGTAATGTCATTAACCATGAGAGAATTCTGAATAACAATTATGTTTTTAGCTTGACGCTTATGTGGTGTTTTAAGAATGGAGAGATTCTTTTTGCATTTCCTGGTAATGATCTGGTTATATACAACCCAAAGCATGGAAGCGTTAGAGAGCCAAATCTTCATGGCTTGCAATACATAATTTATGAACAAGGGAGTTACTTTGAAAACTTGGTTTCCCTAAACTCTGGTACGTATGTTAGGGAAAATGGACAAGTAAGGTCATATTTGATTCAGGAAATAAAAGAAGAGAAGAAGAAGAAGAAGGCTAGGAATCGGAAATATGCAGTGCTCTGATCAGTCCGTATGACAAAGGGATTTTTGGATTCATTGTCTAAGACCAGTACCTCAACTTTTGCATATGTACCTAAACTTTTACATATGTAACATTGAGGTTTCATATATACGAAACATGCAGTGCCCTAATCTCAAACTTGGTATTGTTTTCAGAAACATATACGTAACAGAACAAGTCTACGGTGTCCAAGTTCAAGTACCAGGTGCTGCAATTGCTAATTGCTAAGAAGATTATAAACAAAAAAAAGTAAAAAACCTATATTTCACGCATATGTTAACTGCATATTTATTGAAAGTAATAGTCCTACATATTTGGTCGATGGTGGTTGGTGATGACTGTGGTGGTTTTTTTCGGTGGTGGTAGTTGGTGGTCGATGGTGGTGGTCAGTGATGGTTGTCGTTGGTGGTGGTGGTGATGGTTGTGGTGCTAGTCGGTAGTGGTGGTGGTGGGCGGTGGCGGTGGAAAAACATAGCATGATGTAATAAAAAAAATAAAAATTGTCCATAAGAATCCATAAAACTCTTGTGCTGTGAGTTGAGATTGATATGAGATAATAACCCACATATTTTTCCTACAAATATCCATAAGAATCCATATATATCTTGGCCCTTAACTATCCTAAGAAATCTTAAATAAATTGAATACCTAGGATATTTGTGGAATCTAAAACAATCCTAATTGAATACCATGGATATATAATGATTCATTATAAATCCGAATTGAATACCTAAGAGTTTTTAGGATTGTTGTTTATCCATTTAAATCTTAATCCAATGCACCCCTGAAAAATTGAAAGAGAAATTCAGGTTTTATGAAGGTGCAGAGACGGCGGGTGTCTTTTAGGGTATCAAAGAGAGATTAAATAAATGATGATGATCCAACTGTTGGGAGTATTTTTAGGTTAAGGGATACGGGATACCCTCTACAGAAATGAATTCACACGCGCCTCACCTAAATATATATTGTTGTATACCCCCATCCTGGGTTGTACAGACGCGAACACGACACAACACGAACACAACTAAAATTCCATTATGTTGTTTTTGTGTATAAATTTCAAATAAAAAGAAGAGATTGTTTGCTTGTACAAGCTGAATGTCAAGCTAAACCTTTTTTGAACCTTGAATTTTTTTTGAAGGTGCGGTGAGTTTTGAACGGTATGTAAGAGCTTCTCTAATGGTGGTTGTGTGTGTTTCCTAGGTGGCAACATAAATTAGACATCCTCATTCCAATTTTTCCTTAAGTTTAGGGAGGAAAAATAGTTCATCTCCAATGGTGTTGTTTGTGATTTTTTATGGATTAAATGTAAATTTTATTTGTAGTAGTTTTTAGATTTTATTAGAGTTAAAAATGGTTATTTAATATATTGAAATTAATTTAGGTAAGCAAAAGCTTACTAGGATAGTTTGACAATGTCAAGGTGAATGTCTAAAACTTGACATTCACCTTGACATTGTCTAACAAAAATGAAGCCATGTCATCTTCACATTGATTTAAGAAGTTGGGGTTGGAGAAGAATTTTAGGGAAAATGAATGTCTATCCTATGTGGACTTAGACATTTATCTTCACACACATTCCATTGGAGAAGCTCTAATAAAAACTATAGAAATGATTTTCTAGATGGTAGCAAACATGCCCTAATGCAAACAAAATTTTGTAGTGATGTATTTTAAGATTCTAGTCTCCACCACCTTCACTACTAAGCTAGATTTAAGTAGGCATAGTACATACAATTTCCTAAGTATGAGCTTTAACAATGTTTCGATATGATTTTGTTTAATTTGTGAATAATTTTTCGAACCAAATTTACATTCGAACTCGTAATCTGGTATAGGTGATGAATGAGCATGAAATTAATGCAACAATCAAACATTTCATATATCAAATTACCCGAAATGAAATTGAAACCAGAATTGATGTCCAGGTAAAGAGAAATAATCCGAAAGTAGAATAGAAGAGTCCCATACGGGCCATACCCACCTAAAGTTAATTTTTTTTTTTTTGAGAACACGAGGATGTACCATAGAAACCTATGCCTAACTGGCCACTGCATAATAACATGAAACTGCACGCGGTTCTTCCTGTGATTTAAATTCCACCAATAAACTTCTGGAAGCAGTTCCATTTCCCCATCCCACATATAACAACATCAAGGTGCATTCCTTTTTCTTAGTGAAAATAATTCACACACACGCCTATTGTTATAGAAGTAAGTAGTCATTCGAATAAGGATTATAGCCTCGGCGAGAGCTGATACATTGTTTTGGAGATTCCACACCAAATGCTCATCATTTGTTCGCTCCTGTTGGGTGTCCCATCTGTTCTTAAGGTTCTGAAATTCAAATGATTCCTGATAAGGTCAATTGGACTTGTTTTTCCGAGGAGAAATGACTAATAAAATAGCATACCCTCCTGCAATTATTTCGAACTATCGCCACATCAAAACACAACGAAACAAGCAGCGGCTCTATAGTATACTGACCTGAATTACAAAATAAGGATGCTAAAAGAAAGGAAATGCGAGATGTTGGTTCTTAATCTATGGAGGTAAAGGCAGCCAATCACGATCTTGATAACAACTTAAAATCTTTCTAAAACTACCAATATCATAAACCAAAATCTATGGTATGAAGACGAACAAATTGGTCTTTACAATCAAAGGAATACCTTTGAAATACTAGCTCTGATGCTGCAATTCGAAATTGCACAGTGTTCCCACATCAGTCTATAAACATGCACCGCCATTTTTTCTCATACTCTCTGGTGCTGCCATTGGAAAGTTTCTTGGGTGTAGCGTCGTCACTTAAGGTTCTACAATTCAATTGATTCCCGATAATGTAAAGACTTGTCTAGTCAAGGAGAAAAGACTGATGAACACTTCAGGTCTCTAGTCTACAACTTACAGTCTGAATAACAAAACAAGAGGATGGTAAAAGAAAGAACTGCCACAACACCTTTGAAAATCCTTGTCACGATTTTCCCTGATTTCCCAATTGCCTGGATCAGATGCAACAACTTCCTTCTTCGTTTTTTCTTGCTCTTGTGCTGGAAATAACAGTAGTTCTTCCTGCTTTGTTTTGAGGCGTCAAATCTCTATGAGCTTCATGTTGGGTTTCAGCCTTATGGCCCAAACATTTTGGCAACCCCTTATCAAATTAAGGCAGCTACTTAGAAGAAGCCTTGGTTGTTATGTTATAACACCAAAGGCATCAGGAGACGGGCAGGGACGGAGGGAAGTGGGTGCAAGTGGGTCGCTTGCACCCACTAGAATATGTGTTTGAGTGAGAATTTGGCTAGATTTCTTGTAATTTTGATACCTTGTGGGTGCAAATTTCTGTGACACAATTGAAATTTAGATAAAAAGATAAATATTAATGGTGTTGGTTTCAATGTGCACCATTCCTTTGCCGAAATTGGTGTATTCGGAATGAGAGTAATGGTGTTGTAGCAAAAGTGGCAAGCTTTTATACCTTATGAGCTTCCAGATTACTTTTAAATGTAGCTTAAATATAGATCAATTTCTTAAAAAAAAATTGAGTCTCTGTAAAAAAATAATTTCTGACCCCATAGCATTTAGGTCCTGGCTTCGTCCCTGGAGACGGGTTCTAATTCTAATTCTCATTTTTGTGAAGAAAGAGAAAGAGAGCAAGTGAGGTAGAGAGATTAAACCACCAATTTTTGGTGAGATTGAAGTATCTTGAAGAGAAGGAGAAAGGGTTCTTAGCTAAGGATCTTTTGGTTGTTGTGGTGAAGAATTGATTGATCAATTTCCACATCTCTTCAAAGGGGGAAAAATCTAGGGTTTGTTCAAACCCTAGTAGTAAGTATCTCATATCTTCCTATTATCAAATTGATAGTGTTTATTATCTATTTGGTGAATGAATTGTTGATCCATCTTTAGGGGTGAGTGTAATTTAGGAAAATTGGTATCCAAGTGCTATAGGCACTTTGAGGTTGTTGTTATCCCCAAATTTGGGAGAATTGTGTGTAACCCATTATTGTTATAGTGGAAGATTTTCCCGTGGTTTTTTACCCTTCACCTTGGAGGGGTTTTTCCACGTAATTTCCGGTGTTGTGTGATTGCTTGCATATCGTCATAGTTTGTGTTATTTCCGCATTGGTATATCATTTCTTGTGTAGGTTTCGTATTGCGCATAGCGGATCGGATTTCGTAAGCCTCCCCCAAAAAGTGGTATCAGAGCTTTTGGGTTGAGCTAATCCTGTGCAATGGCGGAAGCTAGCACTAGTAATAGAATGGTCAATTTGACCGGTGAGAACTTTGTCATATGGAAGTCGAAGATGGAAGACTGGTTATATTGTAAAGATCTCTATGGTCCAATAGAGAGTAAGGGAGTAAGGCCTGAGGCGACAAGTGCAGAAGATTGGAAGGTTACTAATCGAAAAGTAGTTGGTTATATTCGTCAGTGGATTGATGATAGCATTTTTCATCACGTGGCTAGTGAGACACTAGCATATCATTTGTGGACCAAGTTAGAGGAGATATATGATCAGTAGTCTCCTTGTGAAAAAGCTCTTCTATTCAAAAAGCTTGGAAAGCTGTGTTACAAGGAAGGGAGTTCAATGGCGCAACATTTAAATGAAATGAAGGGGATCATGAATCAGCTTACATCTATGGACCTCAAAATTCCTGAAGAGTTTCAAGCTTATTTGTTGCTAAATACTTTACCAGACAGTTGGGAGCCATTGAGGAATTGTCTTAGTTATTCTACTCCAGACAAGAAGTTAAACATGACTGTTGCAACTAGCAGTTTGTTGAGTGAAGAAGTTAGAAGAAGGTCACTAGACTCATCTCATTCAGAAGCTCTTGTGACAGAAAATTGGGGTAGAATAAAAGACAAAAGACAAGTTGGCCGTAGCAAGTCAAGGGGTAAATCAAAGTCCAGAAAGGAAGTTGAATGTTGGAACTGTCATACTAGAGGTCATTATTCAAATGAATGCAGGAAGCCAAAGCAAGAACACAATAAGGGGAAAGGAAATGATAACCAAGACAATGGTGTTGCAGCTACTGTGACAAATGATGATATCATTGTATTCTCAGATTGTAATGATGTTTGTGTGAGTTTTGCAGGTTATGATTCAGAATGGATAGTTGATTCAGGTGCATCTTATCATGCAACTCCTCATGAAGATGTATTTACCTCCTACAAGGATGGTGACTTTGGGTCAGTCCGAATGGGCAACAGTGGTGTTGCGAAAATTGTAGGAATGGGTGATGTGAAGGTTGAGACCAGTGTTGGCTGTACGTTGGTTCTCAGAAATGTGCGACATGTACCAGATCTTCGTTTGAATCTAATGTCACCAGGAGTGTTAGATGATGAAGGGTACAACAATCACTTGGGTGATGGGAAATGGAAGCTAAGAAAGGGTTCCATGGTTATTGCAAGAGTCAAGAAGTGTGGCACATTGTACAAGACACAAGTGAAGGTATTGAAAGGTGAGTTGAATGTTGTTGACAAAGATTCAATCTCCGAGTTGTGGCATAGAAGACTTGGTCATCTTAGTGAGAAGGGAATTCAAATCCTCAACAAACGACAAGTTTTGCCAAATGCCAAAGGTATGCAATTGGGTAAGTGTACTCATTGTTTAGTTGGTAAACAAACTAGAGTTTCTTTTCATAAAGCTTTACCCAAGCGCAATTCTGGTATTATTGATCTTGTTCATTCCGATGTATGTGGACCTTTAAGGGTCAAAACACTTGGTGATGTTGTTTATTTTGTTACTTTCATAGATGATGCTTCAAGGAAGGTTTGGTCATATGTAATCAAGACCAAAGATGATGTTGTTCCTGTGTTCAAGATGTTTCACAGCATAGTGGAAAGAGAAACAGGTATAACCTTGAAGTGCCTTCGTTCTGACAACGGGGGAGAGTACATTGGGCCACTTGAAGTGTATTGCAAGAGCATGGGTATACGTCATGAACAATCAGTGCCGAAGACTCCACAACATAATGGTGTTGCAGAGAGGATGAACCGCACTATTCTTGAGAGAATAAGGTGCATGTTATCTCATTCCAAGTTGCATAAGCATTTCTGGGGTGAAGCAATGAATACTGCTGTGTATTTGATCAATCGATCTCCTTCAAGACCGCTAGATGGAGAAGTATCAGAAAAGGTATGGAGAGACAAAGAGCCTACTTATGATCACTTGAAAGTGTTTGGTTGCAGGTCATTTTTTCATATCCCAAAAGATCAGAGATCAAAGCTTGACGACAAAGCAAGGCAGTGTGTGTTCCTAGGCTATGGAACAGAGAAGTTTGGTTACATATTTTGGGATCCAGTTGAGAAGAAGGTTATCAGAAGTAGGGATGAAGTATTCCTTGAAGATCAGACTATTGAAGACTTTGAGAAGATTGAGATGCCAAAGCTTCAAGATGATATGACCTTGGATCCAAATCCAGTTGTTCCGACTCTTGAACAACATGATAATGATGTTGATGGTAATGGAAATGAATATGGATCTCATGAAGATGTTCCAGTGGGTGATGTCGAGAAAGAAGTGCAACAACAACAACAACCAGAAGCTGAGTTGAGAAGATCCAGCAGGACCAGATTACCTTCAACAAAGTATCCACCACATGAGTATGTGATGCTCACAGATGCAGGTGAACCAGAGTCTTATGAATAATCTCTCAGTATTCCTGAAAGTCAGAAGTGGTTGAAATCCATGAAAGAAGAGGTTGGCTCTTTAGATGAGAATGTAACTTTTGATTTGGTTGACAAGCCTGAGAACCAGAAAATTCTGAAGAACAAGTGGGTGTACAGAATCAAGACTGAAGATGGTAACTCAAAACCAAGGTACAAAGCAAGCTTAGTTGTGAAGGGTTATGAGCAGAGAAAGGGTGTTGACTTTGACGAGATTTTCTCACCGGTGGTGAGATTTTCTTCTATTAGGGTTGTCTTGGAAATAGCCGCTAGTTTGGATCTTGAGATAGAACAACTAGATGTCAAGACAGCATTTATTCACGGTAAGTTGGAGGAAGATGTGTATATGGCACAACCCGAGGGTTTTGAAGTCAAAGGCAAAGAGCACATGGTGTGAAAGCTAAAGAAGAGTCTATATGGTTTGAAGCAAGCTCCAAGAAGATGGTACAAGAAGTTTGAATCGTTCATGAAGGAACATGGGTACAAGAGGACAGCTTCAGATCATTGTGTATTCATTCAAAAAATTTCTGATGGTGATTTTCTTACTCTTTTGCTATATGTTGATGACATGCTTATTGTTGGCAAAGATAAGAAAAAGATTGACAGGTTGAAGTCAGATCTGAGCAAGTCTTTTTCTATGAAAGACTTGGGTGCAGCAAAGCGTATTCTTGGCATGGAGATCACTCGTGATAGGAAAGCGAGGAAGTTGTGGCTATCACAAGAAAGCTACATTGAGAAGGTATTGCAAAGATTCAATATGGACAAGGCTGAACCGGTAAGTTGTCCACTTGCAAACCATTTTAAGTTATCTCGTGATCAATGTCCTGTGAATGATGTTGAGAAACGGAAGATGGAGAAAATTCCTTATGCGTCCGCAGTTGGTAGTTTGATGTATGCAATGGTGTGTACAAGGCCGGATATAGCTCATGCAGTTGGAGTGGTAAGCAGATTTATATCAAATCCTGCTATGGAGCATTGGGAAGCAGTGAAATGGATACTAAGGTATTTGAGGGGTACTTCTAATATGTGTTTGTGCTGTGGAGGTGACAAGCCAGAGTTAGTTGGTTACACAGATTCAGATTTGGTAGGTGCTCAAGACAGTCTCAAGTCTACATCAGGTTACTTGTTTACCTATGCAGGGGGAGATGTGTCTTGGCAATCCAAGTTACAAAAATGTGTGGCATTGTCTACTACAGAGGAAGATTACATTGCAGCTATAGAGAGTTGCAAGGAGATGATATGGATGAAGAGGTTTGTTAGAGAACTCGGTGTGAAGCAACAGAGGTTCATCGTTTACTGTGACAGCCAGAGTGCCATCCATCTCAGCAAGAATTCGAGTTTTCACTCGAGTTCCAAGCACATCAATATTAGGTATCAGTGGATACAAGAACTTCTCGAGGAGAAGGTCTTGTATATTGAGAAGATCCATACAGATGACAATGGTTCTGATATGATGACAAAGTCGCTACCAAAATACAAGCATGTGTATTTCTGCAGCAGGGCAGGTCTGGTGGTGACGGGTACCTTGACATAAGTCGTGAGGGGGAGATTGGTGGGTTTCAGCCTTATGGCCCAAACATTTTGGCAACCCCTTATCAAATTAAGGAAGCTACTTAGAAGAAGCCTTGGTTGTTATGTTATAACACCAAAGGCATCAGGAGACGGGTTCTAATTCTAATTCTCATTTTTTTGAAGAAATAGAAAGAGAGGAAGAAGAGAAAGAGAGCAAGTGAGGTAGAGAGATTAAACCACCAATTTTTGGTGAGATTGAAGTATCTTGAAGAGAAGGAGAAAGGGTTCTTAGCTAAGGATCTTTTGGTTGTTGTGGTGAAGAATTGATTGATCAATTTCCACATCTCTTCAAAGGGGGAAAAATATAGGGTTTGTTCAAACCATAGTAGTAAGTATCTCATATATTCCTATTATCAAATTGATAGTGTTTATTATCTATTTGGTGAATGAATTGTTGATCCATCCTTAGGGATGAGTGTAATTTAGGCAAATTGGTAACCAAGTGGTATAGGCACCTTGAGGTTGTTGTTATCCCCAAATTTGGGAGAATTGTGTGTAACCCATTATTGTTATAGTGGAAGATTTGCCCGTGGTTTTTTACCCTTCACCTTGGAGGGGTTTTTTCACGTAATTTCCGGTGTTGTGTGATTGCTTGCATATCGTCATAGTTTGTGTTATTTCCGCATTGGTATATCATTGCTTGTGTAGGTTTCGTATTGCGCATTGAGGCTCGGATTTCATAAGCCACCCCCAACACTTCACTAGCTCATGTGGATCCCTATCCTCATAGGCCTACAATTACAAATTCACAAATCCTTAGTCATTGATATTAACAAGAAATTCAAGACCCGCTAACATTTACCATCTTTAAAAAGAATTACATTTCAATTTCAATACCCGGAAAATCAAAGCAGCAAAGCATTAATCTCCAGGTAGCAAACCAAATTTAGAAGTAAATCATGTAAAATTAAATCTTAGAAGATAGTGGACGAAGACAGAAATAATTTACTTTTAAAGCAAAAATTGAAGCTGATCCATCGAGCAAATTACACGAAAAACTGTGGTTCTTCCTGCGTTGTTTTGAGGAGTCATAATCTCTATGAGCTTCACTAGCTCATGTAAATAATTATTTCCACTGGCCTGCAATTAAAAATTCACAAATCCTTAGTCATTGAAACTCAAAATGAACATACATTTTTATTCTAAATAGCCTACAATTACCCTTGAGTGTTAATGAAAAAACAAGATTTGCAAACCAAAACATTTAAAAAAAAAAAAAAACATGGCAACCACTACAAGGATACAAAGACACTGACTTTCAATCCCCCTATTTATAATTTATTATACGAAATTATGATCGGAGAAAACTAAAAACCATTACTGAGTCAGTTGAATCTAAAAGTTAATAGGAAAATGGATTTGATACCGATCATAATCAAAATACAAAGGACGAAAATCCTTCGGACCAATCAGAAAAACAACAAGAGATCCAGATAAATCTGCAATTGAGATTGCAAAGCACGCTGCAATAAGCATTTGAAGCATAACCCATTCTTTACTCCACTTCCTAGCTTCTTCTGTGATATTAAATCTGTACTGTTATATGGACAATCAATGGCCAATAGGAAAGATCGCCAAATCAGTTTGAATCTGCGCAGTCCGGAAACATAAGGAGGATGTTATAAATCCGTGTCCCTAACAATCTGAGCTCTTCAGAGGCTTTTTTTACCCAACATTCGGAGATAAACACCTAAAATAATTAATCAATAAATTATTGATTCGGAAAACCTTACGTATCTGAAGAAAAGAACCCCAATTAGGATTCAGAGAGATGGAAAAATTAATTAATTATAAACAGCAGAGGCAACAAGATCCTTTTTTTTTTTTTAAGTTTCCACCAGTAGTGATTGAAGAACCGTAATTTCAAAATACTTCAAAAGTATGAATATTTCATCCACATGTTCTTTTATCACGTCCATCATCATCATAACTTTCGGAACCTTCATCAGTAAATCTTTAAAGATCCTCAGCTGATATCAGATTTGGGTTTTGAGAGTAGATATCATTATGCTAGTGAATCAACAACAACAAGATTTTGAGATGGAGATATTCTCGAAGATTTTAACCATGATTTAGAGATGGAGATGCATCAACAAGACTTTGAGATGGAGATCCATCAACAAGAGTTTATCTTAATTCTAATATCCCTAACCTTTTATAATTCTAATTAACCTAAATCATTTTTATTATTTTCATTTCATCTTCCTTATTCTCTTCTTCTTCTCGTCCTCCATAACCATACCGGTTACTCCGTCCCCCACCATCGAAACTCGTCGATTAATTCGGTAAAATTGTCAATTCGAAAACTCCGATTAATTTTCATCAATGGATCCGCCAAGACATAGGGCAAGTCGTATGAAAGACGCTAATCGAAAACCCAATCAACACAACCCAGGGATTGCAAAACTAGTTCAACATAAAGTGAAGAAAAAAACGGTTGCTGAAGAAGAAATTGAACCCTCACAAAACGAAGAAATGGTGCGATTAAGAAAGTAAGGTCCTACTTAAACTCACTCAAGTACTTCAATTTCAGGTTTGCATGTTAAATTAGGTCAGAAAAATCAATTCTTTGATTTTCAGTTATTTCCGTCGGCTAGGTATTTTGTTATCGACCCTGCCGGTTTTCATAGTTAGGGTTTGGCCGGCAGACCCTTAGGTTAAAGATCTTGCCGGATTTTTAATACCTGTAACTGCTACTTGCAGGGCCGGCAGGTTATTCAACCTCAAACCCTGCCGGCGTCAGTTTAGTTTTTTAGCTGGGTTGGTTATATTATTTTTCCTTGCCGACTGTATTTCAAGCTTTGTGTCTCCTGATTCCTTGAAATTGAAAACCGGTATGGTATTTGGAAAAAACCATGCCAACGTTTTGGTAGCCGGAAATGTATGGGTAAAGTACCTAGCCGACGGGTTTTCTGAGAAATACAGTTATCTAATGTGTTCATCTTTGTTGTACGCCGGCATGTTATGTTTATCACACCTTGTCGGCTTATTTATTGCCAGCATGTAATTTAGATATCGAACCTTCCGACCATTTATCCGTCGGATTGGTGTTATATATCGAACCTGTCGACCTTTAAAAATAAATTCTTAATCGTTCCTTTTCATGTTGGAAAATACAAAGAAGAAAGGTTTGAAATCTCTTAGTCCTCCTTCAAGACCTCCTCATGTTGGTGATAAACTCTTGAATTCAAAACATCGAGGAGCATATGTTATGCCGGGAACGCTCAAGATAGGTGCATAGAATGATGATTATAAACCACCATCGGAACCCAGTGATTCATACCAGGCTCCATATGAAGACCAATCCATTCCATCTGGTGGAAGAGGTGATGATGATGAAAGAACTCCGGCTGCTGGAAGAGGAAAAAATGATGATGATGATGGTGATGAAGACATGCCTAATGTTGGAGGAGGTAATGATGATAATGATGATGCTAATGGAGATAAAGGTAAGGGTAGAGAAGATGAAATTGTTGAAGAGGCAGTGGAAGAAGAAGAACAAGAAGAAGAAGAAGAAGAAGAAGAAGAAGAAGAAGGAGATAGAGAACAAACTCAAGCTAATGTTCAACAAGTCGAAGTTTCAACTTCAACTGAAACCAGAAAGAAGACGAAGGTGATCACTAAACCAGCTGATTCCAACATGCCTCCCTCTAACTTGATGTTTACACTGAAAAAAAAGATAAGAACCCAACGGGGACCTCAAAAGACGGTGGCAATGTTCTTTTTGGGTACAAAGGCTCATGGGAATGTACGATCCATAATTCTATTGGAAGTAATCTCAATCCGTGTTTGTTTTTTATTTATGTGTGTAACTATCTTAAATTTGCGTCAAGTGTTTGTATTTCTTTTCATTTTGTTTTTTTGGTATTTTGGATAACAAGAATGTCGTCCGTCTCATGAGGCGCCAAGCTTCATGTTGAGTGACTAAGACTTGGGATCTTAAGGATGAATGTGAGGAGGATAAAGTCATTGTCAAGAACTCTGGGTTGTGGCCTACGGTGGAGAGTTCGAATATTTAGCATGATAGAGTTACCGTATATGCATTCTGTGAGAGGTTCTACGGAGATACTGATACAATGTTATTTCCATTCGGTGAGATGGACATAACTTCCGATGATGCTCATCAAATTTTAGGCCTTGAGGTTGAGAGAAAAGAAGTTTGTGTGGGCTTCGATAATAAGTTTTCTTTCAAGTATATCTTCAGATTGTTCCAGAAATTGTTCGGTTGGAATCAGGTTGCGACGGAGTCTATGCTTGTGATGAAGGATGGTCGTCTAAGCAAGAAGTTTACTCTGAATAAGTTGAGGGACACATTATGTGACACCAAGAAAATATTTGATAAGGAAGGAAGGGTGAACTCGGTGTGAATCAATGCTACCACGACAAGTTATTTTTTATACGTCCTGCGAAGATGTATCTTCCCCGACAGTTCCGGAAGCTTGGTCGACGCTAGTTATTTGCAACTATTGGATTCCTTAGATAAGATGCGTGAGTATTCTTGGGGTACCGCGATAGTCAACTTCTTGAACACTTAGTTGAAAAAGGCTTCAAGGGCACTCACTTCACAAGTTAACGGAAACATATGTCTCTTCAAGGTAATTGTATTGTCTAAATCATTGATATTTTCCAAATTCTCGTAAGATAAGATTCTTACTAAATTTTTTTTTTTTTGCATTGGTTTGGATATATGAGCACTTCCCTTCTTTGGTGAAAGCCAACTCCTATGTAAAAGTGGGTGCGAATGTTGTTGTTGATAAGCCAAGAGCGCAAAGGTACAGTTTTAAGGGTACTCAGGATAAGGAAATGCCGCAAAATCATATCAAAAACGGAATGGCCATCGACAAATTGACTATGGATGAGGTGATATTTGATCCGTATTGGGATGCTAGAAATCAAGGTTTAATCCAAAGGAGAGATGAAGTTGTATTATACAATGGACCCTTGTTGTTGTGCACCGGTGGATATTCACTGTACGGTCAACATTGGGTAATGCGACAATTGGGTTACGTGCAAGAAGAACCTCATTTCGATGAAGATAAGCTGTTCTTTACTGTGAACCGGGATGACTGCACCATGTCCCAAAAAACTATCAGCGTCTCTTATGATCCAGCGCCAAGATGAATGCTGAGAAAAGCTGTTCTTTACTGTGAACCGGGATGAAAATAGAAGGATCATTTGAAGACCTTTGCGATGGTATTGTGTTGCGCAATAGAAAGAGGAGATCCTTTTTCGATTGAATAGAATAGCAAGCACATTGAATTTATTAACAATGTTGACAATGAGGATGCCCATGAAATATTCAAGAAAGATTATGCTGAAGTAAGGAGGGAAGAAAAATCCAGGAGGGAAGCACAAGCCAAGATGAATGCTGAGAAAAAGAGGGCTCGTAGTGGTCGTGGTTGTGAAGGTAGTAGTAGTAGTGGTGGTGTTCCTAAACGGGGCCGTGGTTGTGGTTGTGGTCATGGTGGTGAATGAATACATTTCTAGTTCATTTATTTATGTTGTTTTGGAAAAATGTTAAGGTTGATGGTTGGACAAATATTTTCTTAAGGTTCAATGGACAAGTTTTCGTATTTTGGACAATAAGTGTTGGATTTCTAGTTGTTGAATAAATGGTTTTTTTAGTTATGTAAAGTTTCAATACTTATACCGGCATGCTCTTTTTATGTTACAGGGCTGAAAAGGTTTTGAACTGTCATATTGCCGGCCCTGACAGCAGAAAACGCTTATATACCAGGGTCGACAAGGTTATCAGATCAATACCAAGCCGGATGTTAAACAGCCGGAAGCGTATTATGTTATCGACCCTTCCGGCTATTTGTTGCGGAAAAAACCTTCTCATGATGCCTAAAATCATCATAAGGCCGGCATGGTTATTAATTTTGTTCCTTGTCGACCACGTCTTCGCCGGCATGCTAGTGAACAAACACCTTTACGACGGTTTAACAGAAAATTGCATGAACTACTAATGCCTAAAAGTCATAAGATCGGCATGGTAACAAAATTAGGATATTGCTGGCCATATAGTATCCGGCATGATAATGACCGAATACATTTCCGGTGGATACACATAAGAAAATGTTCTCCAAATGCCTAAAATCAGCATAAGGTCGGCATGTTGGGGAAAAAACCCTCGCCGTCGAATTCAAAATTCAATTTTTTTTTGAAGTACAATTTCATTGATTGACTTGTACTTGGGAACTATAATGGCCAAATTTGGCCACCATCCTATAAATACATTACTTCTCTCTACAAAACAACATACAAATAGTTCCATATACTCTCCAAAACTCATATTATCATACACTCCATCTAACTCACCCAATAGCTCTACAAACAATAATGGCATCATTTGTTTCAAATGAAGATTTGGCAATCACCAAATCTTGGTACGTGGAAGATCGACTTAGATGTCAATCCTCCGAAAGGGAGGATTCCAAAACCTTATGGGATAGGGTACGCAACAAATTTAGTGACGAGTTTGGGAATCCTAATGCAAGAAGTGTTCAACAAGTCCATGCTAGGAACCTAGTAATCGAAAATTCGATACTTTATTTTTTAGCTCTCCAACCTCGGAGTTTTGACACTCGCCCCTTCACCTTGTCCATTGCACAATTTGTAAGTGATTTTGTGGTTTTTTTTATGTAACTGTTTATAGGTGAAAATAGTTTCTGCTGATTTTGGTAATTGCGGGTGTGAAGGTGAGAAACTGTTTAAACCCTAAACAATGTACGGAAAGAGAGTACTTTAGATTCGAGAGATCAGTCTGTACAAGTCTGGTCTAAACCAAAAAATGGACGTTCCAGACTTGCTTCGGTCACAAAGAGGAGGAGAATAGGTTTTTTTTGGGGAGGGAAGCAAGGAGAGTGGTGAAACCATAATATTTGATTCTGGAAGAGAAGTTGGGTTTCTAATACTTGTTATCAGAAAAGTAGGAGAGCTCTTGAGAAGAGCAAGTAGGTAAGTATTTATGAGTGTTGTCTGGTCCGAATGAACTTGTTGTTCAAATGGAAATAGGTAAGACCTATTTATACAAGTCGAGGTAGAAACGTACCCTGGTCTCTTTAAGGAGTGGGGAAGTAAATGTGAGGAGGTGGTAACCGTATGCATGGACTTGATGTCCCATAAAGTGGTTAACGCATGAAATTGGTTTTCATGAAACTGTTATGGAATTGATATTTCATAAAGTTTGTTAACTCACGGCTTTATGTCCCATAGGAATTTTCCACATAACTCCCATATTTACTAGGTTCCTCACCCTTATGACACTTCCTTATGAGGGGCGTAGTGTACGCCTCACGCTGTAGACCACCAAACTAATACCCAAAGAGAATCCCCCTGTTTGTGTTGATGTCTCGAATATTTTTGGAAAACATGTAAAATGTTGTTATGTCTTGGCAATTCGAGCTTGGGGAACTTGCTAGCTAGGTGACCTTCGAAGGTCGAGATGTTGCATGTTGAGAGGAGGGGCAACCGTTGATCGTTGCACGCCTTCGTTTTGGTAGCCGCGTAGTGTGGTACAACATGGCGGTATGGCTAGGGTGTGTTTATACTTGGCATGAGGATCCAAGTGTTCACCATAGGCGTATGGCATGGCTAGGGCCAAGGCGAGGGCACTTGTCTTGGCATGACGTGACTAGCATGTCAAGGGACAAGGAAAAGTGCGTTTGGCATGGCACGGATATCTTGGATAGGTTAGGTTTGGCTTGGCATGTGAGGCCAAGGGCTTGCCATGGCCGTATGGCATGGTTAGGTCCAAGGCAAGGGAGTTTGGCTAGTCGTGACGTGACTAGCATGGCTAGGGCCAAGGCATGGCCCGGCTAGCTTGGATAGGTTTGATTTGACGTGTGGAGCCAAGGGGTAGCCATGGATGCATGGCGTGACCATCTTGAGATAGGTGCGGTTTTGGCCTGGCATGTGGGGCTAAAGGTCGTGAGGGGACTTAAGATGGCCAGGAGTTTCTCGTAGGATTGAATGGAAACCATTGATTGTTTCATACCTTCACTTTGGTAGTCGCATGGGGAAGGCCAGCATGGTGGCGCGGCAAGTGGGGACATGGCGAGACATGTTTGGCATGGCGTGTCCGGTGTGGCTATATTTGGCAAGGTGCATGACCAATCTAGGGTTTTGGGTCAAAGGTCGTGAGGGGACCTTAGACGGACAGGATTTGCTCCCTGGATTGAAGGGAAACCGTTGATTGTTGCATGCCTTCACTTTGGTAGCCGCATGGGGGAAGGCCAGCATGGTGGTGCAGCATGAGGGGACATGGCAAGATGTATTTGGCATGGAGCAACTAGCTTGGATTGGTGCGTGACCAATCTAGGGTTTTGGGCCAAAGTTATGAGGAGACTTTAAGCGACCAGGATTTTCTCCTGGGATTGAAGGTAAAATGTTGATTATTGCACGCCTTCAATTTGGTATCCGCATGGGGAAGGCCATCATGGTGGAGCGGCATGAGGGGCCATGGAGAGACGTGTTTGTCATGGCACGGTTGGCATGGCTGGGATGATTTTCCATTGGCACAGAGGCGCATCTAGCATGGTTGGCATGCCTTGGCCCGGTCGGTGTGCTTGCATGATTTTTCATTGGCACGGAGGTGCGGCTAGCATGGTTGGCATGCTTTGGCGCGATTGGTGTGGCTGGAATGATTTTCCATTTGCACAAAGGTGCGTCTAGCATGGTTGGCATTCTTTGGCGCGGTTGGTGTGGCTGGCATGATTTTCCATTAACACGGAGGTGCGTCTATTATGGTTGGCCTTCTTTGGAACGGTTGGTGTGGATGGCATGATTTGGCATTGGAACAGAGGTGCGACTAGCATGGTTGGCATGCTTTGGCACGGTTAGTGTGGCTGGAATGATTTTCCATTGGCACATAGGTGCGGCTAGCATGGTTGGCATGCTTTGGCGCGATTGGTGTGGTTGGCATGATTTGCGATAGGCACAGAGGTGCGGCTAGCATGGTTGGAATTCTTTGGCGTGGTTGGTGTGGCTGGAATGATTTTCCATTGGTATACATGGGAATTTATGGTTTGGCTCGTCGTAACCCTAATTTGAAAAAAAAATCCCGGCCAATTATTTTAGAGACACATTAAAGATTTCAGTAAATGTTCCTAGTAATTGTGTGTTTCTTTAAATGTTGTGATATTACTGTCTGCTAGGGTTTAGTGTTTTACGATTTTAACATTAAGCTAAAAACCACCATCAACATTAAGTCCCATTCTTAGCTCGGAACATGTGCATTGTTGCGAGGTAAGCATATGATGGTGACATACAAGGACTGAATCGAGGTATAAATCATTGCAAAGATGTCCAGGAGAATCTGACTAACCTTTCTGAGTGATAAAGAGAGTTTTGACTTGCGGCCCCGCGTAAGTTGTACTGGTAATGCAGACCATGGAGTTGTGAGGAGAAATTTTCCATCTTGGTGTAGTCTTACACCTCCAAGGAAAGGGGGCGCGGTTGTGGAAGGAAAAGCAAGTGGATATCTTGGATCGAAGGTCTAATAGGTGGCGTGGTCCTGGATGAGGTCGTGACATGGCAAAACGTGCAGGGGAGATTAGGAGTGGTGGGGCCGCGGTGATGGAGCGAGGTCTTGGCCGGGGCCGGGGAAATGGCACACATGGGAAGCTAGGTGAGGTGGGGCTGTGGTGATGGAGCGGAGACTTGGTTAAGGACGTGGAAATCGGTCTTTGCGGGACCAGTTTCCTCTTTTCCCTTCTTGGCTCAAAATAGGGAAATCCTTTCCTTGTTCAAACTCCCACATATCATGTGTATATAAAAGGAGGGTCTGCTTCTTTTTTGTTTCACGCCTACTTAGTTCTCCCAGCCGTGTGACAGCAGTAAAGCAGAGCAGACTAGTGAAGCCCAGGTATTCCTTCCAACACTTCTCTTTAACTTGTTTTTTTTTTCTGGTGTAAACCGTAGTTGTAGGCGCACCTTTTCATGACCCTGTAGAAATGTTAGCATGAATCTTAGGTATTTTTTTCCCTACCTTGTCATAACACTTAGTCATGGAGACCACATTAATGTTAACCGCCCCTGCTCACTGTGCAATGTAGGCACGTGATAGCAATGGCCCTGTCTTCTCACGAAACCTAGATTTTTAGGGTTTGCTCCTCATTTTGGCATGGTCGTGTGTATGGTTTCCATGGTGGGATACTCCTCCTCGGTTGGACAAGAATTCTATTCCATAGGGTACGTCCTTGAAACAAACTGGCTTATGTCTTTGGTGAAAAATAATTTTTGTGCACTTTCTGTAATAATGTCCCTTCGCATTTCTCCATTGTATTTGTTTGAGAAAATCTTCGTGATGATGTCACTTGATGAGAGTTCTGCTGTACCGAAAGACGTTTGCAATTCCAACCCAAACGTAGATGATAAATTCTTCACCACATCGGCCACGGTTAGGAGAAACCATCCCAGCTATGTGTCGATTCTTCTGACTGGCTCGGAAAGCGAAGGAGAGGATCGATCGGTTCGGCCAGGAGGCGTTATAATGTTTTTCCTTCAAAGGAAAGAATATCGTGCTTCTTCTATCGATTTTAAAATCCCTGCAAGTCTGTTGCTTTCCTTTGAGAAATGGACACGATTTATGATGGACCAGGAATCTGTAAAGACAAATTTGACCAAGGCGCAGATTGTTTGTGTTGTTGTGGCTTCTGTAGTGCTTTATATTAGGAAAGACATTCCAGGGTTGGTTTATTTTATTTCCATATGGTGTCCGGACACCCATACGGTAGTATGCAGGTTGGGAGAAATGACCATTTCTTTGGAAAGCGTGGTTGTACTGCTGAACCTTCCTGTAGTTGGAAACCTTGATGTTAATTTGTCCACTGATGAAGAAGAAATTTATGCCGCTCTAGTTGAGAAATCAAAGGGGTTTGTTCCTAAATATAATGAGACAAATTGCTTCTACGACTGGTGGGTGTGCCAGTGGTTTCCTGACGCGTTGGAGCCAAACCATAAGAATAGTACGCTTCATGTTGCGGCATTCTTGGATTTTTGGATATCCAGAGATATTTTTGATGACATCTCGGACAATAAAGAGATAAGACATGGACTTATCAAGTTTGCCATAAAATTGGAAAAAGGTGTCGTTCTTCCCCTCGGTGGTTTGTTTCTTGGTTACCTATATGCACACCTGGACTAGCTAGTTTCGGACATGCGCGCCTCGAATGGTCATATGAAGGTGGATTCGTATGCTCATGCCGCCTTTCTCTAGGCATGGTTGTCGGAGAATTTTGCGAAGTATGCCCCGAAACCGTTGGCTATACTTCCTGGGTCTTGGGGCGGCTCTAGAATATTGCGTTGGCCAAACAAGAGCCGAAAAACCGGTCTGAAACTGATTAAGTTTCTTGACAACTCGTATTCGGTTAATTTTTGTCCATGGGCTCCGGTGCATGTGTCCATAACTCATATTAGTACCTTTGCTCATGCTCCGAACATGTCTTTGTCTTCTGATGAGGAAGTCCTGGGTGTTGGAGAGACGGTGTTCATGCATAGATGCACTCTTGGTCACGTTCCGTATTTCTTCCGAGGACCTTGCAAAGCAACCTCTTACAACATTGATAGAGCGGCTCGTCATATTGGCTTTGACCAGGGGGTCCCACTCATTCGTCATCCAGTATTTCCAGAAGTCCCGTTGTCGAGTTTTCTTGATGTTTGTGCCTTCATATCCAGTAAAAGTCTCCATTTCCTGCTCGCGGGACGACATCCATCAACGACTTCCAAATACAACATATTTTGGCACGATGAGTTTTTTCTTATTCATGGATTCGTAAATGACGTGGTATAGAACCGTCAGGATAAACCTTCTCCTACAGTTTTAGCGGAACATCTACTGCTGAGGGGTACCAAGCGAAAATCCATTACTCCGAATGCAGATAGTCCCTAGGTTAAGGAACGAAGATATAAAGATCTTACGGGCGGCTTTCAGTCAGACCCCACAGCTCTGCCGACTTTTAGTTCATCCAATATGCGGGTATGTATGGCTCTCCCTATTGATTTTATCTTGGAACGTCTATATTTTTGTTCCTCTTATGAGAATGCGCTCTTGTATTCCGTCCAGGGTCTCAGTAGCGCGAACACCTATGCCAAACTGGAGAGCAGTCAAAAGGCATCATTTTTCGAGACAGAGAATAGCATTGTCGAGCCTATCCATAGTGATGAAGAATACGAGTCAGATAAAAATTTCGAGTCTTGTGATGGTGAGAGTAGTTCTTCTGACAAAAGTGCTTTGTCTTCCTCCAGTCAGTCTGAAATTGAATCAGTGAGTCTTCCCCACGTTTTTTTTATTTCCCCTCTCTTTTTTCTTGGAGTAAACTAAATCTTGATTTTTAGTAGGAAACCGTTCCTGAGGATGATCTTCAAGTGGAAGACCAACAGACACTACACCAAAACCAGGATTTTCTCACAGTGTAACCTGTCACAGTTTATTTTTCAGTAACAGATATACCTGTGATAAGTCCTGCAACAGTTATAACTGTAATTAAATTTTGTATTCGTGATAATAATTAGGACTTTTGTTAGTCACACAAATATTTGTTGATAATTATTTTAACAACAACAATTATAATCTAAAATGATATTTCCACCCAAAAATTCCACCACATCAAAAACAACCCCGAATTAATCACTCTTAGAATTTTGTTTGTCAATACTTTCGCAACAATTATACAAAATAACAATTTTATTTAATTTCTAAATATATCCAATTTTATATTTCATATTAAGAAGAAAATTACATACTTTTGGTTGGCAACCTAGCGACAAGCTGGGACCCAACACCTTTTTGAATAGCGATACCTAATCTATGGAAAATAAAGCTACCAAAACCACTACTAGCGTCATTATTAACTAAGCAGTTCTTCATACGCTTAAAAAACATAAAGTATCCTCACCTAGTTCTCCTAAGGTAGAGAAAGCTAAAACACCCAGACCATAACCATGTGAAACACACTTATCCAAATACTTAGTGTGTTTTCGAGCAACAACATTAGAAATGGCTTTGCCCGGAACAAAAGAGCGAACGCCATCACCTGTGAATGGAGAAACCCCTGTAACATCCATGCAAACATCCTTACCATTTTCCCAGTTAAGAACGAGGATATCAGCTGGTATTACATCTTTGCCGTCATCCATCTGAAGCCCAAGAGAAACTTCCTTGTGCGAAGGTACATTATCTTTGTAACAAATGTCAGCAACTATATCACGCACAAAGTCATGTCGGAACTTATACCCAACATCCTTAGCACAGTGAAAAGCATGATCTCCATAAATATCCATAGGCTTGTTACAGCTAGAGCATGACCCATTCTCAACAAACAAAGGGATACCCAATCGGTAGCAAAGGACAGCTCTAAACTGCCTCGGCCCAAGGCATTGGTTAAGCCCACTGATAGGAATCGCCAATAAATAATCTTGAGCATCTTAACTTGGTTAGACTGCCATAAAATGGAATCTCTAGCAGACATAGAAAACTGGTCTGAGAGATTCTTCTTAATTGCATCAAAGTAAGTAACTTCCAAGGAATGCATGGAGGAGGGGGCAGTATCATCAACGCAATAAGAAGAAGGCAATCCACATACCTGAATAAAATTCTGCATAGCCAACCGATAAACATGACCTTTGTTGGTAGGGAAAAGGTCACCAAGGATCGCCTTTTGCACAGAAGCCGTCTGACATTGAGATGCGATATAACAGTAGTCTCGGGTGTCTGCCATGGTGTATATGCCCAAGCCACCATCCTTGATAGGCAAAGTAGCTAATCTATGCTGTAAAGGCCCAGATCCAGGGCCATCACCGGTGATAAGGAGCCTCAAATACTTGAACAAATGCTCGTCAAAGATCTCAGTAGCTTGCTGAAGGGCAGCAGGATTGGTAGTACGTAATGCAAAATATAATCTACAAACACCCGTACAATTACGAAGTAATAGCATCTCACTTTGGGGGTCCTTGAGCTTTTTGATGGAACTCATAAGTTGAAGAGTCTTGTCCACTCGACTCAGCATCATATCACTAATAAAGTTCAAGTCCAAACTCACAGGACCTCCCAAAAGTTTAACACCATTAGACGGTCTACCAATCTCAGGAGGGAAAACACCATCATCAACACTTCTGGGATCGACGAAAGGCCAAAATACTTCCGTTTTCTTAACATTGAGATGCAAACCTCTACATGGGCCTTCATTTTCAATAATACGCAGATCTTTAGAAACTTCAAGCGTATCACCAATGATTGTACCATCATCAAGGTACCAAGCATGCAAATCGAGTTTACAGCTAGAAGCAATATTCTTCACAAGAGGGTGAAGAGTCAAGGCAAACAATAAGGGACCGAGAGGATCACCTTGCTGTACTCCAAGAGCAGACGACAAAATATATTGGTCGTAATACAATTTCGCAGGCCGCATATAACAAAATTCTACCCATCGAGAAATACCTGGACAATGAAGACGAACCTCCTTGATGAGTTGAGACCTGCTCACCATGTAAAAAGCATTAGAGAAGTCAATAAGCAGCATTGACATATTGTCTGAGTGACCTTTCAGCTCGATGAGACTATTCACAGCGTGTAAAATACTTTCACCTCTAGCAGAAACACTAACTCCAAATTGGTAATCCCCTAAGTAAGAGGACAAATCCTTCCCAAAAACAAAGGCAGCCACCTTGGAAATCAATTTGCGCCAAACCGTTCCAACTGCAATAGGACGAAGACCACCTCCAGGCTTGAGTAACGGAGTTAAAGGCGCGCTAGCAACAAACTCTCCCAACTCCGCAGGGCATTTCCCAGCCAACCAAAGATTGACAACTCCCGTAATCAAAGCAAGTAAGATGTCAACGATAGCAGCAGCAGGTCCACTCATCGCATCGACTAAGTGTTGATCCCTCAAACCGTCTCGACCGCAATATGTACCCTTGGGAAAACTCTTAACAGCCCCCAATATTGCTCTGCAATCAACAACGATTGAGTCTGCAGTAATCTCTTCGCAAGGAACAGCTGGAGGAGGCGATACCGGATGTTTATCTTGTAATTTCAAGTAGGTCTGCTTATTGCAAGGCGCCACACCTCCTGAAGAGATTACACGGATGGCAGCTTCAAAATGACAACAACTTATCTTTCGACGACAGGCCGTTAAATTTGCAGACTCCAGCTTCTTCACATCACTCTGTCTAGGCCGGACTGGAGTCTGTAATAACTTGTCCACCAAAGTGCGGCACCCACCAGGGTCCCTCCAAACATATAAGGCATTATTTATAGCTGCCACTTGAAGACGTTTACGCTTACAAGACCTCGCCTCAGCCGCGTTCTTGGGTCTGTAAAGCGTTAGTGTGCAAATAGGGAGCAAAATGAGTTGAATCCAGGCAGACGTGCTAGCTGGATTGGCTATCACCTTGTCAAGGCAACATTTCAAGGATCTCGAAAATGATAGACGACACTTGTGGGGGATACAAGTTACGGTATGGAACTGGCGTAAGAGTACATAATTAAGCAGCTTGGTAGAAAGGGAGCAAGACAACTCATCACCATCGTCAATCCCGTCAGAAGCACCCACAACGACATCTGAAACCCCCTCCACAACAGCGCTGCTGCTCTCGGTAGAGAAAACTAACCCATGAAAGAGGAAATCAACACCTTCACCATTGAAGGGTCCAGCAACTACATCACCATGAATCAATCCTTCCTTCCCTTTGCAAGACATCCTCCAGGCGTGAAGATGAAGACATCTGCAACACACCCACATGCGTAAGCAGTTGAGAAGCTTCTCCCAAGCGTGACGAATGTGCTGTGAATTGTCCATTAAGTCTATGCATTGTTCCTTGCTGTTCTCAGAAGAAAAGTGTTTATCGTGGAGATGCTTGATGATAGACCCCTTAGCATATCCCTTGCCTTTCATACCATCCAAACACCCATGAACTCCCTTAAAGGGGCAATGGCAGATATTATCAATACCTGAAACATCTTCCGTGGGAGGTGAAGGAGAGACGGATAGGGGAGGTGAAGAAGACACCCGGCTACATGGTGTTCCTGTTGATCTTGCCATCGCAAACAAACTCAAGGAAAGGAGGGTACATAAGAATAAAAAAAAAAAATGATGTTACCGTAGCATTCTGCGGAAATCAACTACGTTACTGTAGCACCTGTTGCTGTAGCATCTCTGCGATTTCGGAAAAACGAACATGACAACCAGACGGATCTTAAAAATATAGAAATATTCCATCACTCTAAACACATTAGATCTTGAAAACCAATCGCTACTTAGAAAAAAAAAGAAATCAAAATGAAAAATAAGTAATGAATAAACGAATCAAAAGAACTTGACTTCCCAATTCAAGTTGTCTGAACGTGATTCTTTCCTATGGCAGAGCAACCAAATGAAGCATTCCCTGGATTTCTTAATGGCTATCCCCATCCCTGGTTTAAATCAGCAAATTGGTTCGAGGCAGTTTAGTGCGGTATTATGTTATAGACTTGGTATTCCCTTGTTTGAACCAGGTAGTTTGTGCCCCTTCTGAAAGAGAGAGATGGATGCTTTTGGTGACCATGCGATTAATGTACAAATGAAGTTGGTTTAAAATTTCGACATGATTTAGTACGCGACACGATTGCAGACATCTGTTATCGAATTTGCGGGGTGGCCGCACGGAAAGAGGTGGACTTGGGTATGCTTGCGGAACAACGGTACTTCTTTGAGACCGGCAGATGTTCTTGTGCTCAATTGGGACAATGGTCGGGACGTTTTGTTTCGATGTTACGATTGTGTCGCCTTTTGTTGGGAGTAATGGTCGTACTTTGGAAGGGGGGCAGAGCTATCAAGGATCTTTGTCATCGCAAAAAATACCAAGTATTTAGAAAAATGCACTGCACAAGGATATGGATTTGGTGCTTTGGCTTTCACTACTCTAGGTGAATTTTGGGACGGAACAACAGACTTCGTTCAATGGCTCGCAACTATATTGCTAGTCATGATGCTAACGTGCGTGTAGGTGATTTCCTTTTTCATAGGTTAAGTGTGGTAGTTCAAAAAGGAGTTGGAGCCCAGCTTGTTGCTAGGCTTCCGACTAGTTTCTTGTCTGAATTTGGAAATTAAATGAAAGTAAAACTTTATTAAAAAAAAATAAAAATAAAAATAAAACCTGTAAACCAAGTTTGAATGGATGAATCCACCGAAATCCAAAATGTATTTTGTTTTCTTTAATGTTGTGTTTGAGTGTACACTTCGATTCTGATGAGAGTAGTTAGCTTTTTTAATTCATTGTCTGCAGACTGAAAGCAGTAGTCCTGCCACTGTTGTCCTTTTTTTTTTTCTCCTTCATTACTCTTTCTCAAATATTAGTCCTAAATATCAAAATTTATTAAAAAGAAAGTTTTTTTTTTATTTTCATAATAATCTAATTGAACTCAAAGAGATTAATAACAGATTCATGAGTTATTACATAGAAGGCAAGCGAGCAACAAGCTGCGCCGCAAGCCCTTTTTGAATGGCAAACCCTATCCTCTTAAACACAAACTCTCTAGAATCGGGAGTCATGACATTACTGTGCATGACTCTTTGAACTCTCGCTAGGAGTCCAACCGCCTCCGGAGCTAAATACCCAAAATTTAATTTTAATTTTAATTTTAATTTTTAATTTTCTTAATATTAGAAAAAAGGATCAAGACCAAGTCAACAAGTCATGACTTTGTATGACATTTGACTTGGACAAATAAACCTTTTCTTTCGATTTTCTCGACAAAACCACAACAAAAATTTCTGCTTCTTACAAAATGACCATACTACCCTTATCGGAATAAGTGCAATAAATATTCAGAAGAACGTGAAAATGACCATATTACCCTTACTGGAAATAAATGCAATAAATATTAAAGAGACTGTGAAAATGACCAGAATACCCTTATTGAAAAAAATAAAGTAAAAATTACGGATTGTGAAAATGACCATATTACCCTTATTGGAAATAACTACAATAATTTTTATGGAGACTGTGAAAATAACCAGACTACCGTTATCGAAAAAAAGTAAAGTAAATATTATACACTTTGAAAAAGACCATATTACCCTTACTGGAAATTAGTGCAACAAATATTATCGAGACAGTGAAAATAACCAGACTACCCAATTAAGTGTAATAAGTAAAATAAATATTACAGACTGGGAAAATGACCATCTTACCCTTATTAGAAATAGTGCAATAAATATTATGGAGACTGTGAAAATGACCAAACTACCCTTATCGAAAATAAGTAACGTAAATATTACAGACAGTGAAAATTACAATATTACCCTTGTTGGAATTTAGTCGAATAAATATTATGGAGACTATGAAAATGACCAGACTGCCCTTATTGAAAATAAATAAATCAAACACTACATACCGTGAAAATGACCATATTACCCTTATTGGAAATAAATGCAATAAATATTATGGATATTGAGAAAATGACCAAACTACCCTTATTGAAAATAAATAAATCAAACAATACATACCGTGAAAATGACCAGACTACCCTTATCGAAAATAAGTTAAGTAAATATTAAAGATTGTGAAAATGACCATATTACCCTTATTGGAAATAAATATAATAAATATTAGGGAGACTGTGAAAATGACCATATTACCCTTATTGGAAATAAATGCCATAAATATTATGGAGACTGTGAAAAAGACCAGACTACCCTTATCGAAAATAGGTAAAGTAATTCGTACAAACAGTGAAAATGACCAAACTACCCTTATTGAAAATAAATATTACAGACTGTGAAAATGACCATATTACCCTTGCTGGAATTTAATGGAATAAATATTATGAAGACTATGAAAATGACTAGACAACCCTTATTGAAAATAAGTAAAGTAATATTACACACTTTGAAAATGACCATATTACCCTTATTGGAAATAAATGTAATAAATAATATGGATATTGAGAAAATAACCAAACTACCCTTATTGAAAATAAATAAATTAAATACTACATACTGTGAAAATGACCATATTACCCTTATTGGAAAAAAGTGCCATAAATATTATAAAGACTGTGAAAATGACCAGACCACCCTTATCGAAAATAAGTAAAGTAAATATTACAGATTGTGAAAATGACCATATTACCCTTATTGTAAATAAATGGAATAAATATTAGGCAGACTGTGAAAATGACCAAACTACCCTTATTGAAAATAAATAAATTAAATACTACATACTGTGAAAATGACCATATTACCCTTATTGGAAATAAGTGCCATAAATATTATGGAGACTGTGAAAATGACCAGGCTACCCTTATCGAAAATAGGTAAAGTAATCCGTTCAAACAGTGAAAATGACCAAACTACCCTTATTGAAAATAAATATTATAGACTATGAAAATGACCATATTACCCTTGTTGGAATTTAGTGGAATAAATATTATGGAGACTGTGAAAATGACCAGACTGCCCTTATTGAAAATATGAAAAGTAATATTACACACTTTGAAAATGACCATATTACCCTTATTGGAAATAAATGCAATAAATATTATGGATATTGAGAAAATGACCAAACTACCCTTATTGAAAATAAATTAATTAAATACTACATACTGTGAAAATGACCATATTACCCTTATTGGAAATAAGTGCCATAAATATTATAAAGACTGTGAAAATGACCAGACTACCCTTATCGAAAATAAGTAAAGTAAATATTACAGATTGTGAAAATGACCATATTACCCTTATTGGAAATAAATGCAATAAATATTATGGATATTGAGAAAATGACCAAACTACCCTTATTGAAAATAAATAAATTAAATACTACATACTTTGAAAATGACCATATTACCCTTATTGGATATAAGTGCCATAAATATTATAAAGACTGTGAAAATGACCAGACCACCCTTATCGTAAATAAGTAAAGTAAATATTATAGATTGTGAAAATGACCATATTACCCTTATTGGAAATAAATGGAATAAATATTATGGAGACTGTGAAAATGACCAAACTAACCTTATTGAAAATAATTAAAGTAATTCATAACGACTGTGAAAATGACCATATTACCCTTATTGGAAAAAGTGCAATACATATTATGGAGACTATAAAAATGACCAGACTACCCTTATCGAAAATAAGTAAAATAAATATTACAGACTGGGAAAATGACCATATTTCCCTTATTGGAAATACGTGCAATAAATATTATGGAGTCTGGAAAACGAACAAACTACCCTAATTGAACATAAATAAAGTAAATATTACATAATTTGAAAATGACCATATTACCCTTATTGGAAATAAGTGCAATAAATATTATGGAGACTGTGAAAATGACCATATTACCCTTATTAAAAATCAATATAGTAAATAGTACAGAATGTGAAAATGACGATATTACCCTTATTAAAAATAAGTGAAATAAATATTATGGAGCCTGTGAAAATGACCATATTACCATTTTGTAAATAAGTGCACTAAATATTATGGTCATTTTTACAGTTTGTAACAGTTACTTTATTTATTTCCGATAAGGGTAATATGGTCATATTCACAATCTGTAAGAATTACTTTTCTTATTTTTGATAAGGGTAGTATGGTCATTTTCATAGTCTTCATAATATTTATTGCACTTTTTTCCAATAAGGGTAATATGGTCATTTTCACCATCTTAAAGAATTACTTTACTTATTTCTGATAAGGGTAGTATGGTTATTCTCACTTTCTCCATAATATATATTGCGCTTATTTCCAATAAGGTTAATATGGTCATTTTCACAATCTGTAAGAATTACTTTACTTATTTCATTGTCTCTATAATCTTTATTGCACTTTTTCCGATAAGGGTAATATGGTCATTTTCACAATCTATAAGAATTACTTTACTTATTTTTGATAAGGGTAATATGGTCATTGTCACAGTCTACATAATATTTATTGCACTTATTTCCAATAAGGGTAATATGGTCATTTTCACAGTTTATAATATTTACTTTACTTATTTTCGATAAGGGAAATCTAGTCATTTTCACAGTCTCCATAATATTTATTGCACTTTTGTCCAATAAGGGTAATATGATCCTTTTCTCAGTCTGTAAGAATTACTTTACTTATTTCTGATAAGGGTAATATGGTCATTTTCACAGTCATCATAATATTTATTGCACTTTTGTTCAATAAGGGTCTGTAAGAATTACTTTACTTATTTTTGATAAGGGTAATATGGTCATTTTCACAGTCTTCATAATATTTATTGCACTTTTATCCAATAAGGGTAATATGGTCATTTTCACAGTCTGTAAGAATTACTTTACTTATTTATGATAAGGGTAATATGGTCATTTTCACAGTCTTCATAATATTTATTGCACTTTTTTTCCGATAAGAGTAATATGGTCATTTTCACAATCTTTAAGAATTACTTTACTTATTTCTGATAAGGGTATTATGGTCATTTTCACAGTCTTCATAATATTTATTGCACTTTTTACCAATAAAGGTAATATGGTCATTTTCACAATCTGTAAGAATCACTTTACTTATTTCTGATAAGGGTATTATGGTCATTTTCACAGTCTTAATAATATTTATTGCACTTTTTACCAATAAAGGTAATATGGTCATTTTCACAATCTGTAAGAATTACTTTACTTATTTATGATAAGGGTAGTATGGTCATTTTCACAGTTTTCACAATCTGTAAGAATCAGAAACTCATGTCTAACTATAGTAATCTTTGAACCCGGGATGATAAATTCTGATATATTTCGTCTTCAGATCATCCGGACGAGAAACTCTGGTCTAACTCTAGTAATCTTTGAACCAGTGATGTCCAATTCTGATATATTTCGTCTCAAGTTCTTCCGAACGAGAAACTCAAGTCTAACTTTGGTAATCTGTGAACCTGTGATGCTCAATTATGATATATTTCGTCTTCAGATCATCCTGACGAGAAACTTAGGTCTAACTCTAGTAATCTTGGAACCTGTGATGTTCAATTCTGATATATTTCATCTTGAGTTCATCCAAAAGAGGAATTCAGGTCTAACTCTAGTATTCTTTGAACATGTGATATTCAATTGTGATATATTTTGTGTTCAGTTCATCCGATTCAGAAACTCAGGTTTAGCTCTAGTAATATTTGAACGTGTAATGTTCAATTCTGATATATTTCGTTTCCAGTTCATCTGAAAGAGGAATTCAGGTCTAACTCTAGTAATCTTTGAACATGTGATGTTAAATTCTGATATATTTTGTGTTCAATTCATCCGAATCAGAAACTCAGGTTTAGCTCTAGTAATATTTGAACCTGTAATGTTCAATTCTAATATATTTTGTCTCCAGTTCATCCGGGCGAGAAACTATGGTCTAACTTTAGTAATATTTGAACCCGTGATATTCAATTCTGATATATTTCGTCTCTAGTTCATCCGAATCAGAAACTCAGGTCTAACTCTGTAATCTTTGAACCTGTGATGTTCAATTCTTTCATCCGAATCAGAAACTCGGGTCTAACTCTAGTAATCTTTGAACATGTGATGTTCAATTCTGATATATTTCGTCTTCAATTCATCCGAAAGAGGAATTCAGGTCTAACTCTAGTATTCTTTGAACCTGTGATGTTCAATTGTGATATATTTTGTGTTCAGTTCATCCGAATCAGAAACTCAGGTTTAGCTCTAGTAATATTTGAACCTGTAATGTTCAATTATGATATATTTCGTCGTCATTTCATCCGAAAGAGAAACTCAGATCTAACTCTAGAAATCTTTGAACATGTGATGTTCAATTATGACATATTTCGCCTCCAGTTCATCCGAAAGAGAAAGTCCGGTCTAACTCTAGTAATATTTGAACCTGTGATGTTCAATTCTGATATATTTCGTCTTCAGTTCATCCGAAAGAAAAAGTACGGTCTAATTCAAGTAATCTTTGAACCTGTGATGTTCAATTATGATATATTTCGACTCCAGTTCATCCGAAAGAGAAAGTCCGGTCTAACTCTTGTAATATTTGAACATGTGATGTTCAATTCTGATATATTTCGTCTCGAGTTCATCCGAAAGAGAAAGTCCGGTCTAACTCTAGTAATCTTTGAACCTGTGATGTTCAATTCTGATATATTTCGTCTTCAGTTCATCCGAAATAGAAAGTCCGGTCTAATTAAAGTAGTCTTTGAACCTGTGATGTTCAATTCTGATATATTTCGCCTCCAGTTCATCCGAAAGAGAAAGTCCGGTCTAACTCTAGTAATATTTGAACCTTTGATGTTCAATTCTGATATATTTCGCCTCCAGTTCATCCGAAAGAGAAAGTCTGGTCTAACTATAGTAATCTTTGAACCCGTGATGTTCAATTCGGATATATTTCGTCTCCAATTCATCCGAAAGAGAAAGTCCGGTCTAACTCTGGTAATCTTTGAACCTGTGATGTTCAATTCTGATTTAATCCGTATGCAGTTCATCCGAAAGAGAAACTCAGGTATAACTCTAGTAATATTTGAACCTGTGATGTTTAATTCAGATATATTTCGTGTCCAGTTCATCGAAGAGAGAAACTCAGGTCAAACTCTGGTAATCTTTGAACATGTGATGCTCAATTCTGATATATTTCGTCCGTAGTTCATCCGAAAGAGAAAGTCTAACTCTAGTAATCTTTGAACCCGTGATGTTCAAATAGATAATTTCATCTTGATTCACTCCGGATGAGAAATGTTCAAGTAATCTTTGAACCTGAGATGTTCAATTCTGATATATTTCATCTTCAGTTCACCCGAAAGAGAAACTCAGGTCCAACTCTAGTAATCTTTGAAACTGGGATGTTCAATTCTGATATATTTCCTCTCTAGTTCACCCGAAAGAGAAACTCAGGTCCAACTCTGGTAATCTTTGAACCTGGTATGTTCAATTCTGATATATTTCATCTTCAGTTCACCCGAAAGAGAAACTCAGGTCCAACTCTGGTAATCTTTGAACCTGTGATGTTCAATTCTGATATATTTCATCTCCAGTTCACCCGAACGAGAAACTATAGTCTAACTCTAGTAATCTTTGAACATGTGATGTTCAATTCTTATATATTTCATCTCCAGTTCATCCGTAAGAGAAATTTATGTCCAACTCTGGTAATCTTTGAACCTGGGATGTTCATTTCTGATATATTTCATCAGTTCACCCGGATGAGAAACTCATGTCCAACTCTGGTAATCTTTGAACCTGGGATGTTTAATTATGTTAAATTTCATCTTCAGTTCACCCGGATGAGAAACTCAGGTCCAACTATGGTAATATTTGAACTTGGGATGTTCAATTCTGATATATTTCATCTTCAGTTCACCCGGATGAGAAACTCAGGTCCAACTCTGGTAATCTTTGAACCTGGGATGTTCAATTATGATATATTTCATCTTCAGTTCACCCGAAAGAGAAACTCAGGTCCAAGTCTGGTAATCTTTGAACCTGTGATGTTCAATTCTGATATATTTCATCTCCAGTTCACCCGAACGAGAAACTATGGTCTAACACTAGTAATCTTTGAACCTGTGATGTTCAATTCTGATATATTTCATCTTCAGTTCATCCGTAAGAGAAATTTATGTCCAACTCTGGTAATCTTTGAACCTGGGATGTTCATTTCTGATATATTTCATCAGTTCACCCGGATGAGAAACTCATGTCCAACTCTGGTAATCTTTGAACCTAGGATGTTTAATTCTGTTAAATTTCATCTTCAGTTCACCCGGATGAGAAACTCAGGTCCAACTATGGTAATATTTGAACTTGGGATATTCAATTCTGATATATTTCATCTTCAGTTCACCCGGATGAGAAACTCAGGTCCAACTCTGGTAATCTTTGAACCTGAGATGTTCAATTCTGATATATTTCATCTTCAGTTCACCCGAAAGAGAAACTCATGTCCAACTCTGGTAATCTTTGAACCTGTGATGTTCAATTCTGATATATTTCATCTCCAGTTCACCTGAACGAGAAACTATGGTCTAACTCTAGTAATCTTTGAACCTGTGATGTTCAATTCTGATATATTTCATCTCTAGTTCATCCGTAAGAGAAATTTATGTCCAACTCTGGTAATCTTTGAAGCTGGGATGTTCATTTCTGATATATTTCATCAGTTCACCCGGATGAGAAACTCATGTCCAACTCTGGTAATCTTTGAACCTGGGATGTTTAATTCTGTTAAATTTCATCTTCAGTTCACCCGGATGAGAAACTCAGGTCCAATTATGGTAATATTTGAACTTGGGATGTTCAATTCTGATATATTTTATCTTCAGTTCATTCGAACGAGAAACTCGAGTCTAACTCTGGTAATCTTCGAACCTTTGATGCTCAATTATGATATATTTCGTCTTCAATTCACCCGAACGAGAAACTCATGTCTAACTCTAGTAATATTTGAACCGGTGATGTTCAATTTTGATATATTTCGTCTTCAGTTCATCCGAACGAGAAACTCAGGTCTAACTCTGGCAATCTTTGAACCCGTGATGTTCAATTCTGATATATTTCGTCTTCAGTTCATCCGGGCGAGAAACTCAGCTTTAACTCTGGCAATCTTTGAACTGGTGATGTTCAATTCTGATATATTCCGTCTTCAGTTCATCCGGGCGAGAAACTCTGGTCTAACTATGGTAATATTTGACCCCGTGATGTTCAATTCTGATATATTTCGTCTTCAGTTTATCCGATTTTAGCCTTTAGTCTGCTAACTATTATACTACCTCCGTTTCTGGAAAATATGTATTTTCACTTTTTCATTTTAGCCTAAAAAACCTAGAATTTTTTGGGGCGACCCCAAAAGAATTAGGGGCGACACAAAAAGACAAAAATAGGTTGAAAATACTTATATGCCCCTTTATTATAGGTTGCAAAATCTCAGTTTTGGGGAAACTCAATATTCTGTAGTTATATGAACTATTTTGACCACCAATTATAGGCTCAACCAAATTAGAAAAAATAGAGGATTTTTGCAAAATCTCATTTTGGGGCAACTCTATATTCGTTAGTTATATGAACTATCTTTGACTACCGATTATGCTAGGATTTCGGTAAAGATGTCCACTGTATAATCAGAAGTCAGGATACCTTCATTTACTACCGATTATAGGCTCAACTAATGCAGTTGAAAAATCTCGGTGTGGGCATGGACGTGGTTTGAATACAATTCCAGTACGCTATACATGGGGTCTGGGGGGGTTCGGGGGGGGGGGAAGCGCCCCTAGCAGAGTGCGAGACAGCGTCTCGAAGAAAAAAAATTCTACGAGAAAATATTTCAATTCGTTTTGGACTCTCCCTAATTCTTTAGATTCCACTCTAAAAATGCTAGGTAAAAAAACCAAATTGATAAATGATAGTAACACTTTTCCCGAACCGGGGAGCATATGGTATGGGGAGTATATAGTCTTTTCTCTAATCATTATTTTATATAATCAAAGTATTTTACGGTTAGATGTTCCTTGATTTTTACGTACGGCTAGAGATGAAGCATATTTGTTTGCACTTAGAGATACTTTGTACTTAGAGATAAGATTTAGTCTTTTATATGGACGGATAGAGATCAGATTTAGTTTTCTAGATAGACGGCTAGAGATGAACATCCCACCTCATTCTTATCAAGCGTTTATATCCTCATCGTTTTTCATTATTCATTCATGTTTTCATTTTTCAGAGAACAAACCAAAACCTAGCGTTTTCTCTCACAAGAAATTTCCCCCCACCATGATTCGATCTCAATCTTTGCATCATTTACTTCGATTTGTAACTAATTTCTTCGATCTATAAGTATTTTATTTTTTTAATGTCAACTGTGAGATATCTTTTTCTTGAATCTTAAACTCTACCTTTTAGTATTTCGTCTTGTAATACTAGAAAAAAGATGGAAACCCAATTTGTTTCCTCATCAGTAAAGAAGAGTAAGAAAGAAATCAACAATGAAGACGTTTTGAATCTCCTTTTATTTCATCATCAGTAGTATTATCGGTGGATTTCTCTGTGGTCAGAAACATGAAGTGAAATCCCTAATTTTCTTAGTTTTAGTTATTTTTCCGTTAGATCTTAATTTATGAATCGAGGGTTTCAGATTTCAATGATTTTTTGGCACAACCCAGATGATGTTTAGGATTGATGAGTTGATGCTTTGATATTTGGGTTTATTTTGATTTTCCTGTTTATTTCTCTTATGTGGAATTTAGGCTTTTCAATTTTCCTTTCAAAGTTTTTACTGGTTAGAATCAGAGGGTTTGTTTTGCTACTTCAAATTAGGGTTTGAAAATTAGTATCTTGATTTTCGGTTTATCAACTGTGATAGTGACTCTTGAGTTGTCCAATTCTTATTTTGGTGAATTTTTCATAAGTCTTATTTACTGTGATAGCATGGGGTTTTGATTTCGGTTCATATTTCAACTGCGGTAGCTTAGGATTTACTAACATTCTTAAGTTTATCTTATTAATTGAACCCCAAAAATTGGGTTCTTTTTTATACTGCTTACTTGTAAAATCATTAGGTCTTGAGTTTAAATTGTTGGCTTGATTTTGATGTTCCCGTAAGAAGTTAATTCCTTACTGTACCCAATTATGTTTTTGTTTTTCAATGCACATGTTAGATGATTATTTTTTGTGATGTGAGCTGCTTTATCATATAATACCTTTTATGAAAGTTGATGTAGGCTCTAATTTGTTGAAGATGACACAAGTAATATCGATGTGGTAAGTTTTGGTTCAGGATCTTAAATTCTCCATGAGTTAGGGTTGTTCGGATGTTTTGTACAAATGATGAGTTCTTAACTTCAAAATTTTGATTCAAGTGATAGCCTTGTCTGAAGAGTACAAAATATAGTTTTTTTAATTGAATCTTTCTTCGTAACTGAAACCCATATCTTGGTCGCATTAAAATCTTTGTGATTTGTTCATGCATCATGGTGATTAGAGGGTAATTAAACATGTTTTGGTTGATGCATAACTGATAATTGATCGATAGATAATAGGGATTCCGAATGAATGTGGTTGGATAAATTTCATGAGTAGTTTTATTTGGACATTTCTATATGTCAGATATTTGCCTTGAAGTTTATAGGCTCAACCGATTTATTATTGAAGTTCACCGATTTATTATTGAAGTTTATAGGCTCAACCTATTTTCAGGATATTAAATAGGTTGAGCCTATTTGACTCCTATATGTCAGATATTTGCCTTGAAGTTGCTTATACTTTTCTATTTAAGAGTCATGTTATATTTATGTAACAAATTTCACCATTCACTTGGCTGCAGGTATGGCAGTTAGGACTATTAATAGGCCTGGTCCTCAGCTATTAGGATCTAATGGTCGTGATGATGGCCCAGCTGTGAGTCTCCATCTATTTCTTTTCTTTCATCCTTCATATCAGTACATTTATCAGTATAACTTATCACCACGTTATGAAACATGTGACGCCAAATTTAACAACTGTATTTACGACCTGCGCCATGTATTTTTTACTAGTAGCCGCTTCTGAGATAGCTTATTTTCTTGTCAGATAACAACTCGCACCAGGGAGGGGATGAATAAGATATTTCTATCAGGGTGTGTGATGCGCGTGTTTTTTGTTTTGGTGTTAGAATTGCAAGGATGCTTAAAGTTCAACAAGTAGGCTTCTTGTTTCTTTATTATAATTTTCATTTAAGGGTATCTTGTTTCTTTACTATTAATGGAAGATTCTTTTGGGTTGAACACTTTGTTATTTCTATTGAAACATGTTATCCTTACTGTTTATATATCTTTTTGGCTTGTCCTTTAGGTTCTAAGAATGATTCCTAAGGAATTCGAAGGTGAGACTTTTGATGATGCACTTGCTTGTGTTTGCCGTTGCATTGGGGGTGGAAATGCTGCAGAAAATGTTGATAATGATAGTGATTTGGAATTTGTTGCGGATTCAGTTACCATCAATCTTCGTTGTCCCGTAAGTGATTCATATGTTATTCAAATAACACTTAGTTTTGGAAGAATGTTGTTGCATCTCATTTGGATCATAAGTTGTTTCGGATCATCTTACAAGCCAGTTTAGTTGATAGTTAGTTTCGCCTTAGTATTGTTCAAAACTTTCCGCTGATAACCGGCCTTGCACATGTAAAAGTACAAATATGCTTGTATTATCTCCAATTTCATGTGCCTTTTGATATTCATTGTTGCAAGTTTTGTTAATTAATTTTATTCTTTTCTTGTGAAGATTCCTAGAAGTAGAAGAGCTGCAGCTGGAATAAGCTATTAAGACCGACTACTTCAAATTTCTTATTGGTATTCGGTAACCATTACATTGTCATCAAGTTTTATTATATGTTGAACTATGTCTATTATCAATTTTGCATATGCAATTATAACTCATGTGTGAGATTAATTAATATGATTGAATTGTTTTTGGATAAGTTACATATTAAACAAATGACTTCCTTTGTGTTTCTACATTGATTGTATGGATGACAGAATGTGGATGGCTATGCATTTTGTGAATGTACGAGCAATTTGTAAAAGAACGACTTGCATTTGTGTTTCAAGTTTTGATATTATAGGCTTGTACACCGAAAATCCGTGTCCAGAATGAGGACCTGTGTTGTAGGCCCATAAACTGGAAGGCCAGGTCCATGAGAATGACCTGGACTATCCTTTTTTTTTAATTGTAATTGAAAGAATTGTCACAGTTTTAACTGTGACCAAAACTGTGAAGAAAAAAACACGTGTCATCTTATTTATGCTGTTAAAAATGAGAGTAACAATTTAAATGTAACAATAATTGTGACAAAAGAATGACAGGTGTCCATTGGGAATTGTGGAAAAAATATGCAACACTTATATGTGTTATTGTAGCCGTAAGAAAAAGAGACACGTGGCAAAACTTAATTGTTGCCTACGTGGCAGTGTAAGACACGTGTCATCACCGAATTGTTGCAAAGTTTGAATAACAATTAAATCTGTTATAATTATTGTGACAAATGAGCCATGTGTTGCTATTCTAAAATTAGGTTAACTGTTACTATTAACTATTGTAACAGTTAATAAATGTGACTGTAATCCAATTTTGTCACAGAGAAAACGTCCGTTAAAAAAGGATAACAATTAATATCACAGCGTTTCTCTAACGGCGTATATGTGTTACAATTTTTTTTAGTAACAGATATGCCATGTGACAAAATCCAGGATTTGGTGTAGTGACTGGTCATACAGTTTCTGAGGATGTAATCTCGAGCTGGAAGTTCCATCATGACATGTGCATAGGATTTGAGTTCAATGTTCCTTGGTTCGTTGAAGGTCTCTCTGATGTTGAAAGGTCGCTGTTCGAAACATTCGAAGGTCCATCCTCGGCCATGGTGAAGAAGCAGGAAGCAGAATTCAAGAAATTGTGCCGGAAATTGAAATTGAAAAGGGCGGATCTCCAGAGCACAAAGGAGGCCTTTGCCAAGAGGAGAAAGCCGTTGTTGGAAAAATTTCCTTGAATATATATCTGTCTTTCGGACCTCTTATCTTTAGGGTTATTTTTTGAAAGGCAAATGAGACGCCTTGTTTTTGGTTTTTGATTTTCTGGTTTTCCTCGGGTTAATAGATATATGCTACCTTGACGGTTTTGGATTTTTTTTTTTTTTTTGAGTGAAACGTTTAGAATGGAATTGTCTTTGGTTATGAATGAAAGTGACGCAGGCATCCTAGGAAAACCATGGAATCGCGTTGGTAAATGACATGGGATGAAACATGACTATGGGTTTTATCAATACTTGAAAAATTAAACCACATATCTTGTCTAGGTAATACTTACTCGGTTTTTAGGTTTCCTGATGAAAAGTGGACCTTCCGGGTGTAAGACTGAGTTTTGTGGGAAACATCGCCATGGGAAGTCCCCAGTCATTACTGAGCCGTCTGATAACCGATCCATTGATCCCTAGGTGGATCGTCTACTTCTATCCTCTAGGAAGTCCCCAGTCATCCCTTGACGTGACATGACTAATAATCGAGCCGTCGAGTAACTGAGTCGGGGTGTATCACCTTCCTTTACCATCTTGACGCCTGGGTCGAAGAATGAGATCGTTGGTTTAAAATTGACATTGTAACCGAAATATCGAACCTCCCGCTGTGGTCGCCAATTTTTTATAGGTGAAAATAGTTTATCCTGATTTTAGTAATTACAGGTGTGAAGGTGAAAAACTATTTAAACCCTAAACAATATACTGCAAGGGAGTACTTTAGATTCGAGAGATCAATTTGTACAAGTCCAGCCAAAACCAAGAAATGGTCGTTCCATGCTTACTTCGGTCATAAAGAAGAGGAGAATGGTTTGGTTTTGGGAAGGGAAGCAAAGAGAGTGGTGAGACCAGAATAGTTGATTCTGGAAGAGCAGTTGGGTTTCTACGACTTGTTATCAGAAAAGTAAGAGAGCTCCTGAGGAGATCTAGCAGGTAAGTATTTCTGAGTGGTTTCTGGTCCGAATGGATTTTTTTTTTCAAATGGAAATAGGTAAGACCTATTTATACAAGTCGAGGTAGAAACGTACCCTGGTCTCTTTAAGGAGTGGGGAAGTAAATGTGAGGAGGTGGTAACCGTATGCATGGACTTGATGTCCCATAAAGTGGTTAACACATGAAATTGGTTTTCATGAAACTGTTATGGAATTGATGTTCCATAAAGTTTGTTAACTCACGACTTTATGTCCCATGAGAGTTTTCCACATAACTCATGTATTTATTAGGTGCCTCACCCTTATGACACTTCCTTATGAGGGGCGTAGTGTTTGCCGCACGCCGTAGACCACCAAACCAATACCCAAAGAGAATCCCCCTATTTGTGTTGATGTCTCGAATGTTTTTGTAAAACATGTAAAACGTTGTTATGGCTTGGCAAGTCGAGCTTGGGGAACTTGCTAGCCATGTGACCTTCGATGGTCGAGATGTTGCATATTGAGAGGAGGGGCAACCGTTGATCGTTGCACGCCTTAGTTTTGGTATCCGCGTAGTGAGGTCCAACAGGGTGGTACGGCTAGGGTGTGTTTAGACTTGGCATGAGGAGACAAGGCTTCACCATGGGCATATGGTATGGAAAGGGCCAAGACGAGGGAGCTTGGATTGGCATGACGTGACTAGCATGGCTAGGGCCAAGGAAAAGTGAGTTTGGCATGGCGCGACTAGCTTGGCTAGGTTAGGTTTGGCTTGGCATGTGGGGTCAAGGGCTTTCCATGTCCGTATGGCATGGTTAGGGCCAAGGCAAGGGAGTTTATCTATTCGTGATGTGACTAGCATGGCTAGGGCCAAGGCATGGAGCGGTTAGATTTTCTAGGTTTGATTTGACATGTGGCGCCAAGGGGTATCCATGGGTGCATGAAGTGACCAACTTGAGCTAGGTGAGGTTTTGGCCTGACATGTGGGGCCAAGGGGTATCCATGGGCGCTTGGCGTGACTAGTTTGGGATAGGCGCGTGACCAAACTAGGGTTTTGGGAAAAAAGTTGTGAGGGTACTTTAGATGGCCAGGATTTGCTCTTGGAAATGAAGGGCAACCATTGATTGTTGCATGCCTTCACTTTGGTAGCCGCATAGGGAAGGCCAGCATGAGGGGCCATGGCGAGACATGTTTGGCATGGCGTGGCCGGTGTGTCTAGCTTTGGATAGGTACGTGACAAAGCTAGGGTTTTGGGTCAAAGGTCGTGATGGGACCTTAGACGGCCATGATTTTCTCCGGAGATTGAAGGGCAACCATTGATTGTTGCATGCCTTCACTTTGGTAGCCGTATGGGGAAGGACAACATGGTGGCGCGGCATGAGGGGCCATGGAGAAATGTGTTTGTCATGGCGCGGCTAGCTTGGATAGGTGTGACCAAGCTAGGGTTTTGGGCCAAAGGTCGTGAGGGGACCTTAGACGGTCAGGATTTGCTCCTGGGATTGAAGGGCAACCGTTGATTGTTGCACGCCTTCACTTTGGTAGCCGTGTGGGGAAGCCATCATGGTGGCGCGGCATGAGGGTGCATGGCGAGACATATTTGTCATGGCATGGTATGACTAGCATAGATAGGGCCAAGGAATAGTGTGTTTTGCATGGCGCGGATATCTAGGGCTAGGTGTGGCTGACATGATTTTCCATTTGCACGGAGGTGCGGATAGCATGGTTGGCATACTTTGGCGCGGTTGGTGTGGCTGGCATGGTTTTCCATTCGCATAGAGGTGTGGCTAGTATGGTTGGCATGATTTGGTGTGGTTGGTGTGTCTGGCATGATTTGCCATTGGCACACGTGGGAATTTAGGGTTTGGCTCGTCGTAACCCTAATTTGAAAAATATACCTAGGTAATTATTTTAGAGACACATTAAAGATTTCAGTAAATTTGCCTAGTAAATGCTTGTTGCTTTAAATGTTGTGACATTACTGTCTGCTATGGTTTAGTATTTTAAGATTTTAACTCTAAGATAAAAACCACCATAAATAGTAGCCCATGTTTTTTTATCTTCCAATGAAACACCACTAACAAATGTAAGTTTGTTTTTGTGTTTTTGTAGCACGAAGTCGTGAAAGCGCGCTACTTGGAGGAAAAGGGGGAAGCATTCGCTTTCGATGCAAGCTATCACTTCTTGGCAGAAATAATACCTGAGGATAACCCGGACTACTTGGATGTTGTATCATCTTCGGAGGAGGAAGATTAATGGCTTTAGAAGTTTTTGTATAGATTTTGTGGGAAGACCTCAATGTAAACCCTCACGAGACTATAACTCTTCCACTAGGGTTGCCTAGGGGTTCAAAGGCTTGATGAAAATGCTAAGTGCATTCATTTTTCCGCCTACAAGGAGTTAGGTTTTATGTTTCAATCAATGTTAGTGGTACCGCGGGAGTAATAAATTGGGCAAGCATATTTTACTTATGTACTCCAGCGTTTCTCTTTCAATCCGTTCTCTTGTTTTCTTATGTGGTGCAAACCCTAGCCATAGGTATGCCTTCCATAAGTCTGTAGAAATATTTTTCTTCCGAACTAGTGTAAACACTAGCCATCGGTATGCTTTTCTTGTAGAAATACTTCATCATAAACAATTCCTCTTCGAATATCACCTTAGTAACGCCGGCTACCTCATGAATAGTGACCAGTAATTATTATGCAAAGTAGGCACGTACGGGTAGGTGACTTTTTTTTTTTGAAAGACAAACAAATTGCTTGGTTTATGGTTTTCAATTTTCTGTATTTCTTAGGTTGATAGATAAATGTTACCTTGACGGTTTTGGGTTATTCTTTTTGGAATGAATTGTTTAGTAGTTGATTTTTTTCTTGTTATGATTGAAAGTGACACATACATCCCGAGAAAACCATGGAACCGTGTGTTGGTGGATGACATGAGTGTGAAACATAATATGGCTATTGGTTTTATCATCCCCGTGAAAACTTGAAAAATAAAACCACGTATCTCGTCTAGATAGGACTTACTTGGTTTTTTGTGTCTCTTGACGAATAGGGAACCTTACGGGTGTAAGACCGAGTTTTGTTGGAAGCACCGCCGTGATTATGGAAAATCCCCCGTAATTACTGAGCTATCTGATAACTGAGTCGTTGATCCCTGGGCGGATCCTTTTGCTTCAAACCTCTGGGAAGTCCCCAGTCATCCCTTGTCGTGTCCTGACTAATAATCGAGTCGTCGGGTAACTGAGTCGGAGTGGATCGGCTTCCTCTACCATCTTGACGTCTGGGTCGAAGAATGAGATCTCTGGTTGAAAATTGACATAGTAACCAATAGATCAATCCTCCCACTGTGGTTTCCAATTATTTGTACGTAGGTGAAAATGGTTTCTACTGATTTCGATAATTGCGGGTGTGCAGGTGAGAAACAATTTAAACCCTAAACAATGTACTGCAAGGGAATACTTTAGATTCGAGAGATCAATATGTACAAGTCCGGCCTAAACCAAGAAATGGTCTTTCCAGACTTACCTCGGTCACAAAGTAGAGGAGAATGGGTTGGTTTTGGGAGGGAAGCAAGGAAAGTAGTGAGACCAGAATAGTTGATTATGGAAGAGTAGTTGGGTTACTACGACTTGTTATCAGAAAAGTGACAGATCTCAAGGTGAGCTAGCAAGTAAGTATTTCTGAGTGTTGTATCTCCCGTATGAACTTGTTGTTCAATGGAAATAGGTAAGACCTATTTATACAAGTAGGAGTAAAAACATACCCTGGTCTCATTAAGGAGTGGTGAAGTACTGGGGAGGAGGTGGTAACCGTATGCATGGAATTGATGTTCCATAAAGTGGTTAACGCATGAAACTGCTAACGTTATGGAATTGATGTCCCATAAAGTTTTTAACCCATGTGCTTTATGCCCCATGAATGTTTCACACATAACTTCCCATATTTACTAAACGCCTCACCCTTATGACGGGCGTAGTGTACACCGCACGCTGTAAACCACCAAACCAATACCCAAAGAGGATCCTCCAGTTTGTGTTGATTTCTTGAATGTTTTTGGAAAACATGTAGCATGTTGTTGTGGCTCAAGCTCGGGAGACTTGCTATCCTGGTGACCTTCGACGGTCGATATTTTGCACTTGAGAGGAGGGGAAACCGTTGATCGTTGCACACCTTCGTTTTGGTATCCTCGTAGTAAGTGCTAACATGGTGGCCCGGATAGGTTGGCATGTCATTGGCATGGAAAGGTTTGGCGTGGCCAAACTTAGGTTTTCGAGTCAAAGGTTACCCATGTGTCGTCTGGTAACCTTGGATGGCTAGGATTTTCTCCTAGTATTGAAGGGAACCCGTTGATTATTGCACGCCTTCGTTTTGATGGCCGCGTAGGGAAGGCCATCATGGTGGCGCGGCTAGGTGCGTTTGGCATGTGGGTCCAAGGGCTTGGCAAGCCGTTGGCACATGGTACGGCTAGCATGGCTAGGGCCAAGGTGAGGTGCGGTTTTGCTTGGCATGGGCGTGACCAAGATAGGGTTTGGGGTCAAAGGTTACCATGCATTGTCTGGTAACCTTGTACGGATAGGATTTTCTCCTAAGATGGAAGGGTGGCCGTTGATGTCCGCACACATTTGTTATAGAAACCCTAATTAGAGCCCTTTACTAGAATCGTTGTAGAATTCTAGTACGGACTCGGATTTTGACGGTCCTCCCCTCAAATCGACCGGATTTTTTTTTTCCTATCTCCAATAGCGGGTATATTTAGGTTTTGAACTCGTTCGGGAGGTGCAAACAGCCCGAAAGTAAAACTGAGGAAGAATTCAGGAGGTATGGCGGGATGGCCATGCTAGGATTTTGGGTCAAAGGTTACCATGCGTTGTCTGGTAACCTTGGACGGCTAGTATTTTCTCCTATTGATTTATGTGCGACCGTTGATTGTCGCACGCCTTCGTTTTGGTAGCCGCATATGGAAGGCCAAGCATGGTAGTGCGTCTAGGGCCAACGCAATGGCGTTTGGCTAGGCACGGTAGGTATGGCTAGGGCCAAGGCAAAGTGTGTTTGGCATGGAGCGTCTTGCTTGCCTAGGTGCGTCTTTGGATTGGCGTCTGGGGCCAAGGGTTTGCCATGGGCGCATGGTGTGACTATCTTCGGCTAGGTGAGGTTTTCGCTTGGCATGTGGGGACAAGGATTTTCTATGGGCGCATGGTGTAACTATCTTGCGCTAGGTGTGGTTTTGGCTTGGCATGTGGGGCCAAGGGTTTTCCATAGGTGCATGGCGTGACTAGATTGCGCTAGGTGCGGTTTTGGCTTGGCATGTGGGGCCAAGGGTTTTCCATAGGCGCATGGCGTGACTATCTTGGGCTAGTTGCGTGACCAAGCTAGGGTTTTGGGGGGTAAAGGTCGTTTGGTAACCTTAGATGGCCAAGATTTGCTCCTGGAATTAAACGGAAACCGTTGATTGTTACACGCCTTCGTTTTGATAGCAGCGTAGTAAAGGCCAGTATAGTGGTGCGGAATGGGGCCACGAAGAGGTGTGTTTGGCATGGCGCGGTAGGTGTGGCTGGCATGATTTTCCATTGGAACATAGGTGCGGCTAGCATGGTTGGCATGCTTTGGCGCGGTCGGTGTGGCTGGCATGATTTTCCATTAGCACGGAGGTGCGGCTAGCATGGTTGGCATGCTTTGGCGCGGTCGGTGTGGCTGGCATGATTTTCCATTGGCACAGAGGTGCGGCTAGCATGTTTGGCATGCTTTGGCGCGATCGGTGTGGCTGGCATGATTTTCCATTGGCACAGATGTGCGGCTAGCATGGTTGGCATGCTTTGACGCGGTCGGTGTGTCTTCCATGATTTTCCATTGGCACAGATGTGCGGCTAGCATGGTTGGAATGCTTTGGCGCGGTCGGTGTGGCTGACATGATTTGCCTTTGGCACAGAGGTGCGGCTAGCATGGTTGTCATGCTTTGGCCGGTCGGTGTGGCTGGCATGATTTTCCATTGACACAGAGGTGCGTCTAGCATGGTTGGCATGCTTTGGCGCGGTCGGTGTGGCTGGCATGATTTTCCATTGGCACAGAGGTGTGTCTATCATGGTTGGCATGCTTTGGCGAGGTCGGTGTGGCTGGCATGATTTTCCATTGGCATAGAGGTGCTGTTAGCATGGTTGGCATGCTTTTGCGCGCTCGGTGTGGCTGGCATGATTTCCCATTGGCACACGTGGGAATTAGGGTTTGGCTTGTTGTAACCCTAATTTGAAAAATATACTCCGGTAATTATTTTAGAGACACATTAAAGGTTTTAGTAAATGTTCCTAGTAAATGCTTGTTACTTTAAATGTTGTGACATCACTGTCTTCTAGGGTTTAGTGTTTTACGATTTTAATCCTGAACTAAAAACCACCATCAATATACTCGTACAAATAAAAGAAGGGACTAGGCAAACCAAATCGTCTTCTAATCCATCAATTGAAGAAGAAGAACCAATTGAAGATGAATGTGTGGAAACTGAAAATCAACCACCAATTGAACCAACTGCATCTCCAACTCCAGAAATGAGGGTAAGAAAGTAAGTTTTACAAACCCAGTCTCCTATTTGCTGTTTTTCATCGATTAAATGACGGTTATGGTGTTGGGTTCGGCTCAAAATTGAGTTGCGTTTTTAGCCGAACTGACCTTCACAAAAGCTTCTTGTAAGTGTATATGAAATTTCAAGACAACCCTAGTCGCAGAAAGAGATGCATAGGGGTTTCGCGTATTCGATAATCATAATATGTGCCGAACCTAGCACATTTACGAGGTTCAGATATTACGATATCCACAATATGTGTCGAACCAATAAAAAATTATTAACCCAGGAGTGTACATGATTAGGTTCGGCTTATATTCTACGTATTCAAATAGCCGAACAATGTGTTTCCAACAGGTTCGGCGCTTACGAATTTATAAATTTAAGCCGAACCCTAAACATTTTTTCTTCCAGACAGTTCAATGTAGGGTTCGGCTTGTTAGGAAAATTCGAACCAATACGAACTTTGGTCTACAAGGTAGGTTCGTCTCTTAATCAACACTATCAGCTAGCCGAAATGTTCATCCAGACTCACCGAACCTTAGTGAAAAAACACAAATTTTTGATGATTTTAACCAACGAAATTTAGATTAAACAAAAGTGATTTTAACCTACAAAGGTCGAACCCCGAGAGCTGCCTAAATACCTACAATTCAAGGGTTTTTTATCTACAAAAATTTATAACTAAATAATCTTAAAACTAATCACTAATCATTAATCACTAATCATAATTATTTTAACTAATCATTTGTATTAACACTAATCCTAAAAGGGAAGATTTGTCATTACCAAAAATATTTGGTTAAGGGGATTCTGATTTTGCTATTTACATTCCTTTTTTGTCTTTACTTGGTATGCCTTAAAGGATTTCTGTATGCCTAAAAACATCCTTCTCTCCTTAAGATTTGGGCACTAATATGAACTAACTATTAGTGTGAAAAATCAGTCGGCCCAAGCCCTACGACCCGTATATGTTGGACCAGGTTGATGAACCATTTCCTCCAGCCTATTTTTGAAGTCCAACAAACAAGTTCCAAAATATTCTAGCTTACTTGACGGACAAATTTGTACAACAATATAAATACATAGGTCTAAATCTTAAAGAGGTAACGGATTGTATGCTTTGTAAACCCGAGAAAACAATTGTAATGTTTATCAATGAAACATCTGGATATAGACAAGACAAATCTTGTTGAACCACGTTAAATATTTGTTCTAAGTAATACCATAAATCTTGTCCAACCGCGTTAAATATTTGTTCTAAGTAATACCGTATTAGAGATCAAGAAAATATGCGGTTATTATACAGGAAGATTTCTTTCCAATAGCTCCTTATTAATGTAATATATTTAGTTTCCTTCATTAGTTAATTGTGATTGAATGTATTTGATCCTAGATTTCTATATCTTTGTAAACTTATTGTATTATATAAATATGAATCAATGAAAGACATTTTCCCATATCTTGAAATTCTATGATTTATTTATGTATACATACACAGGCGGAATTGGAATCGGAGACCTAGGTATATGTTTCAATATGTTTAGCAGTTCTGATCGAAGAATAAAATTGTCGGGGGAGGCTTACGAAATCCGAGCCGCTATGCGCAATACGAAACCTACACAAGCAATGAAACACAATGCGAAAATACACAAACTATGACGATATAGAAGCAATCACACAACACCGGCAATTACGTGGAAAAACCCCTCCAAGGTGAAGGGTAAAAAACCACGGGCAAATCTTCCACTATAACAATAATGGGTTACACACAATTCTCCCAAATTTGGGGATAACAACAACCTCAAGGTGCCTATAGCACTTGGATATCAATTTGCCTAATTACACTCACCCCTAAGGATGGATCAACAATTCATTCATATATAATATGAGATTCACTATCAATTTGAGAAATAGAAGTGATTTGAGATACTTACTACTAGGGTTTGACAAACCCTAGAATTTTCCCCCTTTGAAGAGATGTGGAAATTGATCAATCAATTCTCCACCACAACAACCAAAAGATCCTTCAACAAGAACACTTTCTTCTCCTCTTCAAGATGCTTCAATCTCACCAAAAATTGGTGGTTTAATCTCTCTACCTCACTCACTCTCTTTTCTTCTTCCTCTCTTTCTCTTTCTTCTTCAAAACAAGAAGAACAACCCATGAGAATGAAAAACATTCTCCCGATGCCTTTTGTTAACAAAACACATTCACAAGGCATGTGTTAAGCTCATCCCTTAAAAAGTTAAGGGGATACCTCATTTGTTGGGCCACAAGGCAGTGACCCCAACAAAAATAACTTCATGAATCCTTTAGCTCGCACTCAACAGCGATGTTAGAAACAACATCTTCATCTGGAAATACAGAAGAAGCAGTTCATCGAATCAGTAAGTTACAAGATGAACTAATTCATTATATCCTGTCTTTCATTGATACAAAATATGAGGTACAAACTAGCGTTTTATCCAAAAGATGGACTTATATATGGAAATCTCTACCATTTCTGAACTTCGATATGAATGGTAGCCCGTTAGATAAGATGAATGATGTAATAGACAGAGTATTCATATTCGGCGATCACAGTGACATTCAATCTTTTAGGTTGAAATTGTATGACTATACTGCCAGTGTAAGAACAAGTGTTTCTAGATGGATTGATGCTGCTGTCAAGCGTGACCCTCAAATAGTATAACTAGAACTTCATCATCGTATAAATTTTAATATTGCATATGAGATTCCTCCTAAACTATTTATCTGCAAATCACTGGAAAAGTTGAAACTATGATCTGTCAAATCATATTTACGTATTATTCTTCCCAAATCAATGAACTTACCACAGCTTGAGTCTATGTCTCTTGTTGGAATTATAGTGTCCAATAACGTAGACTTGTTTACACGTCTCTTTTCAAGCTGCCCACTTCTTGAGTTAAAAATAAGTAATTGTGATATACTAACTGATCAGAAGAATCTCACCGTTGAGTCTCTCAGTCTGAAGAAACTTACGTACACTCATCGGACAATAGGATCAGAAAGTTGGGATATATATTTAAGCCTAAAATTATAATGTTATCGGCTCCTAATGTCACCAGCTTCACCTGTATTCATGATGATCAGTACCAACAACTGTCCACAGAAGAAAAAGAAGTGAACGCTATATGTATCGTAAATATTCTTGTGGGCATTACTAAGGTGGAACGACTCGACTTATCACTTGGATTCCTTGAGGTATGTTTTAATTGCCATCTTAAACTCGTTTAAGTAGTCTTGGTTATCCATGTATGATATAAAAGAATTTTCTACTGTTTCTCAAGGTTCCGTCCAGAGCTACGGATTTGTTAAACAGTCAACTCCACTGCTCATGTAATCTTCGATCTTTGAGAATGGAGACATGGTTTACTGGAAGTAGCTTGCATGCGCTAACACACTTACTCACGATCTCTCCGAACATAGATACTTTGATCCTTAAACTAAACAGGGTAAGGTTTAACTATGCTCTTTGTTTTTGGTTTGGTCACTTACATCTCTAGAATATACAGTCTAATACAACTCCATGGTGTTCATCTATATGCATTATTAGCATAACAGCATTTGTTTTCTTTGTTTGGATATAGTCAAATACCGCGGACGTTGGAAATGATTGGGAAACAAGATCGGCATTGCAGGGAATGCTGTCTCATCTCAAGTATGTCCAGATTGAAGAAGCGGAAGGATGTGATGCTGAGCTCAAACTTCTGCGTTTTTTGTTGAAAAATCCAAAGGTTGTGGAGGAAGTTGCTGTATTCTTTCGTTCTATTGTTGGCACGCCTGAGAGAGTAAGACAAATGAACCCATTTAGATATAAGCTAAGAGCACTTACAACAGCCAATCCAAATATCAAAATAATGTTTTGTTAACCTCAGTAGAAAACAATACAGAAAGACAATTCTTCTTCTTTTTGCTTTACTTTTGTTTTATTGGTTAAATGTCTGCTAGACTTTGTTAAACGCTAACTAAGACTGTTCTTGGGTGCTAATTATCAGAATTTTTGTTACCAAATCATCATATCCTCTAGCTTAATGTTTTTATATGCTTCAAATAATTGAACCATACAGGTTTAATTTCTCCGCAAGACGAGACCTTAAGGTGGCACGGCGTCGTAGGCTCGCATAGCTTAAAGCATTCACCTACATTAAAACCTCCATATATTAATACTGAAAAAGATATGTAATTTGTTTTTTCTGCATGCTACAATAGCCTATTTTCTCGCTTCATTTACCTTCACATTTAGTCTTCTTCACCCTTGTGCCTATATAGATATGTAGTAGTGTTGGTATCATTGTCACTAAACACGGGTTGGGTTTTAGGAGTCGATAGAAATCCCAGAGCCTTACAAACTTCTCTCCTCCATTAAAATGCATGGTAAAGCTTAATCTTATAGCTATAGTGGAAGTAATACTTGCCAAATGATGTATATAGATTTCACATGCTAAACATATCACCTGCTGTCACAATGTGCGCAGGAAAAGGGAAAATTTATGAGGAGAAGGAGTTATGTTAATCGGGGGTCTAAAATCGCACGTGTCATGAAAAACAAAAAGATTCACCCTCTATTGGAGATGCTCTAAGAGGACCTAAACATCTTAGTCACAATTATCTATGGATGTTATGGCATGGATTAAAAATCTGATTTTGAGTCAAAATATACTTACATATAGGATCCACACCAATGCTCTAATATCCTTTAACAAAACTACAGAAATGGCGGAAACAACAAATTTACCAGCTATTAAAGAAGATGTGGATAGAATCAGCAAGTTACCTGATGAACTAATTCATCGTATCATGTCTTTCGTTGATACTAGATATGCAGTGCAAATTAGTGCTTTATCGAAAAGATGGATTCATATTTGGAAATCTTCGCCCTTTCTGAATATCGATATGGATGATTGCACAGTAGATAAGTTGAATGATGTAATCGATCGATAGAGTATTCATGCTCCGAGATGACTGTAACATTCACGGGTTTAAATTGGTATGCAGATGGTATTATTTCGGTGAAGGTGTGTCAACAAGTGCAAGTGTTTCTAGATGGATCGATGTCGCCGTTAAACGTAACGTTCAAGAGGTATTACTAGAACTTTATCAAGCACCTCTTGATTTTTCATATGAGATTCCTCCTAGACTGCTAAACTGCAGATCACTGAAAAAGTTGACATTAGTGTCTTGCGATACATATGTTGTCATTATTCTCCCCAAATCAATGAATTTACCGCACCTTGAATATATGTGTCTCGGTGGAATCATAATGTTTGATGTAGAATTGTCGAAAAGACTCTTTTCAAGCTGTCCACTTTGAACAGTTATGGGAATTCTCGGATAACCTACTTAGGTTATTGAGACATATATTTATATTAAGTTGTATGGATACATGTTACAATGGACTCTAATACGGATCCAACATATATATGGACTTTACATGGATATATATTCTACACACCCCCTCAAGCTGTACACGGTGGTAAACAACGTGAAAGCTTGTCACATAAATAACGAAAACGCGTAGTAGACAAACCCTTCGTAAAAAGATCTGCAAGCTGATGCTCAGTGGATATATATCGCAGCTGCAGAGACCCAGAGGAGAGTCGTTCGCGTACAAAATGATAATGAATCTGTATGTGCTTTGAACGATAATGCTGTATAGGATTGAGGGCTAGATATGTAGCACTGATGTTGTCACAGTAGAGAAGAGGGGCTTGCGAAAGGGTGACACCAAGATCACGTAAGAGATACTCAATCCAAATAAGCTCAAGTTGATGGATGACAATGCACGATACTCAAGCTTCAAGATTACTAGTAGATACACCGGGTTGCTTTTTGGAACCCCAAGATATGAGATTTTTGCCTAAGAAAACACAATGACTGTGGTAGATCGAGAAGTGTCCGGATCACCGCCCCAATCGCACATCGAGTATGCCGTAAGTTGCAAAGTAGAGTTATTCCAAAAACAAATACCATGACCCAATGTACCTTTGAGATATCGAAGAATGCGTTTAATCGCCATGAAATGAGTATGAGTTGGTCATGCATAAACTGACTAACTGGTTAATCGCATACGTTATATCTCAAGTAGCGTCATACTTAGGTATTGCAAACCACCAACCAGGCTTCGATACAAAGTAATATCAGGAAATAAATCTTGTCATCGAAGTGAGTTTAGAGCGAGGTGTCACAGAGTGGACACGGGTTTGGAATCAACAAGATCAACACGTTTTAAAAGATCCAAAGTATACTTGTTTTGTGTGAGAACAAGACCAGATGAAGTTCTAGTAGCTTCTAAACCAAGAAAATAATTTAAGTCACCCAAATCCGTCATTGCAAACTGAGTTTGAAGTGTTGGAAGAAGAGATTGAATACCTTGAGTATCACTGCCCGTCAAAATTATATCGTCCACATACAGAGGAGAAGTATAATGATGCCCATATTGGATTGTCGTACAAACATGGAGTGATCTGATTGTGAAGAACGAAATCAAGTGTTGTGAGAAACGAAGCAAAACGATGAAACCAAGCACGGGTGCTTGTTTCAAACCGTATAGCGCCTTGTGCAAGAGACAAACATGATCGAAATCTAGGATCAACAAATCCTTGCGGTTGTTCCATATATACCTCTTGATCAAGAGACCCATGTAGAAAAGCATTTTTAACATCCAGTTGCTTAATAGGCCAAGATGAAGAAACTGCCAAACTGAGAACTAAACGAATAGTCACAGGTTTTACAACAGGACTAAACGTTTCATCATAATCAATGCCATCTTTTGAGAATACCCTTTGGCAACTAAACGTGCTTTGCGCCTGTCTAGTGATCCATCGATTTTGTTTTGACTCGATAAACCCATTTGCAACCAATGATATTCATTCCCGGTCGACGCGGAACAAGAGACCAGGTGCCATTGCGTAACAATGCATTAATTTCCTCAAGCATAGCTGCCCACCAATCAGGAGACTTGGAAGCGATAGTGAAGCAAGATGGTTCTGTTGGTAAGGAAGCATACGTAGCTGCAAAACTGTGTAAGATAGGGTATCGAGTAGCAAAACAACCCTTGAAACTCCTAGGTTGAATAGTATGATCCTTTAGGCGAGTAACCATAGGGTGCACATTGGTGGTCGACGGTGGGGACTCCTGTGCAATGCAAGGCTCGAAGATGACGATGAAATGGTGACACGGAAGTTGTAGGGGAGGAATCAGCAGATGAAGAATCACCGGAGAAAGATAGTCTAGTAGGCGACAAAGGAGGAGCACTAGAAGTTGCAGACGAGTGAGGAGTAGTGGGTGTAGGAGGAGATAAAGGAGAGATAGGCGATGACATAGAAGGAGGTGAAGTTGACGTAACAGAAGCTGGAGAAGGTGGAATAGGTACTGAAGATATAGGTGAAGATAGATGTGTAGCTTTAATAGTGTTGGGCCAGCTTAATAGAGTACGAGTAGCAGGATTAGAAGATGAAATGTTGAGAGTAACACCGGCATCCGCGGGATATGGAAAGACAGACTCATCAAAAATCACATGGCGAGAAGTATAAACACGATTACTAGAGACCTCTAAGCATTTGTAGCCTTTGTGCTTATCACTGTACCCAATAAAGACACAAGGAAGTGTTTTTGGTTGTAATTTATGCTGGCGGAAGTGAGAAAGTAGAGGATAACAACGACAACCAAAGGCTTTGAGAAAACCATAGTCCTGAGCTCTATTATGCACAGCAAAAAACGGAGTATTATTAGATTTAACGGAGTGGGTAGACGATTTATTAAATATGTAGCAGTGGCATAAAATTCAGCCCAAAAAGATTCTGGTAAACCACTTTGAAGCATAAGAGCACGACCAGTTTCAGTGATATGACGGATTTTCCTCTCAGCAAGGCCATTTTGTTGAGGCGTATTGGGACAAGAAGATCGACCTTGAATGCCATTAGCAAGCAAATAAGATTTCAATGGATTTGCATACTCAGTACCACCATCAGATTGTAAGACACGAATGGACGTTGAGAATTGTTTTTCAATCATAGCTTTGAAATCCAAAAACAAAAAACACTTGAGTTTTATCAGTGAGAAAATATAGCCAAGTGAAACGGGAACATTCATCAACAAATGGAGAAAATAACGAAAACCACAATTGGATGGAAAAGGTGCAGGACCCCATAAATCGGAATGAATAACAGCACCAATTTTATTTGAATAGGTAGTTCTTGACATAAAAGGGAGACGATGGTGCTTGGCACCTACACAGCTAGCACAAATATTTTGAAAAGAGCAACTACTAGATGAAAAGGGGAAAGAAAGACTAGACTTAATGGACTGAAACACACGATGATTGGGATGACCAAGGCGCATATGCCAAATTGCAGGACTTGTACGAGTACCAATGATAGCAGCAGAAAAAGCGGATGGATTGGATGACACAGAGGAACAATGATTGCTGTGGAGAATAGGATACATGCCATCGTCAGTCTTGCCCTTGTACAGAGGAGTTCCCGTTCGCCGATCCTGTATGCAAAAGCCAAATTTATCAAAGACAAAGACACAATCAGAGTCACGAGTGAGTTGTCCAACAGATACTAAGTTTTTGGCAAGTGAAGGCACATGAAGAGTATTTTTCAATAACAACTTAGATGTTGGAGAGGCGATAGTAACATCACTAGTGCCTGTTATAGGCAAGAGTTTGCCATTTCCTACAAGAACTTTTGCATTACCATTATAGTCGACACGATTCGACAGTTGAGAGGCATCAGAAGTCATGTGTGCCAGCAAAGTTGTCGGCAAACCAATGATTCTCATAGGGCATAGACTGCACCTGCATCGCTGAAAACGCCTGAGGTAAGTCTATATTCTGAGCTTGCATGAGACGATGACAGGCGGAGGCTATGTGTCCAGCAGTTCCGCACCATTGACAAACTACGGATGATGAGGGTGGAGGACCAAGGACTGATGGTGCAGTAGAACCACCATAGCTACCACGAGCAGGAGCATAAGAGCCACCATAGTTACCACGACCACGCGTATTATTCCAAGAGTTGTTGGAAGAACCATTATTCCAGCCATTATTGTTAAAATTGCCACGACCATTGTTATTCCAGTTTGGTCGAGCATTAGTGTTCCAGTTGCTACGACCACGACCATTATTATTTGAGTTCCAATTGCCGCGACCATTAGAAGAGCCACGACCACGATTTGAGGATTGTCCACGACCACCGGACTGTGAACCAGCAAATAGAGCACTTGAACTCTGTAAGTCAGATGACGGGTTCTGAAGACTTTGAAGATATTGTAGATGAGATTCATGATGAAGAAGTAGAGCATGAAGTTCAGTAAAAGTGGGTAGCGAGGTTCTTGCAATTACAGCTGTATATATACTTGTCCAATCAGCTCCCAATCCACGCAAGGTTGTGGAAACAAGTTCAAGATCAGACACAGGTTGTAAAACAGCAGCTAATGAGTCAGAGATTTCCTTGATCTTGAGGATATACTCAGAAATAGAGGAGTTACCCTTTTGAAGGGTTGATAAGTTTGCTTTGAGTTGCAGAATTCTAGCTGGGTTGATGGTAGCGTAGGTAGAGCGAAGGTATTTCCAGACATCATAGAATTGCGCGTCTAGCACATTCGATTTTAGAGGTTCAGGTGAGAGAGCAGTTGATCCAAGACACGATGGTTTGGTCGATGACCTCCCATTCTTAAAGTCTGGATTAGGAGTCTTTTCTTCGGTTACTTTGTCAACAAGTTCTGGAGCTGGGATCTCATATGAATCATCAAGGTATTTATAGAGACGGTGAGATTTCAGAATGGGTGTTATTTGTGATTCCCAGAGAAGAAAGTTAGTTCTATCTAAGAGAACTATTTTGGTTGAAGAAGGAAGAAACGATGAGGTCATGAAAGAGCCTACACTGACCGATTGAGAAGCAGCAATAGTTGGAGATCCTGTGATTGGAGAGGTAGATGAGGCTTGAGTTGAAATAGTTGACATGGTGAAAAGAAAAAGAAGAACGGAAGAGCAGGCTTAGGGTTTTGGAAGGAAGAAGAAGTTGAAAACTAGGGTTGCCGAGAGAACGTTCTGGCTCTTGATACCATGAACAGTTATGGGAATTCTCGGATAACCTACTTAGGTTATTGAGACATATATTTATATTAAGTTGTATGGATACATGTTACAATGGACTCTAATACGGATCCAACATATATATGGACTTTACATGGATATATATTCTACACACTTCTTGAAACGCTGAAGATAATGAATTGTGATATACAAACTGCTAATCAAGAGAATTTCACGGTTGAGTCTTCCAGTCTAAAGAAGTTTTCATATACTCATTGTTATCCGGACAATATTACTTATTGGGGACATCAAATTAGGCCGAAAGTTATAATGTTGTCCGCTCCTAATCTCACCATCTTCACCTGTAGCTATAATGACAATTACCAACAACTGTCCATAGAGGAAAAAGAAGTGAATGCTATATGTATGGTGAAACTTATTGTGGCAGTTAATAAGGTGGAACAACTCGTTATATCACCTGGATTCCTTGAGGTATGTTTTTAATTTCCATTTAAGTAGTTATGGAAATACAAGTATGATTTAGCTCCAGCGTTGTTTAAGATAGTTTTATATCTTTGTTCAAGGTTCCGTCGAGAGCTACCAACTTGTTAAACTGCCAACTCCATTGCTTATGCGATCTTCAATGTTTGAGGATGGAAACATGGCTTATTGGAGGTAGCTTGCGCACAATTGCATACTTACTCATGATCTCTCCGAATATAAAGACTCTGATGCTTAAACTAAACGGGGTAACGTAAAACTATGTTCTTTGTTTTCAATGATGTGCACATCTATACGGATTATAAGCATGTTGAATCAACCTTCTTCAATTCCACCAATCACTCCTCCAATTACACCACCAACCTTTACCTAACATGGACTTCCTAGTTTTCTTCATTTACCTACTCCATTATTTAATTAATGTAATTATTTAATTCTTGTAATGTTGATTATAAATACCTCCCATTTTGGAAATGAAGTATAACAATTATTTTTAAGTTGAACCTTAAGTTTAGCATGGTATCAGAGCTCCATGGTGAGTTGAGTGCTTCTTAGTAATAGTGAGTGCTTAGTTACTTCGATTGATCCTTCTTCCGCTGGCTTAAGGTTCTTGTTTTTCTTTATACACTTATTGAAACAAGTAAGTTGTACTACCGATTTTATGATAAACTTGTTATGTTGAGTTTATGATTGTCCTTTTTAAATCCTACTTAATCTTGTTAATCCATTTATCTTGGACTAAGTAAGTTGTACTGTTGTTTTTTGTTTCGTACAAACAATTATCATCTTTGTTCAATATTTTATTTATCTTAGCTAATTGAGTTTGTTTTTATTATAAGCAAACCCCTGTTAAGTTTGTTTTCATATATTTGGCTGATTTGTCAAACTTAATTTCTCTGTGCAAGAGAGAAAACTTGATTTGAATTTAAACTCTTACCGTTTTTACCGTTATAGGACTTGTTTCTCTTATTCGACTACTCGTATAATTTTTAGCTGCTAGGTAGAATCTAGCCGGTTTGTTTTTCACCCCCAATAAACAGTTGTGTACACAATTAGTTTCATTTGTACCTCTTTTGTTTAGTCATTTGCTAAAAAAAAAACTAAAAAAAAAAAAAAAAACTTGCCAAGTTTTACGTAAGCTGCTTGCGACCTGTATTCATACTTTATATAATTTCGCCTTTAATCATGACAATATCTTCCGTTAGACATTGTGTTTACTGTGGAAGCAATTCACACTTCGTGGAGAAATGTTTCAAGAAAATTGGCTATCCCGATTGGTGGGACGCCTATAAAATACAAATAAAGATCGACCAAAGAGGGGTAGATACATGTACTTCAATGATGACTACGACAACCGATACTCATTCTTCCGTGGTGGAATCTCATTCTTTGGTGAACCCGAACCTCTTCCAGCAATCAAGTAAGGTTGAAGTCGCTTACTTGCTACCGATTCTGGAAAAGATCATGGTTGGATTCGATTCGGGTGCTACGGGTCATATGACGTTCAATTCCTCTATTTTGAAAGATCTGTTGCTACTTGCGTATACAACTATTTCCAACGCCAATGGTGTACCGTATCCGGTTACCGGAGCTGGGAGAGTTGATTTAACACATTCCTTGTCCTTAGAACACACATTATTGGTTCCTTCTCTTTAAAATAATCTCTTGTCTTCAGCACAAGTAACCGCACAGTTAAATTTTTTAGTACTAATCTACCCCACTTTCTGTCTTCTTCAGGATCTCGGGAACGGGGAGATAATTGGGCGAGGTACTAAGAGAGATGGTTTATATTACATCGACGATGTTTGTGAAGGGAGATCTCTTTCAGTTAAAAGGTCTTCTTGTGCATCTAAAAATCAGATCTTACTATGGCACCGCCGGTTAGGAAATGCTTCTTTTGGATATTTGGAGCATTTGTTTCCTGATTTGTTTAAGTCTTGCAAACTGTCAGACTTTAAATATGATACTTGCATTCTTGCGAAGATTCATCGTACTACTTACCTGATAGTTTCAAAGAGAAGATACGTCCCATTCGATTTGGTTCATTATGATGTATGGGGACCTTCGTATTACGCATACTTTTGGATTTCGGTGGTTTGTTATCTTCATCGATGATTGTACTCGTATGACTTGGCTCTATTTAATGAAGAATAAAAGTGATGTGGCTCATCGTTTTCGCGCATTTCATAAAATGATTCAGACACAATTTTTGGCTAACTTAAAGGTCCTTCGTTCTGATAATGGTGGTGAGTATGTTAATGAAGTATTACAAGGATACTTTGGAGAACATGGAATTGTTCGTGAAACTAGTTTCCCATATACGCCACAGCAAAATGGTGTGGCGAAAAGAAAAAATCGCAAGTTACTTGAAATTACGAGGGCATGCTTGATTGGGTCAAATATGAAGCAAAAATTCTGGGAAGAAGCCATTACTAGTGCAGTATATCTTCTTAATCGAGTACCAACAAGTGTTTTAAAATTTCAGACACCTTTGGACAAATTGGCTTCGTTTGTAACAATACCTTCTCATCTTAATCTTCCTCCACGGGTATTCAGTTGTGTTGTTTTTGTACATCTACAGAAACATCTACGTACAAAGCTAGATCCTTGTGCTATCAAATGTGTTTTTATTGGTTATCATCCATTCGTAAGGGTTATAGGTGTTATCATCCTCAAACTCATAAATTTTATGTTACTATGGATGTCACCTTTTCTGAGCACGAAATGTTTTACTAATCCGATGTATCTGATTCTCCTCTTCATGGAGAGAATGTTATTGAAGAGTTGAATTGGATGGATTTGTTTCCGCCTAATAGTGAAATAAATATGACAGCAAATGAAACAAGCATAAGTACACATCCAACTATCAGTAGTTCAAGAATTGATGATATACAAGTCATGGAGCGGTTCAAGAGTTCGATATTCTGCTTTCCGAAGAAATTGACACCCCTGCTCTTGAAGCTCCATCTCTCTCTTCATCAACAGTACCTACATCTAATTGTCCACCAGCCGGTGCTGATGTCCCTGAGGTAAGCAATAAGGAAGATAGAATTACGTGTCAACTCATAGAATTACGATCTGCCGGTTCAAGAGTTTGTTATTTCCGCATTTGTTTAGGGAGATAGAATTGGGTGTACATAGATCTAAATTTGTTGGGTGGAACATGTCTAACGGAAATACAATGGTTGGGCTAGTAAATAAATGGAAACGAAAAATTAATTTGGTCATTTACATATTTAACCAGATTTTGTAACTATCAACACGGTCGGTCAACTATAGTCTTGAGAACCAAACTCTAATTTGAAACTTTGTAGGACCCAAACGTAATACTGGTCACTTTTTTGGGACCCAAAATCAAAATATCCCAAAATAATATCAACCCTTCTACACGTACAACCAAAAAAAACAACACTAAAACAATATTCTCTTTTCTCCTCACATTTTTTTTTGCATGGATCCCGGGGGCGCGGAGAAAGAAGGTAACAAATAATATAGAAAAAAGGTAACTAATTTTGTTTCAAGATAAAGTTGCAGACCGAAAAGGGGGGAGTGGAGATTTTTTTTTTCTTTTCTTTTTGAAAGGCTAAAATGACCCAATTCGATCTCGAAATTGATCGTATTAAAAAAGGGCATCATTATCTAGAATTTTTGATGTCCAATTTACTCATTAGCTTGTCGCTAGGCTGACATCTACTTACTTGTAGTCCATTACATATTTATGTTTCTGCAATAAATATATTTACTCATCTTAACCATATTTTAGTAACAGTTGACCATTTTCTCGAAAAAAAAGCGTGTGCCTTGATACCCTGTTTAGGGATGGCTCTTGACATGCACTTTGGTCTCATGTCTGCTTTTATAATCGGGTAGTGATTACTTTATGACAGATATTTTTCATCAACTTCCAAAATTACAAACAAACAAAACAAGAGAATTGAATCAATTGATGTTCTGGGTTTCGAACTGAAAAAAACAAACACACCAACAGAGAACCAAACAAGTAAATTAAAGTCGTTACGTGCAAATTGAGGTGCATGCATGGTTGCAATTAGGTAAGTGAGTCAGCCATTACCATCGACCAAGCGAGCTCGATCTACTACAACTAGAGAGAAAGCTCAACCATCTCGTAGTTATAGTTGTACCCACTCTCTCCCTTAAAAAGGCCATCGTTCTTCGTAGAAACTCTCGTAATCCCATTCATCAGAACGTCGCGCTGAGTGTACGAGAAGGGTATGTCATACGAACACCGTGTCGCCATTAGACTCGTCTTCACTCTACTCATCGGTGGTACAGTGACAGTTCGCACACACCCAACTTCGATGCTTTCTGTCTCCGTTTTTCCCCGATCCCCAGATTGTGTAGACTCACTGGAAATCTCCAAGGAACCAGAGTTTATCTTTGGAACACCATAGGTACCAGTCATCTTGACACCTTGTTTGATAGACACACTGGTACTCCAATTCGTTGTATTGGTAACTGTCGTCATAAGATTCATTTCTGACGTCTGGGGATGCTGAGTTCTGTTTCTTGAATCGTCGGTGATAAGAGCGAGAGTTCTCTCGTTGTAAATCCTTGCACTAGTAAGTTGATATCTGACATTAGAGATCGTCCTTGCCAAAACAGGCTCCTCAATCTCCATGTGGCACGGCTCCTCAAGATGCTTATAAATTGTGGCGAGGCAGGTCTTGTTAGAATAACCCTTCTTCCAGTAGCTTGCATCGTATCTCTTGCAAAAATTCCCGTCCTTGAAACTTCGTATGAGGATGCGGTTGCCATCAACTTTGACGGGTAAAAAGATGGTCTTTGTATCATGGTCTTCGGGGTCAGCCTTCTGTAACCGTACAAAACAAACAGGATCCATATCCATCCAGTAGGTGCCAAAGTGAGTATTCTTCAGGCGTATGCCTCCGTCACGAGTTGGAGACACCTCATAGTCATACATTGAGGAATTATCGGCTTTGCTTTGGAAGTCCATAAACCCATCGGCGTATGCCCTCAAGTGGTTTCCATTGTCACCCTTGATCCGGATAACGTCGGGCAACATGACGACAGACTCCCAGTCGATGAAGGTGCACACATCAGTCTTGTCCTAGTCTGGTTGTAGTTTAGGCCGTAAAGTCAAGCAACCGTCATAATGGCGACTGTTATCGGTGGTATCATTATGCAGCCTGACGAACTCGCCTGTATTTGCATGCCGGAGCTTAGCGATATGGTGGTTGTTGTTGTTGAGTTTCAAGAAAACAGGCTGAAAGAGCGTGCAATTTTTGTTGGACGTATCCTCTTCAGGTTTGACGGCCGTAGCAGTGACCCAATAACCGGAATTTGACCAGTACTTGTTGTTCTGCAAACACCGGATATGGACGAATCCAGTTGCAGCGGTGGTAGCAGGACTAGCTCGAATCTTGCTTCGACCCCGAAACTATACTCTCCCTCAAACCGGAGGGCATTAGGTAATAATTGATTCTCACTGTCGAAGCGCGCGTATCTATTGTTATCGCTCGATTGGATGATGACATGCTGGGGGAGTGTTTTTGCCATGACGGCTAGAATGAAAATCCCGGAATCCTACTTTTACTTCATCAACAAGATAATGATAGGAATTTTTCTGCTACTGCTTCTTCGATTTCAAGATTGGGATTGAATTGGGTATATGATTGATGCAATAGCAAAGAGGAAAAACAAATGGAGATCGAAGCTTAAGAAAAGTGTTTGTTGGAATGTGTTATCAGAGTTTCTGTTATGTATCTAGCTATTTGTAGAAGACAACATAATTGATCAGTGTTCGATTGAAAAACAGCTGGAGAGCGAATTAAAGTGACTTGACTTGACTTTATTTGATTGATCCTGTGAGTGGGCACGCTTGGTGATGCTTCTTGAGCCAATGTCATAGAGATCCAAACTTAGTTTCTGTAAGAATGGATTTGATACTAGCCACCGACGAATATTTACATGTATGTATGTATGTATGTATAACTATCAAGAGAGAAAGCGTTTACCTGCAAAGAGGTCCGTCTCCATGGAATTATATTATTGAAGTAAAATCAATGCATATGTTAGGCCGGGACCGCTGTGATATCAGCTTATAACCATACAACTTCATTAGTAGAGTATTTATTTTTCATCTTCCAACCAATTGTATCAATGTATTGTTTATCATTAACCAACATTATGGTTGGGAGTAGTTTTCTCTGTCACGTCTTGAACACTATTACAATACAGTACAATTATTTGGAAAACTAGCTAAGATATTTATGATTGTTCAACCTACAGGAATGAAAAATCCAAATGCATTCAAATAATGCAGTACAGAATTATGAGGAACCAACGAGGAAATTCCACGATTGTCTTAAATTTATCAGGTCACTACATGTAGTCGTACCCTTTACAGTATGTTCGTTTCAAGGATTTGGAGGCTGGGTAATCCAATTCCTAGGGAATGTACCCAATAACTTGAACCAAATAGGATAAATGAACTCTATGTAAATTTTAATTCTTATGAATCCAATTCCTTCCAAAATAGTCGGCCAATCAAAGGGAGGCCATCTATATGATGAGAAAATGCTTTCCTATCCGTCACAACAAATGTCCAAAAAATTTAAAATCCCATTTTTTGGTTCTCACAATTCCATTAAATTAAGTTTGAATTTAAGTTAGTCAATCAAATTCATTACCAATTTCTATCAAACACGATCCCATGAAGACATTAGTAATTTAAAATTCTTCAAATGATCCATCAAATCGACTGGAATTGCTTAATTTTCTACAACACCCTCATATTGGCAAAACAAGCAAGAAATCAGGGGCACCACAAGCAACAATGGAGACATATGCCATCTTTCATTCACTATGCTTTAGCTTATGATTCCCGCTTTTTAATTTCAAATGCTTTGTATTCACTATCTGAGGATATTAGTTTGTTGGAAGGTTCTCGTATCACAGTATCTCAAACTGAGATAAGGGCAGCCAACAGATTCTATAGTATTTTCTATAATTCTCTTTTGCTTCAATATATTAACTTTCAAAAAAATATATTAAAATATACTCCCTCCGTTCCTTTTTAATAAGCTTGTTTCTATAAACAAATGTTTCAAAAAAATAGGCTGGTTTCCTAATTGGGAAAGTCAAATGTTGCTTTAATTTTCTAGGACCACTTTTCTCTTACGGGGGTGTTTATAGGTGAAAATGGTTTCAACTGGTTTTGGTAATTGCGGGTGTGAAAGTGAGAAACAATTTAAACCCTAAATAATGTACTGCAAGGGAGTACTTTATATTCGAGAGATCAATCTGTACAAGTCCAGCCTAAACCAAGAAATGGTCGTTCTAGACTTGCTTCGGTCACAAAGAGGAGGAGAATGGGTTGGTTTTGGGGAGGGGAAGAAAGGTGAGTGGTGAGACCAGAATAGTTGATTCCGGAAGAGCAATTGGTTTCTACGACTTTTTATCAAAAGTAGGAGAGCTCACGAGAGAGCTAGCAGGTGTAAGTATTTCGAGTGTTGTCTCGGTCCGAATGAACTTGTTGTCCAAAGGGAAATAGGTAAGACCTATTTATACAAGTCGAGGTAGAAACGTACCCTAATCTCATTAAAGAGTGGGGAAGTAAATGGGAGGAGGTGGGTAACCAGTATGCATGGACTTGATGTTCCATAAAGTGGTTAACGCATGAAATTGGTTTTCATGAAACTGTTAACGTTATGGAATTGATGTTCCATAAGGTTGTTAATTCACGGCTTCATGTCCCATGAACGTTTCCCACATAACTCCCGTATTTACTAGGCGCCTCACCCTTATGACACTTCCTTATGAGGGGCGTAGTGTACGCCGCACGCTGTAGACCACCAAACCAATACCCAAAGAGAATACCCATGTTTGTGTTGATTTCTCGAATGTTTTTGAAAACATGTAACACGTTGTTGTGGATTGGCAAGTCGAGCTCTGGGAACTTGCTAGACCGGGTGACCTTCGACTGGCCGAGATGTTGCATCTTGAGAGGAGGGGCAACCGTTGATCGTTGAACGCCTTTCGTTTTGGTAGCCGCGTAGTGAGGTCCAACAGGTGGCACGGCTAGGGTGTGTTTAGACTTTACATGAGGGGCCAAGGGTTCTCCATGGGCGTATGGCATGGCCAGGACCAAGGTGAGGGCGCTTGGCTTGGCATGACGTGACTAGCATGGCTACGACCAAGGCAAAGTGCGTTTGGAAAGGCGCTTGACTAGGTTTGGTATGGCTTGGAATGTGGGGCCAAGGGCTTGCCATGGTCGTATGGCATGGCTAGGGCCAAAGCAAGGGCGCTTGGCTAGGCATGACGTGACTAGCATGGCTAGGTCCAAGGAAAAGTGCGTTTGGTATGGCGCAGATGGCTTGGCATGTGGGGGCCAAGGGTAGCCAGAGAGTATTGCGTGACTAGCTTGGCTAAAGGTTTTGGCTTGGCATGTGGGGCCAAGGGGTAGTCATGGGAGCATGGCGAACTAGCTTGGGCTAGGTGCGTGACCAAGATAGGGTTTTGGGCTAAAGGTCGTGTGGGGACCATAGACGGCCAAGATTTGCTCATGGGATTAAAGGGCAACCGCTTGATTGTTGCACGCTTCACTTTGGTAGCCACATGGGAAAGGACAGCATGGTGGCGCGACATGAGGGGCCATAGCGAGACGTGTTTGGAATGGCACTGGTCGGTATGGCTAGCTTTGGCTAGGTGCGTGACCAAGCTAGGGTTTTTGGCCAAAGGTCGTGAGGGGACCTTAGACGGCAAGGATTTGCTTGGGATTGAAGGGAAACCGTTGATTGTTGCACGCCTTCACTTTGGTAGCCGCATAGGGAAGGCCAGCATGGTGGCGTGGCATGAGGGGTCATGGCGAGACATGTTTGGCATGGCGCGGTCAAGATGGCTAGATTTGCTAGGTGCGTGACCAAGCTAGGGCTTTGGGCCAAAGGTCATGAGGGGACTCCAGACGGCCAGGATTTCCTCCCGGGGATTGAAGGGAAACCGTTGAATGTTGCACGCCTTCACTTTGGTAGCCGCATGTGGAAGGCTAACAGCGTGGTGCGAAAGCGATGAGGGGCCATGGAGAGACGTGTTTGGCATGGCATGGTCGGCGTGGCTAGCTTTGGCTAGGTGCGTGACCAATCTAGGGTTTTGGGCCAAAGGTCGTGAGGGGACCTTAGACGGCTAGGATTTGCTCCTGGGATTGAAGGGCCACCGTTGATTGTTTCACGCCTTCAATTTGGTAGCCGCATGGGGAAGGCCAGCATAGTGGCGCGGCATGAGGGGCCATGGCAAGACGTGTTTCGCATAGCGCAAGGTCGGCTTGGATAGCTTTGGCTAGGTGCGTGACAAGCTTAGGGTTTTGGACCAAAGGTCATGAGGGGACCTTAGACGGCCAAAGCATTTGCTCCGGGATTGAATGGAAACCGTTTATTGTTGCACGCCTTCACTTTGGTAGCCGCATGGGAAGGCCAACATGGTGGCACGTCATGAGGGGCCATGGCGAGACGTGTTTGGCATGGCGCGGTAGGCGTGGCTAGCTTTGGCTAGGTGCGTGACCAATCTATGGTTTTCGGACAAAGGTCGTGAGGGGTCAGGATTTGCTCCTGGGATTGAATGGCAACCGTTTATTGTTGCACGCTTTCACTTTGATAGCCGCATGGGAAAGGTCAGCATGGTGGCGCGGCATGAGGGGACGTGGCGAGACATGTTTGGCATGGCGCGGTCGACGTGGATATCAATTTTCCTAATTACACTCACCCCTAAGGATGGATCAACAATTCATTCATATATAATATGACATTCACTATCAATTTGAGAAATAGAAGTGATTTGAGATACTTACTACTAGGGTTTGACAAACCCTAGAATTTTCCCCCTTTGAAGAGATGTGGAAATTGATCAATCAATTCTCCACCACAACAACCAAAAGATCCTTCAACAAGAACACTTTCTTCTCCTCTTCAAGATGCTTCAATCTCACCAAAAATTGGTGGTTTAATCTCTCTACCTCACTCACTCTCTTTTCTTCTTCCTCTCTTTCTCTTTCTTCTTCAAAACAAGAAGAACAACCCATGAGAATGAAAAACATTCTCCCGATGCCTTTGTTAACAAAACACATTCACAAGGCATGTGTTAAGCTCATCCCTTAAAAAGTTAAGGGATACCTCATTTGTTGGGCCATAAGGCAGTGACCCCAACAAAAATAACTTCATGAATCCTTTAGCTCGCACTCAACAGCGATGTTAGAAACAACATCTTCATCTGGAAATACAGAAGAAGCAGTTCATCGAATCAGTAAGTTACAAGATGAACTAATTCATTATATCCTGTCTTTCATTGATACAAAATATGAGGTACAAACTAGCGTTTTATCCAAAAGATGGACTTATATATGGAAATCTCTACCATTTCTGAACTTCGATATGAATGGTAGCCCGTTAGATAAGATGAATGATGTAATAGACAGAGTATTCATATTCGGCGATCACAGTGACATTCAATCTTTTAGGTTGAAATTGTATGACTATACTGCCAGTGTAAGAACAAGTGTTTCTAGATGGATTGATGCTGCTGTCAAGCGTGACCCTCAAATAGTATAACTAGAACTTCATCATCGTATAAATTTTAATATTGCATATGAGATTCCTCCTAAACTATTTATCTGCAAATCACTGGAAAAGTTGAAACTATGATCTGTCAAATCATATTTACGTATTATTCTTCCCAAATCAATGAACTTACCACAGCTTGAGTCTATGTCTCTTGTTGGAATTATAGTGTCCAATAACGTAGACTTGTTTACACGTCTCTTTTCAAGCTGCCCACTTCTTGAGTTAAAAATAAGTAATTGTGATATACTAACTGATCAGAAGAATCTCACCGTTGAGTCTCTCAGTCTGAAGAAACTTACGTACACTCATCGGACAATAGGATCAGAAAGTTGGGATATATATTTAAGCCTAAAATTATAATGTTATCGGCTCCTAATGTCACCAGCTTCACCTGTATTCATGATGATCAGTACCAACAACTGTCCACAGAAGAAAAAGAAGTGAACGCTATATGTATCGTAAATATTCTTGTGGGCATTACTAAGGTGGAACGACTCGACTTATCACTTGGATTCCTTGAGGTATGTTTTAATTGCCATCTTAAACTCGTTTAAGTAGTCTTGGTTATCCATGTATGATATAAAAGAATTTTCTACTGTTTCTCAAGGTTCCGTCCAGAGCTACGGATTTGTTAAACAGTCAACTCCACTGCTCATGTAATCTTCGATCTTTGAGAATGGAGACATGGTTTACTGGAAGTAGCTTGCATGCGCTAACACACTTACTCACGATCTCTCCGAACATAGATACTTTGATCCTTAAACTAAACAGGGTAAGGTTTAACTATGCTCTTTGTTTTTGGTTTGGTCACTTACATCTCTAGAATATACAGTCTAATACAACTCCATGGTGTTCATCTATATGCATTATTAGCATAACAGCATTTGTTTTCTTTGTTTGGATATAGTCAAATACCGCGGACGTTGGAAATGATTGGGAAACAAGATCGGCATTGCAGGGAATGCTGTCTCATCTCAAGTATGTCCAGATTGAAGAAGCGGAAGGATGTGATGCTGAGCTCAAACTTCTGAGTTTTTTGTTGAAAAATCCAAAGGTTGTGGAGGAAGTTGCTGTATTCTTTCGTTCTATTGTTGGCACGCCTGAGAGAGTAAGACAAATGAACCCATTTAGATATAAGCTAAGAGCACTTACAACAGCCAATCCAAATATCAAAATAATGTTTTGTTAACCTCAGTAGAAAACAATACAGAAAGACAATTCTTCTTCTTTTTGCTTTACTTTTGTTTTATTGGTTAAATGTCTGCTAGACTTTGTTAAACGCTAACTAAGACTGTTCTTGGGTGCTAATTATCAGAATTTTTGTTACCAAATCATCATATCCTCTAGCTTAATGTTTTTATATGCTTCAAATAATTGAACCATACAGGTTTAATTTCTCCGCAAGACGAGACCTTAAGGTGGCACGGCGTCGTAGGCTCGCATAGCTTAAAGCATTCACCTACATTAAAACCTCCATATATTAATACTGAAAAAGATATGTAATTTGTTTTTTCTGCATGCTACAATAGCCTATTTTCTCGCTTCATTTACCTTCACATTTAGTCTTCTTCACCCTTGTGCCTATATAGATATGTAGTAGTGTTGGTATCATTGTCACTAAACATGGGTTGGGTTTTTAGGAGTCGATAGAAATCCCAGAGCCTTACAAACTTCTCTCCTCCATTAAAATGCATGGTAAAGCTTAATCTTATAGCTATAGTGGAAGTAATACTTGCCAAATGATGTATATAGATTTCACATGCTAAACATATCACCTGCTGTCACAATGTGCGCAGGGAAAGGGAAAATTTGCGGAGAAGGAGTTATGTTAATCGGGGGTCTAAAATCGTACGTGTCATGAAAAACAAAAAGATTCACCCTCTATTGGAGATGCTCTAAGAGGACCTAAACATCTTAGTCACAATTATCTATGGATGTTATGGCATGGATTAAAAATCTGATTTTGAGTCAAAATATACTTACATATAGGATCCACACCAATGCTCTAATATCCTTTAACAAAACTACAGAAATGGCGGAAACAACAAATTTACCAGCTATTAAAGAAGATGTGGATAGAATCAGCAAGTTACCTGATGAACTAATTCATCGTATCATGTCTTTCGTTGATACTAGATATGCAGTGCAAATTAGTGCTTTATCGAAAAGATGGATTCATATTTGGAAATCTCTGCCCTTTCTGAATATCGATATGGATGATTGCACAGTAGATAAGTTGAATGATGTAATCGATCGATAGAGTATTCATGCTCCGAGATGACTGTAACATTCACGGGTTTAAATTGGTATGCAGATGGTATTATTTCGGTGAAGGTGTGTCAACAAGTGCAAGTGTTTCTAGATGGATCGATGTCGCCGTTAAACGTAACGTTCAAGAGGTATTACTAGAACTTTATCAAGCACCTCTTGATTTTTCATATGAGATTCCTCCTAGACTGCTAAACTGCAGATCACTGAAAAAGTTGACATTAGTGTCTTGCGATACATATGTTGTCATTATTCTCCCCAAATCAATGAATTTACCGCACCTTGAATATATGTGTCTCGGTGGAATCATAATGTTTGATGTAGAATTGTCGAAAAGACTCTTTTCAAGCTGTCCACTTCTTGAAACGCTGAAGATAATGAATTGTGATATACAAACTGCTAATCAAGAGAATTTCACGGTTGAGTCTTCCAGTCTAAAGAAGTTTTCATATACTCATTGTTATCCGGACAATATTACTTATTGGGGACATCAAATTAGGCCGAAAGTTATAATGTTGTCCGCTCCTAATCTCACCATCTTCACCTGTAGCTATAATGACAATTACCAACAACTGTCCATAGAGGAAAAAGAAGTGAATGCTATATGTATGGTGAAACTTATTGTGGCAGTTAATAAGGTGGAACAACTCGTTATATCACCTGGATTCCTTGAGGTATGTTTTTAATTTCCATTTAAGTAGTTATGGAAATACAAGTATGATTTAGCTCCAGCGTTGTTTAAGATAGTTTTATGCTGTTTCTCAAGGTTCTGTCGAGAGCTACCAACTTGTTAAACTGCCAACTCCATTGCTTATGCGATCTTCAATGTTTGAGGATGGAAACATGGCTTACTGGAGGTAGCTTGCGCACAATTGCATACTTACTCATGATCTCTCCGAATATAAAGACTCTGATGCTTAAACTAAACGGGGTAACGTAAAACTATGTTCTTTGTTTTCAATGATGTGCACATCTATACGGATTATAAGCATGTTGAATCAACCTTCTTCAATTCCACCAATCACTCCTCCAATTACACCACCAACCTTTACCTAACATGGACTTCCTTGTTTTCTACACTTACTCCACCAACCTTTACCTAACATGGACTTCCTAGTTTTCTTCATTTACCTACTCCATTATTTAATTAATGTAATTATTTAATTCTTGTAATGTTGATTATAAATACCTCCCATTTTGGAAATGAAGTATAACAATTATTTTTAAGTTGAACCTTAAGTTTAGCATGGTATCAGAGCTCCATGGTGAGTTGAGTGCTTCTTAGTAATAGTGAGTGCTTCGTTACTTCGATTGATCCTTCTTCCGCTGGCTTAAGGTTCTTGTTTTTCTTTATACACTTATTGAAACAAGTAAGTTGTACTACCGATTTTATGATAAACTTGTTATGTTGAGTTTATGATTGTCCTTTTTAAATCCTACTTAATCTTGTTAATCCATTTATCTTGGACTAAGTAAGTTGTACTGTTGTTTTTTGTTTCGTACAAACAATTATCATCTTTGTTCAATATTTTATTTATCTTAGCTAATTGAGTTTGTTTTTATTATAAGCAAACCCCTGTTAAGTTTGTTTTCATATATTTGGCTGATTTGTCAAACTTAATTTCTCTGTGCAAGAGAGAAAACTTGATTTGAATTTAAACTCTTACCGTTTTTACCGTTATAGGACTTGTTTCTCTTATTCGACTACTCGTATAATTTTTAGCTGCTAGGTAGAATCTAGCCGGTTTGTTTTTCACCCCCAATAAACAGTTGTGTACACAATTAGTTTCATTTGTACCTCTTTTGTTTAGTCATTTGCTAAAAAAAAACTAAAAAAAAAAAAAAACTTGCCAAGTTTTACGTAAGCTGCTTGCGACCTGTATTCATACTTTATATAATTTCGCCTTTAATCATGACAATATCTTCCGTTAGACATTGTGTTTTTGTGGAAGCAATTCACACTTCGTGGAGAAATGTTTCAAGAAAATTGGCTATCCCGATTGGTGGGACGCCTATAAAATACAAATAAAGATCGACCAAAGAGGGGTAGATACATGTACTTCAATGATGACTACGACAACCGATACTCATTCTTCCGTGGTGGAATCTCATTCTTTGGTGAACCCGAACCTCTTCCAGCAATCAAGTAAGGTTGAAGTCGCTTTACTTGCTACTGATTCTGGAAAAGATCATGGTTGGATTCTCGATTCTGGTGCTACGGGTCATATGACGTTCAATGCCTCTATTTTGAAAGATCTGTTGCTACTTGCGTATACAACTATTTCCAACGCCAATGGTGTACCGTATCCGGTTACCGGAGCTGGGAGAGTTGATTTAACACATTCCTTGTCCTTAGAACACACATTATTGGTTCCTTCTCTTTAAAATAATCTCTTGTCTTCAGCACAAGTAACCGCACAGCATTAAATTTTTAGTACTAATCTACCCCACTTTCTGTCTTCTTCAGGATCTCGGGAACGGGGAGATAATTGGGCGAGGTACTAAGAGAGATGGTTTATATTACATCGACGATGTTTGTGAAGGGAGATCTCTTTCAGTTAAAAGGTCTTCTTGTGCATCTAAAAATCAGATCTTACTATGGCACCGCCGGTTAGGAAATGCTTCTTTTGGATATTTGGAGCATTTGTTTCCTGATTTGTTTAAGTCTTGCAAACTGTCAGACTTTAAATGTGATACTTGCATTCTTGCGAAGATTCATCGTACTACTTACCCAGATAGTTTCAGTAGAAGATACGTCCCATTCGATTTGGTTCATTATGATGTATGGGGACCTTCTCGTATTACCAGTACTTTTGGATTTCGGTGGTTTGTTATCTTCATCGATGATTGTACTCGTATGACTTGGCTCTATTTAATGAAGAATAAAAGTGATGTGGCTCATCGTTTTCGCGCATTTCATAAAATGATTCAGACACAATTTTTGGCTAACTTAAAGGTCCTTCGTTCTGATAATGGTGGTGAGTATGTTAATGAAGTATTACAAGGATACTTTGGAGAACATGGAATTGTTCGTGAAACTAGTTTCCCATATACGCCACAGCAAAATGGTGTGGCGAAAAGAAAAAATCGCAAGTTACTTGAAATTACGAGGGCATGCTTGATTGGGTCAAATATGAAGCAAAAATTCTGGGAAGAAGCCATTACTAGTGCAGTATATCTTCTTAATCGAGTACCAACAAGTGTTTTAAAATTTCAGACACCTTTGGACAAATTAGCTTCGTTTGTAACAATACCTTCTCATCTTAATCTTCCTCCACGGGTATTCGGTTGTGTTGTTTTTGTACATCTACAGAAACATCTACGTACAAAGCTAGATCCTTGTGCTATCAAATGTGTTTTTATTGGTTATCATCCATTCCAGAAGGGTTATAGGTGTTATCATCCTCAAACTCATAAATTTTATGTTACTATGGATGTCACCTTTTCTGAGCACGAAATGTTTTACTAATCCGATGTATCTGATTCTCCTCTTCATGGAGAGAATGTTATTGAAGAGTTGAATTGGATGGATTTGTTTCCGCCTAATAGTGAAATAAATATGACAGCAAATGAAACAAGCATAAGTACACATCCAACTGTCAGTAGTTCAAGAATTGATGATATACAAGTCATGGAGCCGGTTCAAGAGTTCGATATTCCTGTTTCCGAAGAAATTGACACCCCTGCTCTTGAAGCTCCATCTCTCTCTTCATCAACAGTACCTACATCTAATTGTCCACCAGCCGGTGCTGATGTCCCTGAGGTAAGCAATAAGGAAGATAGAATTACGTGTCAACTCATAGAATTACGATCTGCCGGTTCAAGAGTTTGTTATTTCCGCATTTGTTTAGGGAGATAGAATTGGGTGTACATAGATCTAAATTTGTTGGGTGGAACATGTCTAACGGAAATACAATGGTTGGGCTAGTAAATAAATGGAAACGAAAAATTAATTTGGTCATTTACATATTTAACCAGATTTTGTAACTATCAACACGGTCGGTCAACTATAGTCTTGAGAACCAAACTCTAATTTGAAACTTTGTAGGACCCAAACGTAATACCGGTCACTTTTTTGGGACCCAAAATCAAAATATCCCAAAATAATATCAACCCTTCTACACGTACAACCAAAAAAACAACACTAAAACAATATTCTCTTTTCTCCTCACATTTTTTTTTTTGCATGGATCCCGGGGGCGCGGAGAAAGAAGGTAACAAATAATATAGAAAAAAAGGTAACTAATTTTGTTTCAAGATAAAGTTGCAGACCGAAAAGGGGGGAGTGGAGATTTTTTTTTTCTTTTCTTTTTGAAAGGCTAAAATGACCCAATTCGATCTCGAAATTGATCGTATTAAAAAAGGGCATCATTATCTAGAATTTTTGATGTCCAATTTACTCATTAGCTTGTCGCTAGGCTGACATCTACTTACTTATAGTCCATTACATATTTATGTTTCTGCAATAAATATATTTACTCATCTTAACCATATTTTAGTAACAGTTGACCATTTTCTCGAAAAAAAAGCGTGTGCCTTGATACCCTGTTTAGGGATGGCTCTTGACATGCACTTTGGTCTCATGTCTGCTTTTATAATCGGGTAGTGATTACTTTATGACAGATATTTTTCATCAACTTCCAAAATTACAAACAAACAAAACAAGAGAATTGAATCAATTGATGTTCTGGGTTTCGAACTGAAAAAAAACAAACACACCAACAGAGAACCAAACAAGTAAATTAAAGTCGTTACGTGCAAATTGAGGTGCATGCATGGTTGCAATTAGGTAAGTGAGTCAGCCATTACCATCGACCAAGCGAGCTCGATCTACTACAACTAGAGAGAAAGCTCAACCATCTTGTAGTTATAGTTGTACCCACTCTCTCCCTTAAAAAGGCCATCGTTCTTCGTAGAAACTCTCGTAATCCCATTCATCAGAACGTCGCGCTGAGTGTACGAGAAGGGTATGTCATACGAACACCGTGTCGCCATTAGACTCGTCTTCACTCTACTCATCGGTGGTACAGTGACAGTTCGCACACACCCAACTTCGATGCTTTCTGTCTCCGTTTTTCCCCGATCCCCAGATTGTGTAGACTCACTGGAAATCTCAAAGGAACCAGAGTTTATCTTTGGAACACCATAGGTACCAGTCATCTTGACACCTTGTTTGATAGACACACTGGTACTCCAATTCGTTGTATTGGTAACTGTCGTCATAAGATTCATTTCTGACGTCTGGGGATGCTGAGTTCTGTTTCTTGAATCGTCGGTGATAAGTGCGAGAGTTCTCTCGTTGTAAATCCTTGCACTAGTAAGTTGATATCTGACATTAGAGATCGTCCTTGCCAAAACAGGCTCCTCAATCTCCATGTGGCACGGCTCCTCAAGATGCTTATAAATTGTGGCGAGGCAGGTCTTGTTAGAATAACCCTTCTTCCAGTAGCTTGCATCGTATCTCTTGCAAAAATTCCCGTCCTTGAAACTTCGTATGAGGATGCGGTTGCCATCAACTTTGACGGGTAAAAAGATGGTCTTTGTATCATGGTCTTCGGGTCAGCCTTCTGTAACCGTACAAAACAAACAGGATCCATATCCATCCAGTAGGTGCCAAAGTGAGTATTCTTCAGGCGTATGCCTCCGTCACGAGTTGGAGACACCTCATAGTCATACATTGAGGAATTATCGGCTTTGCTTTGGAAGTCCATAAACCCATCGGCGTAGGCCCTCAAGTGGTTTCCATTGTCACCCTTGATCCGGATAACGTCGGGCAACATGACGACAGACTCCCAGTCGATGAAGGTGCACACATCAGTCTTGTCCTAGTCTGGTTGTAGTTTAGGCCGTAAAGTCAAGCAACCGTCATAATGGCGACTGTTATCGGTGGTATCATTATGCAGCCTGACGAACTCGCCTGTATTTGCATGCCGGAGCTTAGCGATATGGTGGTTGTTGTTGTTGAGTTTCAAGAAAACAGGCTGAAAGAGCGTGCAATTTTTGTTGGACGTATCCTCTTCAGGTTTGACGGCCGTAGCAGTGACCCAATAACCGGAATTTGACCAGTACTTGTTGTTCTGCAAACACCGGATATGGACGAATCCAGTTGCAGCGGTGGTAGCAGGGACTAGCTCGAATCTTGCTTCGACCCCGAAACTATACTCTCCCTCAAACCGGAGGGCATTAGGTAATAATTGATTCTCACTGTCGAAGCGCGCGTATCTATTGTTATCGCTCGATTGGATGATGACATGCTGGGGAGTGTTTTTGCCATGACGGCTAGAATGAAAATCCCGGAATCCTACTTTTACTTCATCAACAAGATAATGATAGGAATTTTTCTGCTACTGCTTCTTCGATTTCAAGATTGGGATTGAATTGGGTATATGATTGATGCAATAGCAAAGAGGAAAAACAAATGGAGATCGAAGCTTAAGAAAAGTGTTTGTTGGAATGTGTTATCAGAGTTTCTGTTATGTATCTAGCTATTTGTAGAAGACAACATAATTGATCAGTGTTCGATTGAAAAACAGCTGGAGAGCGAATTAAAGTGACTTGACTTGACTTTATTTGATTGATCCTGTGAGTGGGCACGCTTGGTGATGCTTCTTGAGCCAATGTCATAGAGATCCAAACTTAGTTTCTGTAAGAATGGATTTGATACTAGCCACCGACGAATATTTACATGTATGTATGTATGTATAACTATCAAGAGAGAAAGCGTTTACCTGCAAAGAGGTCCGTCTCCATGGAATTATATTATTGAAGTAAAATCAATGCATATGTTAGGCCGGGACCGCTGTGATATCAGCTTATAACCATACAACTTCATTAGTAGAGTATTTATTTTTCATCTTCCAACCAATTGTATCAATGTATTGTTTATCATTAACCAACATTATGGTTGGGAGTAGTTTTCTCTGTCACGTCTTGAACACTATTACAATACAGTACAATTATTTGGAAAACTAGCTAAGATATTTATGATTGTTCAACCTACAGGAATGAAAAATCCAAATGCATTCAAATAATGCAGTACAGAATTATGAGGAACCAACGAGGAAATTCCACGATTGTCTTAAATTTATCAGGTCACTACATGTAGTCGTACCCTTACAGCATGTTCGTTTCAAGGATTTGGAGGCTGGGTAATCCAATTCCTAGGGAATGTACCCAATAACTTGAACCAAATAGGATAAATGAACTCTATGTAAATTTTAATTCTTATGAATCCAATTCCTTCCAAAATAGTCGGCCAATCAAAGGGAGGCCATCTATATGATGAGAAAATGCTTTCCTATCCGTCACAACAAATGTCCAAAAAATTTAAAATCCCATTTTTTGGTTCTCACAATTTCATTAAATTAAGTTTGAATTTAAGTTAGTCAATCAAATTCATTACCAATTTCTATCAAACACGATCCCATGAAGACATTAGTAATTTAAAATTCTTCAAATGATCCATCAAATCGACTGGAATTGCTTAATTTTCTACAACACCCTCATATTGGCAAAACAAGCAAGAAATCAGGGGCACCACAAGCAACAATGGAGACATATGCCATCTTTCATTCACTATGCTTTAGCTTATGATTCCCGCTTTTTAATTTCAAATGCTTTGTATTCACTTTCTGAGGATATTAGTTTGTTGGAAGGTTCTCGTATCCCAGTATCTCAAACTGAGATAGGGCAACAACAGATTCTATAGTATTTTCTGTAATTCTCTTTTGCTTCAATATATTAACTTTCAAAAAAATATATTAAAATATACTCCCTCCGTTCCTTTTTAATAAGCTTGTTTCTATAAACAAATGTTTCAAAAAAATAGGCTGGTTTCCTAATTGGGAAAGTCAAATGTTGCTTTAATTTTCTAGGACCACTTTTCTCTTATGGGGGTGTTTATAGGTGAAAATGGTTTCAGCTGGTTTTGGTAATTGCGGGTGTGAAAGTGAGAAACAATTTAAACCCTAAATAATGTACTCCAAGGGAGTACTTTATATTCGAGAGATCAATCTGTACAAGTCCAGCCTAAACCAAGAAATGGTCGTTCTAGACTTGCTTCGGTCACAAAGAGGAGGAGAATGGGTTGGTTTTGGGGAGGGAAGAAAGGTGAGTGGTGAGACCAGAATAGTTGATTCTGGAAGAGCAGTTGGGTTTCTACGACTTTTTATCAAAAAAAGTAGGAGAGCTCACGAGGAGAGCTAGCAGGTAAGTATTTCTGAGTGTTGTCTGGTCCGAATGAACTTGTTGTCCAAAGGGAAATAGGTAAGACCTATTTATACAAGTCGAGGTAGAAACGTACCCTAATCTCATTAAAGAGTGGGGAAGTAAATGGGAGGAGGTGGTAACCGTATGCATGGACTTGATGTTCCATAAAGTGGTTAACGCATGAAATTGGTTTTCATGAAACTGTTAACGTTATGGAATTGATGTTCCATAAGGTTGTTAATTCACGGCTTCATGTCCCATGAACGTTTCCCACATAACTCCCGTATTTACTAGGCGCCTCACCCTTATGACACTTCCTTATGAGGGGCGTAGTGTACGCCGCACGCTGTAGACCACCAAACCAATACCCAAAGAGAATACCCTAGTTTGTGTTGATTTCTCGAATGTTTTTGGAAAACATGTAACACGTTGTTGTGGATTGGCAAGTCGAGCTCGGGGAACTTGCTAGACTGGTGACCTTCGACGGTCGAGATGTTGCATCTTGAGAGGAGGGGCAACCGTTGATCGTTGAACGCCTTCGTTTTGGTAGCCGCGTAGTGAGGTCCAACAGGGTGGCACGGCTAGGGTGTGTTTAGACTTTACATGAGGGGCCAAGGGTTCTCCATGGGCGTATGGCATGGCTAGGACCAAGGTGAGGGCGCTTGGCTTGGCATGACGTGACTAGCATGGCTACGGCCAAGGCAAAGTGCGTTTGGAAAGGCGCTTGACTAGGTTTGGTATGGCTTGGAATGTGGGGCCAAGGGCTTGCCATGGTCGTATGGCATGGCTAGGGCCAAAGCAAGGGCGCTTGGCTAGGCATGACGTGACTAGCATGGCTAGGTCCAAGGAAAAGTGCGTTTGGTATGGCGCAGATGGCTTGGCATGTGGGGCCAAGGGGTAGCCACGGGAGCATTGCGTGACTAGCTTGGGCTAGGTGCGGTTTTGGCTTGGCATGTGGGGCCAAGGGGTAGTCATGGGAGCATGGCGTAACTAGCTTGGGCTAGGTGCGTGACCAAGATAGGGTTTTGGGCTAAAGGTCGTGTGGGGACCATAGACGGCCAAGATTTGCTCATGGGATTAAAGGGCAACCGTTGATTGTTGCACGCCTTCACTTTGGTAGCCACATGGGAAAGGACAGCATGGTGGCGCGACATGAGGGGCCATAGCGAGACGTGTTTGGAATGGCACGGTCGGTATGGCTAGCTTTGGCTAGGTGCGTGACCAAGCTAGGGTTTTTGGCCAAAGGTCGTGAGGGGACCTTAGACGGCAAGGATTTTCTCTTGGGATTGAAGGGAAACCGTTGATTGTTGCACGCCTTCACTTTGGTAGCCGCATAGGGAAGGCCAGCATGGTGGCGTGGCATGAGGGGTCATGGCGAGACATGTTTGGCATGGCGCGGTCGGCATGGCTAGATTTGGCTAGGTGCGTGACCAAGCTAGGGCTTTGGGCCAAAGGTCATGAGGGGACCTTAGACGGCCAGGATTTCCTCCTGGGATTGAAGGGCAACCGTTGAATGTTGCACGCCTTCACTTTGGTAGCCGCATGTGGAAGGCTAACAGCGTGGTGCGGCATGAGGGGCCATGGAGAGACGTGTTTGGCATGGCATGGTCGGCGTGGCTAGCTTTGGCTAGGTGCGTGACCAATCTAGGGTTTTGGGCCAAAGGTCGTGAGGGGACCTTAGACGGCTAGGATTTGCTCCTGGGATTGAAGGGCCACCGTTGATTGTTTCACGCCTTCAATTTGGTAGCCGCATGGGGAAGGCCAGCATAGTGGCGCGGCATGAGGGGCCATGGCAAGACGTGTTTCGCATAGCGCGGTCGGCTTGGATAGCTTTGGCTAGGTGCGTGACCAAGCTAGGGTTTTGGACCAAAGGTCGTGAGGGGACCTTAGACGGCCAGCATTTGCTCCTGGGATTGAAGGGAAACCGTTTATTGTTGCACGCCTTCACTTTGGTAGCCGCATGGGGAAGGCCAACATGGTGGCACGTCATGAGGGGCCATGGCGAGACGTGTTTGGCATGGCGCGGTAGGCGTGGCTAGCTTTGGCTAGGTGCGTGACCAATCTATGGTTTTCGGACAAAGGTCGTGAGGGGCCAGGATTTGCTCCTGGGATTGAATGGAAACCGTTTATTGTTGCACGCTTTCACTTTGATAGCCGCATGGGAAAGGCCAGCATGGTGGCGCGGCATGAGGGGACGTGGCGAGACATGTTTGGCATGGCGCGGTCGACGTGGATAGCTTTGGCTAGGGGCGTGACCAAGCTATTGTTTTGGGCCAAAGGTCGTGAGGGGACCTTAGACGGCCAGGATTTGCTCTTGGGATTGAAGAGCAACCGTTGATTGTTGCACGCCTTCACTTTGGTAGCCGAATGGGGAAGGCCAACATGGTGGCGCGGCATGAGGGGCTATGGCGATACGTGTTTGGCATGGCGCGGTCGGTGTGGATGGCATGATTTGCCATTGGCACAGAGGTGCGGCTAGCATGGTTGGCATGCTTCGTCGCGGTTAGTGTGGCTGGCATGATTTTCCATTGGCACAGAGGTGCGGCTAGCATGGTTGGCATGCCTTGGCGCGGTTGGTGTGGATGACATGATTTACCATTGGCACATAGGTGCGGATAGCATGGTTGGCATGCCTTGGCGCGGTTGGTGTGGCTAGCATGATTTACCATTGACACAGAGGTGCGTCTAGCATGGTTGGCATGCTTTGGCGCGGTTAATGTGGTTGGCATGATTTGCCATTGGCACATAGGTGCGGCTAGCATGGTTGACATGCCTTGGCGCGGTCGGTGTGGCTGGCATGATTTGCCATTAGCACACGTGGGAATTAGGGTTTGGCTCGTCGTAACCCTAATTTGAAAAATATACCCGGGTAATTATTTTAGAAACACATTAAAGGTTTCATTTAAGTAGGAATTAATATGGGTATGATTGGAAAGATTTTACTCTCTCTAATATTTCTTAATATCCGTGAAAAACTCTACAACGTCAAGTAAATCGGAACGGATGGAGTATTATATAATGTCCATTAATACTTTTTTAAAAGAAGAACACGGTGCGCGCACTGCTCGATATTGACTCCAGGCTCTATTCACGCCAAACCTGGGTCGTGGTCGTCGTTTCCTGCCGACCAAACAACGTGGGAGCACGTTGGGTGGCGCTAGTTGTCTTGTGATTCTTATCGATTGGATTTAAGAATCTCTATGTGATTAAGAAAATGAAGAAAAGGTAATCTCTTTAATTATAGCTTTAGAAAAGCCAGGATTGATTACTTTTACTTTCAGTATGAAGAATGATTACTACCATACTTAGAATCTTTTTACATAAAAGAAGAAGAAAGGTGAAAAATGGATATCATATCCGAGGATGGAAGATTTTTCTTTTTTGTTTCTGGCCGACCATGCATGGGGGACTCGTTAAATCATGGAAAATTTGTTTAGGTTATTCTAGTAATTTTCTGAAGCAAATTTGTTGTATTTCTACACCATCCAGACCAGATGAAGGACAAGAGACTGGACTACTTCCAAATATGTTGTATTGCTTCCTCTAGCAGTACTACTTCCACATCTATATATCATCACCCAGGAAGATCTGGAACAACTAATGGCTTCCGACTGTATTAATGAGGTGTGAAGTTAAAGTTTTGTCCATTCAAGCTATGGCCTTGGAGTTTTAGGAGGAGAGGAACATAATGCACCAAATGCTGATGCAGAAGATCAAACTGCATGCCAAACAAGGCTCGAGGCATGCAATTGTTCGCAAAGTTGCACAACTGACAGGACTGCCTTTTCCGTCCATCTTCATAGTAATCAATCACAATCCACCAATTGCTACTATACTACTGGTTAATCAATGCATACAAAATTGCAATCAGCAACAACATTCAAGGAAAAATATCCCCAAAATTTTATCACAACCCCTAATTCACTCAAAAGAACTAAAAATCTCTAGCAAAGTATAACATATTAAATCGATCATTTTTCATCGTCTCCGAAAAATAATCGAAGCCGGGAAGCTAAGAAGCCAGTAGAATCAAGAGCTGCTTCGTCAAGAAGACTACGCTTAATATTCTTCATTTTCTCGGTGAGCTTCTCATGTTCTTCTCGGAGAGTATAGTTATCTTCCTGGAGACTATGGAGACGGTATTTCTGACCTAAAGATCTCATGCTCAAAAGTAAGATCCCACCCATTGCAAAGAACTGGATAAAGCTGTCTTTTCGTTTTAGGGCGTTCGCTAACAGCCCTATTTTCTTTTTAGTTGTACCTGAGGAAGATGCCATGGATTTTGATGTTGAGCAGCAGTTTTGGAGAGACGAGGGAGAGACTCGAAATGGGGAAGAAATTGTTGAGGAAGAACTGAAAGTATGGATCTGATCAAAACAACCAAAAGTTTTGAGTATAGAGAGACAGAAACAATTGATTTTATCAGGTTTTTGTTCTAGCCATAAACAGAACAATAACTGCAGTTAGAGTCTTACAAGAAATATAAGCAATAAGCATAGATTTATGTAGTTTGGTTATGCTTTAACAAGATGTTTAGCTATATGCAAGAGAAAACTAAATAGTACCCCCCAATATCTCATCCATTCTAAAAGAATACTACGTCAAGGCAGTGACCAAATTAACTGGGAAATTTCATGTGGTCTAAAGACTATAAAGAGATCAATATGATTACACCAATGCATATTATTCAGTGAATTCAGTTGTTATAATTTCGGGAATGCATTTCAGCATAAGTATCTACATGAAAGTCATGAGACACGAAGAAACAGTTGCTAAGTCTCTTTCCTGCCTCATACGAACACTACGGGAAAAATCATCATTTACAACACTGTATTAGGGTTGTAGTACCCCTACTACAACGCTTTTTTGTGTATTGTGTAGGTGGGGTATTGTAGAAAGTCCAAGTTGTTCTACAATACTTGACTAAGTGTTGTAAAGGGTGATGTGATTCATGGTTCGACAATATTTTTCCAAAGTTGTGATTCTCTTTCGATTTTTTTAGAAAGCCTAACACAACCCTTGCTTGTTGTTGCATGAATATCTTGGACAACACAAGTAGTGTATCGTAAAAATATGTAACACAACACTTGTATAAGTTGAAGGTCTATCTTAGACAACCTAGGATGTGTATCGTAGAAATATGTAACACAACACTTGTATAAGTTGAAGGACTATCTTAGACAACCTAGGATGTGTATTGCAGAAATATGTAACAACTCTTATTACTATTATGAATAAGATTTGCACGACACTTGTTAGAGTTGTAGAACTATGTTGGACAGCACCTAGTTATGTCGTAAAGACATTCTTTCACAACCATTGGTTTGTGTAGTTGAAATATGGAACACAACTCTTGTTAGAAGTTGTGTTCATAAAACTATTTTGAAAAAAAAAATTATAGCTGGAACCTGGAACCGAATTGCCGAAAGTATTTCACATTCACATTAAGATGCCAGTGTAACACATTTACATTCATTCATTCAAGTTAACCTGCCACTCCAGTTGCATTACCTAGCTAACTTCAAATCACCTTGTATGAAAGTGTGTTGTGCAACAAAAGAAAAGAAAATGATAGATTTTTTTACATGACCAAGCATATAATGGACATAACATAAATCAAACCCTACTCAAGAACCATTTTTCAAGCTTGTTTGAAGCAAGCTCATTAGTATTTCCAATGTTAATCTGAATAGTCTTAACTAGTAAATCGAAAGCAATTTTACGTACTTCCTTGGGCCAAGTTGCAGTGTACATGAGCGTATGGCGGCGATGAGGTATCTCATTAACAATTTTCGGAATCTGCGGTCCATGTCCAACATCCTGTCTGCCTCATCAAGATGTCCAGACAGATGCTCCCACTACTGTTAATATTAGGTTGGAATACCTTTGTCCTGAAGGCAACCTGCAAGAACAGATATAAGTTAAACAACAAACCATTGTACAAACCATACAACTATTTACCATGTCAATGGCTGAACATCCTAAGATTGGACTGTTTTCGGTTAAAGAAGCAACTGCAACAGAGGAAGAATGAGAACTAATAAGTACCAAAACAATTCTCCAACCAGCAAATTAAAATTAATGTATATATACTAGACAGGCATACCATAATAAGTATCCAACATAAGTGGTCTATTCACCATACCATTTTGCTAATACGTCAACAGACATTTCATACCCCCATTTGAAACAGAACTCAGCTGCTTGGTTCCTTGCTTGCTGGACCAAGGACCTTGCATCAGCTAGATTGAGAAACAGGTCAGTTTCGGAGTATGCGAGATATATCATATATGAAAGTACTAAAAGAACATGAGACACAGACAAAGTGGAAGCTCCGAGTAGTTAAAGAGAAGTGAATTATTGCAGTAACTAAATGATACCACTCCCAATATAATATGGTTGTCCGTGTTACTGGAATGTTCAGTAACATCTAAGTTAAACAAAGTTCGAGAGAAGCTCATACTTTCTCATGTTGCGCAAGTGGTAAACATACACAGTGAGAGAGTACTGCGGTAGAGAAAACAACTAATAAACTTCCATTTTCCTAAACGTGAAAATTTCATGATTCCTTTTTAATTTGACCTATAACAACGGATGTTAATTGGCATAATCCGCAAAAAAGGTTGTGGGCAGTACCTGGATTCTGGGAAGTGGACTGTGAAGAGAGATTCGCCATATTCGCTGTTGAAGATGCATTTCTGTGAAGCCTTGGAGGATTACCATCCATTCCCGTGAAAAGATAAACGAGGTTCAAATTAAAGTTGCATGTAACACTAAAACCTGATATAGAACACAAATTAATTGACATCAAAATCATTACTAAGAAAAGAGTACAACTCCAACAGAAAACTTTGAGGAAAGAAACAAACAATATCATACCCGAGAAGTAGTATCCAACGATGGCGTACCATGCAAGTCAGTCATCAAATCCAGCTGGTGAACAAAATTTTTACCAGTAAATAGAGGCTTCCCTGTTAATACTTCGGCAAAGATGTAGCCGATACTCCGAATATCTATCGATGGAGTATACTGTTGAACAGAATTATAGAATACATCAGGCATTCAACATCGAAGTTACTGAAAACACAAATTATTAACTCTAGCTTAAAGTATCCCACAATACTAGATACCAAATTGATGGTAGTTTAACTGTTACTACTAGAGTTAGAAAAGCAAGAAGGACCACTTGGCTTTAACTGTAAAAATGTGCCAGTAGAAATTTGACATGAAAGTGCATTCTCTTGTGATTTTTAATATGGTTAATATGGTTTTATTTTATAATTATTATTTTGGGTTTAGATCCCTATTAGTGGTTCCTTTTGATCGCAAATGCACCATAGAGGCGAAACAAAAAATATGAAATCTAAATCCAGTAATTCCCTTTTTTGTTTTTTTCCTATCTTCAAGCAACTCGCTTTGGCCAAGAGAAAGTAATAGATAAGACATCATTGTCACTTGGGGAACACAATCCAATACCCAATAACTCTTTTGGCAAAAGATATTAATCGAAACTTTGGAAGCATGCAAAATAGACCTTCATTCAGGTCAAAATCAGTAACTAATCGGGGAATAGTTTTTGATCGCTACACCAATAAAATATAGGGAAATGCAACTTAAATGGTATAGTGAAGTTGTTCATGAAATAGAAATGCCAAGTGAGCTTTTAATAACAACAGACCCACAAAGTCCATTTTAGAAAAAAAAAAAAACATGCAACAAAAATTGCAGGTGTAGCTGACCTATTTAGACCATGTGGATAAATATTCTTTGGTATATGACCTGTTTAGACCATGTGGATAAACACTTAGCAGTATCTTGAAACTTGTGATAAAACTCAGCATACGGAGTAGTTGGAGATAGTCATCGGCCTTCCTTCAAACCGATTGTTGGCCATTGAGGTTTTGTATTCTGTCATCCAGCATCATTGTCTGAAAAATAAAACGCAGCAAACATCATTTTGGAATTCAACGGGATCTGAAGTTGCATTCATATCAATCTACACTCACTAAGACTTACTCACCACGCAGGCTTTGTTAAGGCACAAAAACACACATACATACAAATAGATATTACCTTCCCGTTGTTAGTTGCGTGCTTTGAGAAAATCAAGTCGAGGGTGCATGCTATCTCCTGCAACTGACCCATGACAATCAACATCAAAACCAATTTGAACTGCAACTCAATCGTAACACCATCAACAGCATCACTGCCTCAATCTCATTGCAGAACCAACAGCTCAATCTTCTCTTATTCTGTATCAAATTAGTAAAGTTAAAGGCCAGCCTATTGAGTTTTACAACAGATAGAAACCATTGTCGATCTACCGTTCATAACTAAAGCCTTACACCATGTAGATATCAAACAAAGACAAAATATTATTAGTACTTGATCAAAAAATGAAATTTTAAACAGAACTGCAATTTCCTAGAAATGAAATGATTAGTTGACAAGGACAATGAAATTACCTCAGATGCCCTTCTCTCAATGGAAGCTACTAAGAATGGCTCTTTGTCTTTCAGCTTCTGAACTAATTTGGGTTCCATCAGTATGTCTGATATAACATTAACCACAGAATAACCCCTCTAAGCCCAATTCTGATCGGTAACGATAGGGGAATCATCATCGGGCTTCTCATAATCACGGTTAGCAAACATCAATTGGTGAAGCCTTATTTCAGCAAATTCAGCCAATCTCGTCCTCTACCACCTCACACTGCAACACCCCACAGAGATATCAATCAACAGAGGGTTAACATACCATACAAACAAATATAATAACAAGCAGATGCCATAAAAAGATACGCCTACAAACACATGACCAATCCAATGAGAAAACCCACAATTTACCTCAAAAATGAAGCAACCTTGGACCAAATTTTCCAGATTGTGATCCTCCACCACCACCATTACTAACATCACGAAATTTCATTCACAGTTTAAGCAGCATACTGAATTTGAGAGTACTCCCGTTAATGACCTCATAATTATTTTTCTACTTTGGTCTTAGGTTCAGCCATACCCATTAAGCTTCTCAATAGATCTCAAACCATCTTCCTTGTTGACAAAAAACACGAACCCAGATCCTCGGCTCAGATCCAATCTGCTTCAATCAACAGTTACAGACTCCATTAATTAAATCACCATCTGCAACTCCATCAAACCACCGTCTCTATCTCAATCAAACCCTAGATTTTCTGTTCTTGGCTATAACAACAATCAAATTGAGAGAAATCCCCAATTTAGTCTCCAATCCTTTTTTCCACCTGCTTCTCAATCCCCTTCTCAATCCCCTTCTCTATATCCTCCTCCACTTGGTTCACTTGTTAACACCAACAATTACAGAATCAACATACAAAAATTACGAATCCAAAATTAAATTTCTATAATCAAAATCAATCAAATTAAAAAGAGAGAATCAATTCAAAAAGCTGACCTTATTCATCATATTTTCTAGAAGCGCCACTTCCTTTTTCTTCTTCTTAGTTCTTCCTCTTCTTATTACTCTTTCCCCAACTTGTACCCTAACTTCGAAATTGAAAAACTACACAGAACATGGTACAAATCAGATCGGAAACTCCTCCATACATCTCCATATCTCAATCTCGGAATAACCCAAGCTTAATCACAATCGAACACAGAAGCAGAATCATCGTCTCAACCCATTTGTTGCCTGTTCTTGATGTTTTCAGAAATCCAAATCTCGATTCAACCTCTAGCTGATTATTAGCAACAACATCTTCTAGATCTTTGTCATCAACTGGACAACAACTCAATTTCTTCCTTGTTTCTTCAAATCGACAATAATCAAAACAATCTCGAAAATTGAAATCAAATCCTGATTCTTCTCAGCTTAATCCTACATTAGTATCACCAGTCGAACTAGAATCGCCAGCCGCCATCACTTGCTTCTCTCTTCTCTGAATTCTTAGAAAGAACAAAATTGAGATTTGCGGGTTATTATTTTTGTTTTGAAATCTAGGGTTCGAAATGGGTTTGTGTTGGAACATCAAGAAGACATGACTGAGAGATTTACAGGCAACGAATATGGTTGTTATGAAGATTTAACAAAATGGGGTTTCTGATTGTGAAAGAGAGATTCGATGGTGGTAGTTTTTTTTTTTTGTTAGGTTTTCTTCTTTAAGGCGGAAGGGGGAAGATGAGAGAAATAGATTAGAAGATGAGAGATGAATCAATGAGGTTTCGGCTGCTAGGGTATACGTCAAAGTAAATGTGGACCGTAGATTAGGAAGGTCATACGGATTGCAAAAGTTCTAGGATGTCTTTGAACGGTAGAGATTTAATTAGGGAAGGTCATATGGATCAATCTCAATATGTGTTTCTTTGCTACCTTGTGCTTCTTTTCTAAACTATATTCGGTTTTATTATCAACTTTCGACACGAAAAAAATCCAAAAAAAATATTAATAAATTTAGGACATTGTTATCGACATTCAGATATAAAAAAATCCAAAAAATGTATAAGAATGAATAGGGAAAATGAAAAATGAATTCGATAATTAGTGTGTTTCTTTGTGCTTTCTCTTCGTGCTTTTGTACTTTTTATTTGTGCTTCAGTGTCGATTCGAACTTCAAATTCGGTATAACGACAAACAAACAATGAATCATGAAGCTTCAAGGGGGTTCTGACTTCAAACTTGGCATGATACATCATCGAAATCGATAAATATGAAGCTCAGACTCGCTTAGAACTTCAAATATGGTATAAATGCATAGAAACTATGAACCAAGAATCTCTGGGAGGGTTCTAACTTCAAACTTAGCATGATACATCATATAAATCAATAAAAATTAAGCTTAGCGTCTATTCGAACTTCAAATTCGGTATTACGGTAAGCAAACTATGAATCATGAAGCTTCGGGAGGGTTCTGACTCCAAACTTGGCATGATACATCATTTAAATCGATTAATATGAAGCTCATTGTGGATTAGAACTTCAAATGTGGCATAATGGCATACAATCTATGAATCAGGAAACTCCATGAGGGTTCTTAATAAATAAAAACTAGCAAACTTAGCATGATATACATCATCGAAAATAATAATATCAAGCTTAGTGTCGATTTGAACTTCAAAATTGACTACTCTAAGTTAGAAACTTGGTAAGAACGATGAATCCATCCATTTACAGGTAAGATTCCTTCGAAATATTCTACAAAACCTTAAAAAATATTCTACAAAACTTAAACAAACCTTATTTCTGCATATTGTATGAAAATCAGGCTCAGAGATTGAAACCTGGCCGCGAGTTGAATACTATAAGTCAGAAACTTGGTAAGAACGAATAAACCATCCATTTACAGGTAAGATTCCTTTGAAATATTCTACGAAACTTTTAAAAAACCCTATTTTTGCATATTATTTGCATACCGGGCTCCGAGATTGAAACCTGGCCGCGAGTTGACTACTATAAGTCAAAAACTTGGTAAGAACGAATCCATCCATTTACAGGTAAGATTCTTTCGGTATATTCTACGAAACATCAAAACTTGTGAACTGAAAGGGTGGTTGATGAGTTAGACTTCCATGCAGTACGTTTATGTTCGAATCTCCCCTCTAACATATTTTTCATTATCATATTTTTGTGTTCTTCAACAACACTTATAAGTATTGTGATAGGCTAAGTTACTACATATATGGAACAACGTTTTTATAGCTAAATGTTGTCACAACTGTTTTTCTTAAGGAGTTGTCGTTTGTTTTCCTAGCGCAACCCCTTGTTTCATAAGTGTTGGCAGTGATGATATACGACAACGTTCGAATCTCCCCTCTAACATATTTTTCATTATCATATTTTTGTGTTCTTCAACAACACTTGTGAGTATTGTGATAGGCTAAGTTACTACATATATGGAACAACGTTGTTATAGCTAAATGTTGTCACAACTGTTTTTCTTAAGGAGTTGTCGTTTGTTTTCCTAGCGCAACCCCTTGTTTCATAAGTGTTGGCAGTGATGATATACGACAACTCTTCCTTTGAAACCAGTTGTAAAACATAGGACTTTCTACAATACTTAGCGAAGCGTTGTAAATCTCCAGTTGTAGATGTATATTTTTCCTATAGTGGAACCAATTAAAACACAATACTCGTTATTTATCAGGTTAACATATTCCATAATCCTGAATTACTGAAATCTGAATATTGTTGAAAATCGAGAACATAATATAATTAAGAATGCCCCCAGGGACGGTACTAGGGGTGGCTTACCCAGGCTGTAGCCCCCAAAATACTAGAAACTCCTTTTTAGCCAGCCTATTCGTAAGAAACAAAATGAAAAAGTCCAGGTCAAAATTATAGTTAGCCCAAAATAAACTCTTTATCTATACAAAAATGAGAAATCACACGCCACGTATCCCACTAATAACTCTTTGTCTATACAAACATACAAGAAAACTAGTCTTCTGTTGACTCCCTCCAACCTTTTTTTCTTCTCATCTTGCGAATCTTTTTAGTTTTTAGGTTAAAACTTGGATCTAAAGCACCAGTGACGGAGGAGAGGGTCCCAGGGTAAAACTTTTCATTAGCCCATTAGTATGACATATTCAAATGACTTCTTCCCAATTGAATTGTTATGTTGCATTTACTTCTTTTAAACTTTTGTGTCCTCTTTTGTTTTGGTTAGTGCTTAAAAATTAAATTCAACAGTGAAATTTACTCCCACTCCATCACAATTTGATCTATCCAGCCCATGTTGTTTCCAAATATTTACTAAAACTTGGTCCATGCATACGTAAACTAAAAATTAGCTCAAATATCAAAATCTATTTTTATTACATAATATTTTCCCCATTTTATTTTGACAAAAATTTGACATTTAAATGTTCTGATATATCGGCTTTTAATTTCATGAACTGATTTGAAAACCATACAAAGATGTAGAAGTAACATTGTAAAAATTCAAAAATTCGTTCTCCTTCGGCCACATTCCAGATAATAATATTTATTTTTATTATATATGTTGTTTTCGTAATTTAAAATATTGTCACTCAGTTGAACCTTATTATACAGAAAATGATAAGCAGCATGCACTGCTTTTATCACTGTATTTAAATTTTAGCATTTAGATTGCTATAATCTGGGTGTACGAAAAAAATAATTAGCCCACCCAGACACAAATTCCTGGTTACGTCGCTGAATGCCCCAAGTAGATAATTCAACAACGAACATAGTATTTGCACATGTCATGAGTCCTATATAGAGATTATAAATAACTAGCAAGAAAACTAATTCTGCAGATGGGCATTCATGTCTAAAAATGTTGTCAGTATGAAGTTGCAATTTTCTCTAATACGCTACACCAAATTAACCAATAAACGTTTTCTAAAATGTTTTTGCTGATTAAGTAACTAGTAAACCATCTTTGTAAAATTCCACCCAAATGATTGAACACAGAAGAAGAAAAAAAACAAATTTTGATGGAGAAGCAGCAGGAACAAACATTTTAGTCCATCACAACTTCATTGTAACAATAAAACAAACAGTTGGTGAACACCCCAAAGCCATACCCACATATACTCCAATTGAGAAGCAAACAAATTGCCGAAATCCTTCGAGAAGCAAACAAATTTTTCAATCCAATCAAAACCCACAACTAGAATAACAACGAAAACATCAAAAAAATGGAATTGATAACAGTAACGGGGATTAGAATCCTAGAAAAAAAGTCCACTGGATACAGAATGAGAAAAAGAGGAGAAATACCTGTGTTGATCTTCAATCCATGGCTTCTCCATTCTTGGTCGTCATCTTCAAAAACAATTCTTACGTTTCGTTTTTCTCTATGGAGCGAAATCGAACAAAAAAAAAATGAAATCCTGGTATTAAAAACACTGGAACGAGTGGTTTGGTCCGTGAGCCAAATGGGTCAGAGTCATCACGAGTTAGATCACGAGTCAGCTGTGTAAGACATCTAACATCTGACTCGGGTTGAGTCAGGTGACAATTCAGATCCAGAGCCTGAGTCACCGAAGAATAAAAAACAGCTTGTAAAAGCGCATTTAGATTGCCAAAGCCCGAAGTTAAAACCAACATATTTTGCTGGTTTTACAACTTTTACGAGTCCGAAAAGTTAGTTCTTGATGTGTATCCAAACATGCTATAACAATCTATTTCATGGGAGATTAGTCCCCTTTTTTTTTTTTTTTTTTTTTTTTTTTTTTTTTTGAGAAGGAGATTAGTTTATATGGGAATGTGGTGAAAGAGTAAGAATTATGTACCGCATCGAACATTCTCTCTCATCATGTCTGATATTTCTCTCTCATCGACCATTCTCCAGCTTCACCATTTTTTCTCCATTAGAGTTTAGGTTCGTAGATTTTTTAGCTCCAGTTCTTTCCCGGTTTTTACCCTGTCTTTTACCAATGTCTTCTGAACATCGTTATGTAAAGATTGATAGGAAGTTTCTTAGGTTTTCATGTAGCAAATCCATTCCTTCCTCTCCGATTTCCTTAACTGAATTCCATAGTCATGGCTCAACCAAGGGACCCTTCAATTTTCCATTAACAAAGGATCTCAGATCCGTTTTCTTTGAGGCGGCAAAAATGGAGATTTTGGTTGCAAGATTGGGAAACATGAACACAATAGACACTGGTTCTGTGCAACTAAGCATTCAAATGAAAAATGTTTTTACTGTTGCGTTAAAACCTTGCGGAAGCGATTTTGCACAGCTACAAACGGTACTCAAAATATTGCCAAGAACACAAACTAAAGAAAAAGTACACAGCAATTTACGTGGTTCGGCAAGTTGCCTACATCCACGGACAATGAAGATTGTTTCATATATTATCACAAGGGAGAATACATATCAACTCTAAGAGAGAAAGAAGAATTTTTTGGTGTCTTCATTTACTTTCTCTAATAGCCTATTTATACTAGTTAGCTAAGCCTCCAAGTGACCAACTCCAAATTGAGTTCTACTTCCTTAGCCTACAAACTAGAACTAGCCTACAATTGGACTTCCTTAGCTTTAAAACTAGGACTCAAAGACCTACCTTGATTGAATGCATGAATTTACAAGTGTGAGAGGGAAAGCTATGGAACTCTTCCACCAACCAATATTTTTCACATGGTTTTTTTTTCCCACCTACCTACTAGCCACCATCCAAACATGAACCGTCCAACAATTCTCCACCTCGGATCATGCATTCATGCATGAGACGATCAATACAAGAAATCTATTTCGTATTCCAACGTCGATTGCACCATAGGCTGCCTACGCATCCTATGCAAGGAATCAAATCAACCGTAGTTCACTCAATGGCCTTGCTAGAATGTCTCCACCAGGTTCCTAAGAACCTCTACCCCAAAGGGTACCACCAAACCGGAAGACTGTAGATCAATTTCGAGAAATGACGAAACTTGACCCCGAATACTACTTTAGTTCCATCTTCCTTCACAAACTCCAATCCAACATCAACAGTACCTTAAAGATACCTCAAAATCCATTTCACAGATTTCCAATGTCCTTTACTAGTATTATGCATATAACGGCTGATCATACTTACTGCATGTGAAATATCTGGCCTTGTACATACCATCGCATACATCAAGCTACCAACAGCACTAGCATATGAGACTTGGGCCATATACTCATGCTCTTATTTAGTAGTAGGAGACATATCAGAACTCAACTTAAAATGAGGACCAAGGGGAGTAATTACAGATTTAGTTCCTTCGCAGATACCAAATTTCTTTAACACTTTCTTCAAGTATGCCTTCTAAAACAAACAAACTTTACCCTTCTCTCTATCACGTTAAATCTCCATGCCAAGAATCTTCTTAGCTTCTCCTAGATCTTTCATCTCGAATTCAGTTGACAATTTCTGCTTCAAATTATCAATCTCTTTCTTTTTATTCGATGTTATCAGCATATTATCGACATACAAGAGCAAATATATGAAAGACCCATCACGTAGCTTCTTGAAGTATACAAAATGGTCATAGTGACTTCTTGTGTATGTCTGGCTAATCATAAACTGATAAAATCGCTTGTACCACTGTCTTGGAGACTTCTTCAGCCCATACAACGATATTTTCAGCTTGCATACATAATCTTCTTTTCCAGCAACTTTGAACTCACTCGGCTGAGTCATATAGATCTCCACTTCTAGATCACCATGTAAGAACGTAGTGTTGACATCTAGATGAACTAGGTCTAAATCATATTGTGCTACCAAGGCCAATAAAATTCGGATTGATGAGTGTCTCACAACTGGAGAAAACACCTCATTGTAGTCAATCCCTTCTCTTTGAGCATAACCCTTTTCAACTAACCTTGCCTTGTAGCATACTTGATTCACCTGAGATCCTTATTTCTTAGCATATACCCATTTGCACCCAATGGCCATCTTACCATTCGAAATCTTCGTAAGAACCCATGTTTCATTCTTATAAAGAGACTGCATCTCATCCTGCATAACAACTTCCCATTAATGACGCTCTACATTGTGTATAGCTTAAAAATAGGTATTAGGAATGCATTCTTCAATAACTGGTAATGCATAAGCTATAAAATCATCCATCCAACCAGGTTTCCTGGTTTGTCTTCTTGGTTTGCTGGTTGTTATGGTCTGAGTGACCGTAGCTTCTGTATCTTCCACTGCTTCATGTTCCTCTTCATTATCATTTGGAACTTTAGTATTTTCCTCCCTTGTAGATGCCACGCCTTCAGAAGTATTCATAACAGATACAAACTTAACTGGAATTAGTGGAGTTGCATCAATCTCCACCTGCTGCAAAGTTTCACTGGTACCGGTGCTTCTGTTCTCCACCTGCCGAGAACCCCAAGACTTCACCATAGACTCTTCATCAAATGTAATGTCTCTCCTCATGACTATCTTCTTCTCAACTGGATTCCAAATTTTGAACCCTTTAACTCCTTTCTTCACACCTATAAAGATCTCTTTAACAACACAGCTATCAAGCTTGTTTTCACTAACATGATACCAAGCAGGGCAACCAAAGATATGAATTGGGTCATAATCATTAGCTGGTTTACCATACCACTTCTCCATCTGAGTTTTACCTTCTAACACAGCTGATGGCAACCTATTAATGAGGAAGCACGCATATGTAACTGCCTCAGCCCAAAACGCTTTACCTAATCCAGCATTAGATAACATACATCGTACCTTCTTCAGCAAAGTACGATTCATGCGTTCAGCTACCCCATTTTGTTGCGGTGTCTTCTTAACTGTGAAGTGCCTCTGTATTCCCTCATCTTGAAATACTTGCAAGAATGGATCACTTTTGTACTCTCCACCATTGTCCGAACATAGTACCTTGATCTTTCTGCAAGTTTGAGTCTCATTTTCCTTTTTACACCTCACAAAGACTTCTAGGACTTCATCCTTATGCCTCATGGTGTACACCCATACGCGTCTGGAATAGTCATCAATAAAAGACACGAACCAATGTTTCCCTCCCAATGATGCATTCTTGGAAGGACCCCAAACATCTGAGTGAACATAATCAAGAACTCCACTAGTGTTTTGGATTGCTGTGCCAAATCTTGTTCTTGTCTTCTTGCCTTTCACACAATGTTCACAAAACTCTAATTTTCAGGCAATAGCACCTTTCAATAAATCTTGACGAATTAAAGAATGTAAAGACTTGTCACCTGGATGTGAAAGCTACATATGCCATAACTTTTTGGTCTCCATAGATGCAGTTCGATGTGTTCATAAATAGACACATCTCCCGTTCTTGTACTCCCTGTTAAGTATTACAAGTTATGAAGCCTTGTGACCTTCATGATTACCAACGATCCATCGATTACTTTTAGAATGCCATTTTCAGCGACTAACTTGTAGCCCTTAGCTTCCAAAGTTCCGAGCGAAATAAGATTCTTCTTCACAGCAGGCACGAAGCTTTCTTCCTTCAGCTCCCGAACCATACCATCATGCATCTTGAATCGAATACTACCAATCCCAATCACCCTGCAGGTGTTATTATTCCCCATACACACTTCTCCATCAAACTCTTCAAAGTCTGAGAACCAGTCCCGATGAGGGCAAATATGATAAGTAGCACCATAATCTAATACCCACGTACTGTCAGCTATGATAAAAGTTGATGGTATCACTGTCAGCAAGAAATATGAAGCTTCATCCGAATCTTCACTTGCCTTAGTAATGTTCACCTGGGTGTTATCCCTTTCTCGATCTTTACGCTTGGTACAATCCTTAGCCAAATGGCTAAAGTCATGACACCCTTTAACTTTGCCATGAATACCATTCTTCTTTAGACTGTCTATTGAACGACCTCTTGCAAGAAACAAGTCACTGTTAGCATCACTTGACAGGTCTTCACGGTCCATCTTCCTGAATTTCTCACTACGCAATGCTGTAGTGACCTCGGCGTATGTCATCTTATCATTTCCGTGCATTAAAGATTTAATAACGGGTTCATACCTTTCAGGAAGAGAGTTTATCAGACACAAAGATTGTTCCTCGTCGTTGATCTTCTCATCGTAGTTAACCAGTTCAGCAAGAAGATTATTATATGAATCTAGGTGCTCGGTTAGGGTTGCACCTCTCTTCATGTTATAGAGATACAAATTCCTTTTAAGATGTATCCTGTTTTCCACGTTCTTCACAAGGTATTCCTTCTCCAGCTTTTCCCAGATATCCTTAGCTGAAGTCTCGTGCTGATAATTAACTCTTACTGCTATTGCTAAACACCCTCGAATCTAACCAAGACATAATTTATTCATCTTGTTCCACTGCTTTTCAGACATCTCCACTGGACGACCTTCTATAGCTTCTTCTAGGTCAAGATGAACAAGAGAATCCATTACGTATGTTCTCCATAAACCTAAGTTATTGGCTCCGTTGAACTTTTCAACCTTGAGTTGTGATCTATGTGAATGAAGTATTTCTTATTTTGTTTCTTAATCTTTATTTGTGGACTCCGAATGTTCTCCTTCATGATCGTTTGGATCAAATGGTTTATCCCCGTCAACCATTGCTCTCAAACAACCAAATATAGATAAAAAAAAACAGAACCTTTGAGATTAGTATTACCTCAAGCAATCTTCAGAAAAATACCTTCACTTCAACTACAATCTGAGTACCCGTATCCAAGAGCGTAACCTTACTATGATATCAATTGTTGCGCTAAAATATTGCGGAAGCGATTTTGCACAGATACAAATGGTACTCAAAATATTTCGTAGAACACAAACTAAAGAAGAAGTACACAGCAATTTACATGGTTCGACAAGTTGCCTACATCCACGGACAATGAAGATTGTTTCATATATTATCACAAGGGAGAATACATATCAACTCTAAGAGAGAAAGAAGAATTTTTTGGTGTCTTCATTTGCTTTCTCTAATAGCCTATTTATACTAGTTAGCTAAGCCTCCAAGTGACCAACTCCAAATTGAGTTCTACTTCCTTAGCCTACAAACTAGAACCAGCCTACAATTGAACTTCCTTAGCTTTCAAACTAGGACTGAAAGACCTACCTTGTTTAAATGCATGAATATACAAGTATGAAAGGAAAATCTATGGAACTCTTCCACCAACCAATATTTTTCACATGTTATTTTTTTAAATATAAATTGTAATGAAAGTTGATTGTTGATTGTTTCTTTGTCTTGTAAAGTTTTAATGAAAGTGATTTGTCAAGTATCTCTTTGGTATGAAATATAAATTGTTGTTCAATATTTTTCAGGGAGGTTAATGGAAGAAGGTTCATCATCTCAAACTTTTGCTTTGGCTATGGATACTTCCAGCCAAATGTCAAGTGCAACACCTCAATGTGAACCTGGTGGGACATCTCAATCTGTACCTGACCCAGATGAAGGATCAACCCCAGATGAAGGTAACAAGAAGTCAAGAAATTTTTATGATGTATGGGTGAAAGAATTTACTAGGTTAAATCCTCTTCAAGCAAGATGCAATCATTGTAAGAATACTTATGATGCAAAGGTTAGTAATGGGACAACTAGTTTGAATAATCATGCGACAAGATGTCCTAGGAATCCTGATAGGAATAAGGAACAACAGAATATTGTGTTATTACCCTCAAAGCCATGTGTTACTGCTAAACTAGTTGGTTCCTCTTATAGTTATGAGAGGTGCAGAAGCGTTTAGTGGAGTTTATAATTAAGCTAGAGTTGTCGTTTAGAATTGTTGAATCAGAGGGTTTGAGGTCTATGCTTTAAAGTTTGAGCCTAGATTTCAGGTCCCAAGTCGTATGACAATTTACAAAGACATTTTAGAAATGTATATTGATGAGAATAAACTGTTGAAAACATATTTTAAGGAGAACAAACAAAGAGTATCTCTAACAACAGATACATGAACATCACCGAATAATTTCAATTATATGTGTGTAACTATCCATTATATAGATCATAAATGGAAGTTGCAAAAGAGAATTATCATGTTTTTCTTAGTGAAGGGTCATACAGGTAAGGCCATTGGTATCATGCTAGAAAATTATTTGGTGGATTGGGGACTCGAAGATGTTTTTGCTGTGACTCTTGACAATGTTAATGCTAATAATGTGGACATTGATTACTTGAAGACTAATGTAATTGGTTGGATAGGTGAAGTTGAAAGAGCTGCGTACTTACATGTAAGAAATTTGTATTTTTTTAATTCAACCAATGCAATTTCTAATTTTCTGTTTTTTACTTGTTTTTGTTCTTATCAGGTCAGATGTGTTGCACATGTCCTTGCTCTGGTTATAAGAGATGCAATACTTAAATATAACACATCGATTAATAGGATCAGGTCAGTTATTAGGCATGTTACTTCATATCCTTATAGGTTGGCCACATTTAAAGAGTATTGTACAAAAGAAAGGATTGACTCCAAAAAAGGGTTGATATTAGATGTTAAAACTCGCTGGAACAACACATATTTGATGTTAGAGGCGGCTGAAAAATATGAAAGCGTTTTTAATAGGTTAGCAAGGAATGACAAAGAGTTTCAAAAGAAGTATATTTTACCTTAAGATGAATCATTTGCTTTACCTAATATTCATGACATACTTTCTGATATTGATAATTCTGACCTTGGAGAGTTATCTTCCGACTCTTCATCTAGTTCTGATTCTGACAGTGAAGGTGTGAATCCTAATCCAACAGGCAGGAAGCTACTACTGAAAAAGAAAAAGAAGACAAAGTCTAAGCAACATGCTCCTTATGCTAAAGATTGGGATTATGCCAGAGGCCTTGTTAAGTGTTTTAAGGTATTCTTTGACTGTACTACTAAGTTTTATGCTTCAACACAGGTTACATCACATTCATTCTTATGGAAATTAGCAATCATCCATGAACAATTAATAGCTTTTAGAGATACCAGAAATCCGGATTCTTATATTTCAAGTATGGCAACTCTTATGATTGGCAAGTACAATAAGTACTGGGATAGGTATGAAGATATGAATTCAGCTTTATTTTTTTCCCGAATTCTTGATCCAAGAGAGAAAGAAGGTGGGTTAGAGTTTGTGCTTCAGTGTTTGTATGAGAACAATGCATATAGGGTTGAAAGTATTATTAAAAACGTAAAAGAAGATCTTGTGAGACTCTTTGAAGAGTATAAGTCTATCTTTTCAACAGTGGAGGAAGGGTCATCTGGTGTTGTTGTTGTGGATGTAACTCCTAATGTTATGGTATATGATTCGATTGAGGCTATTCTTGAGTCAAGGAAGAAAGGGTGTAGAAAAAACACAGTTCTTGATGCAAACTTAGAGTTAGATAAGTATTAGATGGATGACTGTGTTCCAAATGATCCCAATTTTGATATATTGGATTGGTGGAAAGAAAATAACACTAAGTATAAGATACTCTCACATATGGCGAAGGATATATTTGCTATACCTATTTTTTTAGTTGCGTCTGAATCTGCATTTAGTACAGGGAAGCGTGTTCTTAGTCAATGGAGAAGATCTTTGTCTGAGAGGATAGTTGAGGTGTTACTTTGTACGCAAAGTTGGTTACAAAAGCATGTGGATCTTGATTTTCTAATGGAGTATGTACCAGATGATTCCTCGAGCATTGAGGAAGGTAATTGTTGACACCCCAATTTCGCACCTTCCATGGAAAATATCATTCTTGTACTTCGGACCCGAATACAAGAGAAATTCTTTGTGGAGCCATTAAGGATTCTCATATCCTTTAAATCAAGCTCACAAACACTACCAATCAAGCCCACAAGCTCAACCCAATCAAGCCCACAAGCTCTCAAGCCCACAAGCACGGCTCCTAACCATTTCATTATCCTTCCAAACCTGGGAATTCTTGATATCATGTTAAAGAGGAGGAAAATACGAATCCAATGGCGAAAGAATGGAATCATTCTGAGTTTGTATGAAGAAGTTATGAGCAAACAAATCTCATAAGACTAAAAGTCAAAGAAGTCAAGTTCAAGGGAAATACTAAGGGCACCCGATTTTTTACTAAGGGCACCTCTCTTTCTTCCTCATGAAGAACATGAAGAACATGGGTGTTTTTAATGGTGGTCATCATGATGATCACGATGGTAATGATTTTTGATTAAATACATCACTAGGTTCCTGGCGGCGATAGGGAGCTTGGGTAGGAGGTGTTTTTCACATCAAGCATGTTTTTTGCAATGGTGACATGGTGAACAAGTAAAACTGTTTAACAAGAATAAAGATTACTTTTGAATAGTAACAGTTTTGTGAACAGTACCCAGCGGACCCACATGTCATAATCAGATTTTCAATTGTCGCATACAATTGAAAAAGCAGCGAAGGAAAAGAAGCGAAGAAAAGATGAAGGAAAAAAGGACGATTTACAGCCTTTATTTTCAACAAAGCAGCCCGAAATTGGCGGAGAGTTGAAGATTTTTTCCCTATAAATAGAGATCGAATTTCTCATTCAAAAACAACGAAAAACACTCAAGAGACTTCATTTTAGACTGGAAAACACTTCGAGCAGAGACTCAATAATAATTTCTCGCATTCAAACACTTTCTCCTTTATTTTTCTTTCGCTTAGTAATATTAAATCAAGTATTGTCTTTAAGGTTTTAAAGGATTAGCATTAAATTGCTGGTACTTTAATTATTTTCTGCATACTTGACAAAAGCAAGAAATCGTCATTAGAATATTTTCAAGTTTTCTTACATCATATTTCAGGTTAATTGTCTTTAAGTTCTTAAAAGATTAGCATTAAATTGCTGGTACTTTAATTACTTTCTGCATACTTGACGAAAGCAAGAAATCGTCATAAGAATCCTTCAAGTTTCAATATCATAGTTCAGGTATATTAATTTCCTATCTCTTCGGTAATTATGTAGTCATACGGGAACAAAATGGTTTTCCATTTCGTAGTAACACCGCAGCTACTCTTTACATTACATAAAAATAATTATGTTTTATTATTAATTTTCCAAGTGGGATAAGTCAAAGTGTGGGTTTAAAGCGGAATTCCCTCCCACATTATAAATATGTTTATTATATATATATATATATAATAATAAAGTTTGCATTAATTCTATATTCTAAATAATTGATGCATAAAAATCTTTTCTCAATTTCTAATAAATTTCGGTATTAAAATCCTGCACATAAGTATTGATAAAAATAAATTGTAAACATTTCCCCTTTAATCATGAAGTAGAGGCCAATCTTATGATTGGGCGGCTGATGGGTGCCTAACACCTTCCCATCCCGTACTAGAATCTCCTTACCCAGACTCTCTGATAGCAGATCATAAATATGCAAGTCATAACTAGGTTTTGTTTTCCTCAAAAGAATTCAAACTAGTTAAAAGGGTCCTGACTCCCCTTAGTCAGGTGGCGACTTCAAAACATCTCTTTCTTCTTTGCAGAGTTGGCCCTCTTACTAATGAACTAGTAAGAAATTATCTCTGCCAGACCCCGTGTGCATTAAACATCCACGAACGGATGAGAACATGGACCTTGCCCCATAACAATTATGGACAAAGAATAGACCGGTACTCGACCCGTGCCATAACCTCGATTTCTACAGTGGCGACTCTGCTGGGGATTGGTAACAAGAGATTCGACTTGAAAAATAATTAAAGGGAAATTTTATAATCTTTCTTTATTATATACTGATATCATATTTCAGATTTTGTGGTTTCAGGTACTTATACAAGCGTAAGAAACCATAACGCGAGGGAAGGCTTACACTCGTAGTTGGCATCGAAAAAAAGGAGGAAGACTAGTCAAGATGGATACCTCACAACATGGGAAAGGGGAAATCAATAATCCTGACATCCTCACCTCAAAGATAGAGCAGATCATTGAAGAGAAACTCGCCAATTTTTTAAAAAGCTGCAAGATGAGGCTAGAAATAACGGAAAAGGCTCAAATTATCATCAACACACAAATGGCCCTGGACCCGAAGACGATCATCAACTAAAAGATCAAAACAAAAACGGGAAATCCGGAGGTACAAGCGACGATGAAGAAATTCCAACACCAAAAAAATAGAGCGTGGAATTTGAGCATTTCAAAGAACATGTAATGAAGAGGCTGTCAATAATTGAGGACAACATCGGCGCGGATGGTGAAGTATGGTACACTCCTCCAAGTGGATGCTTGCTTGAAGGTTTCAAATTTCCAAAAATGGAAAAATATAATGGCAGGGGACCCCCGGGGTCTCACATTAAACTGTATCTCCAATACCTAAAACCCCAAGGTCTAACCGACGACTGGCTGCTAAACCTGTTCCACCAAAGCTTGACTGGGTTAGCCCTTGATTGGTACCAACATGCAGAGAAATCAAAAATCTCTACATGGACAGTCATGATTAATTCGTTCGTCGAACATTTTGCAAAAAATACAGATCACTCAATGGCCTTACGCCAGCTTGAGTCCCTTCGACAAGGGGCACATGAAGGTTTCATCGAATGGATAAGTCGGTGGGAAAAGAAAGTATTCGAAATGTTCGAACGGCCATCAGAAGAGGTGCAACTAAAAATACTAATGAAAAATCTCTCATTGTCTTACAGGGTATTCATCAGCATGTTTGCACCCGAAAATCTTTCCGATTTTCGAAGGAAAGGAGCAAGCATTGAGGACGCAATGAAGGACGGTGTATACTCCGGATTCAATATAGGGAAAATCTCGACAAAGAAGAAGGAGATTAACTATGTCAAACCAACTGTTGCAATTCCAACTTACATCAGGGCTGTAGGAAAAGCGCCGATCACCAATACATTCCGTCAAGACAAAGGACAAAAATATGTCGAAAAAAGGTGAAGCCGGAATCGGGTATTCTCTGAGCTGGACGGAGAAATGAGTGATTTCCTTCCTATGCTAGTTAAGGAAAAATTAATTCAACTCCGGGATCCTAAACCTGTACCTAATCCCAAACCTCGGGGTTACGACGAGTCAAAGACATGCGGCTATCATCAGAGCGCAGGACATGATACCAAATCATGCTTCATCCTGAAACATCTTATCCAAGATTTACTTGATGACGGAAAAATAATCATCGAGGGAGCGTCAAAACAACCTAATATACAACAAAATCCACTTCCGGCGCATCAGGGAAATCAAGGAATCAACTTCATTGAGGAAGATAACGCTGAAACACGTCAACCATCTCTAATATCGGACCGTACGACAAAAGAGTAGGTCCAAACAAATGAAACATCCAGAATCGTTGCTGAGAACAAAAGGGAATCGGCAAAAAGGAACTCCAGACGCCAACATCCGTATGATGAATAAAAAACCATTGTTCACCGTGGCAGGTAGTGGAAAATTCGTATATTCTGAACGCCTACTAGAAAAATGCGAAGAGGTACAACATCAAACAAGGGGAGGAAGACTGTTCAAGCCTCTCAACTTGCAAAATGAAAACCCAGGCGTCCTAGCAAGGGGCAATCCGGTTCAGATCAGGCCGAGCAACCAACATGAAGCTATAAAGGAAGACAACTTGCTCATCGAGCAGTTGCAAAGAACAGAAAACCAATGTTAGATTTAAGTTTGGGGGTGGGAAGAAACTTTGACTGGTTGATAAATAAACTCCGAGATCCACAGAAATTTATGTTTATTAGGATGGCACTAATCGGATGGCGTCTATTCAAAACAAGCCGGTGTTAGAAAACATGGTAGTTTCGCCGTATCACCATTGATGGAAACATCAAAATCCACTTCTTTTATTTTCTTTTTACCATTGCTAGGGTGGAATAGAGTGGTTGAGATACTCCAGCTCGGAATAAATAAACGGTGTGTTGATATTGATCTGAAATCTCGGATTTGGCAGGATTTATGATATCCGTCAACTATGAATTTTAGTATGCATCTCAATCGACAAAGTTCCAAACAAAGGGCCACCTAGCGGTTCTAATTTGTCCTCCCGATGTTCCGTATTGTTAGTACTTTCGTTTTTGTCTTATTATAGTGTTTTGTGTGTTTGTGGTATTTTTGGAAATAAAGATTGTTGGAAAATTCGGCTCGAAAAAGTTGCTCGGAAAACCCCCGGAGATTCGGACAAGGGTAAATCGCAAGGGGCACCACGAGGATATTCGCACCCAAAAGGGCAACTTTCATTTGAATTACATAATTTGGCGGAAAAAAACTGGGCGATTTAGGGTTGAATTTTGAAGGTGTTAGTGAGTGTATGGCTGATTTTGAGAGGGATAACTTGGATGGAACAGCAGGGATTTAAAAGATAAATAGAGTTTGGGTTGTTAACCAACAGTGGAAGCTATCGAAGTTGAAGCAAAACAAAGGCAAGGATATATCTTAATTTGGGGATTATTAGAAGAATTGACCAGTCACCATCAGGCTCTACAAGAGGCACTAAGCCTGATGCATGTTCCCACAAGAATAACTCCCAATGAACTGGTGCACCTAATCGACCAGGCTGCAAGACCAGGTGAAATTACTTTCACAGATGACATCTTCCACCGGAAGGGAAGGACCACAAAAAAGGGCTTTACATTACCATCGGTTGGGAAAATATGATCATACCTTCTGTCTTCATGGATAACGGTGCTGGCGTCAATATATGCACATTGAAAGCGGCTAAAAAGATGGGGGTCTACATGAACCGTATCACTAAAGCCGATGAATCATCCTTGACGGTCCGAGCATTTAACAATGGTAAGCAAACAGGAATCGGTGAACTGACTATCGAAATATGGGTTGGTCCATTAAAAACCTATGCTACCTTCCTTGTAATGGACATCTCTGCAAGCTTCAACCTCCTTCTAGGACGTCCATGGATGCACAAGAATGGAATTGGTGTGTCTTCTCTTTACCAGAAAGCCAGATTTTGGATGGGAAATGAGCTAATTACTGTACATGGAGATGATGGGGAAAATGAAATAAGGTCCCATCAGATCTCAGTGAACATGATCCCAGAAATTCATAACTACACAGCAGAAATCCGACATGAGAACAAAGATGGAGCATCAATTCATCACGCCTATACGGGTCAATTTAAATATCGAAATCGAAATGTTCCGAAAATGCTATAGAAAAGCAAGTTCTTTCTAGGGATGGGTCTGGGGCTCCGACAACAAGGGCCCACACAACCAATAACAATACCGGGGAGAAAGGCGTTTGATACGGCAGGCTTGGGATATCAGTCAAACTACCAAGACTCTACAACATTCGGGAGAAGGCAAGAAGATCAAGGAATCGATTGGAGCCGTCAACTTTCCTTCCAAAAGTGGTTCATCCTTAAGGGATGAGAAAAGGTTCCAACACCAAGCACACTAGAAAAGATCACACCCGTGATAACAAGAAGAAGTTCTGACCGAAGGAAAGAAACCGAGGAACTCATCTATGAAGGTGTAAGTCATCTTTTTTCTCCATCTCCCACTGACAGCGCAGGCGAACCCAACGGACATAAAGGGGAGGATGGACAAGAATTGGAAGTTCCAGAAAAAAAAGAGAGTACGACAAGCTCAATCCAGGATTGCATGGTTATTGCATGCTCAGAGATGCAATTTCATAGAAGGAGGAAATTCCCTGTCTATAACGGTAAAGGCTCCCCCATCAAACACCTCAAGTCATTCTTGTGGTACATGAAGCCATTAAAGCTTAACTGGGAGTGCGTTAATATGGCATTCAACTAATGACCTAGTTCTGCAAGCAGCATGGACAGAAACGATCAATGCTTTCATCGAATATTTTTCAAAGATTCGACCAAAGATGATCGATCAAAACCTCGAGCAGCACCTCGAAAAACAAAGAGAGAGATTTTGGAGGACCAATGCCAAAAGGAGGAATCAATCATCTGATAGAAGAGTCTGCATGATAATTCCCAACGAATGAGCTAGAAATCAACTCAAGAGGTACTACGCCTAATCAAAGGCAACATTCCAGCATGCCTAATCCATGCATCTCCTCAAAAGATCAACTGGTTTGTCAACACTCATGATTTTTATCATCGTTTTCTACTCTATCAATCTGTTTTCAAAAAAATAAAAAATAAAAGATTTCTAAAGTCTGTTTTCAAAATAAAAAATAAAATAAAAAAAGTTTATTAAGTTTTAATTTTTTCAAAAAAAAAAAAAAACAGATTTCTAAGGTTTTGCTTTCAAAAAAAAAAAAAAAAAAAAAAATCGGAGAGTTTATCAATGATGTTTAGCTTAGGATTTGGATATGGTGTTATGAGCAACTAGATAGGAAACTGAGCTAAACTCTCCAAATCAAAATTTAAGTGTTCTGGCAGTTATTGAATTTCTAAGTTTTTTTTTTTTTGTTTGTTTGTTTTCTAAAATTAATTTGTTTTTGTTTGTTTGTTTGTTTTGTTTTCAAAAATAAAATAAAATAAATGTCGATGATGAAAGCCTTAGGATGATATTGTGCCTTGCACACGTACCAAATAGGCAACTGAGGAAAAAGTTTCTTGAGTATTATTTTAAGCCTAATCATGTTCTAACCATGCTTTAAGCTTTTGTGAACGACGAGTTATCTGAATTAAGGCTTCTCCACCGGAGTCAACGATCTACAAAGTCAGTGCAAGTCAAACCAAGGACAAGAGCACCACCAGAAAAAAAATATTTCATTCACAAATGAAGGAATTACAAGATCTTCGTCTACAACAATGAAAAGCATGAACTCTTCCTTATCTGAAGGATACATGATTCAGATCGAGAAAAAAAAACGACAACAATAAGAAACAAACAAAAGAAAAGAAAAAAGAAGAACAACAACAAGAAACAAAAAATGATCTGACGGCAAACCAAAGAAGAAGAAATGAAAAACAAATAAGGAAAGCTGGTAATTTTATCTGAGTCTAGACCAAGATCCAACTTCTTCACCATTTCCCATTGATCGAAACCAATGTGTGATAGTGGTAAAAGTGTCCAGGTGACAAACTAGATCTAGACATCTTCATCTCAGGCAGATCATCCATACTTGTCAAAATACATCTAAATCTAAATTCGACTTCAACTTTGAAATCTAGATTTATCTTTGTACGTATTTTGAAGCTGCATATGGAACGATCTTGCATCTTCCCCTAAATCATCAGATCTTCATCTCCGAGCCGAACATTAATATGGATCTCAAGATCTACTATCGTCAAGCACAGAAAAAAGAAGATTCATACAGATCTATAATGAGATTCCTCCAAAAACATCTCATTTCAGTTATCACTACTTTCAGCCACTCAAACTGCATATCACATACTCCACCAGTAAATGATTACTATAGAAATAAACCAGATAAGAAGAAAGTAGAAGAACATGGAGAAGGTGATCAAGAAAAGGAAGATCTGAAGAAAAGATGGAGAAAATAGGCGGATTTGTAGAGAAGAAGAAGAAGAGGAAGAAAGAAAGAGAAACTGATGGTCGAGGAAGAAGAAAACGAAGTATTTAAAGCAAAAGATTAGGGCTCCATCAAACCACTTTTCGGGAAAACCGAAATGAGATCCATGACCCGTCGGGTTTCTCCAACCCATTAGGGTCATTCATCCGATCCGCTAGCTCCTTTTCCCTGTATCAAAAAAAAAAAAAATCAAAAGAAAAAAAAGAAAGAAATGCAGTCTACCTCGTAAAGAAGTCGAAGCGTGGAAAATTCTTCAGAGAGAGTATCAATACGTGCCTGCCTCCCCAAGGATTCTCTACTGAGTTCATCATATCTCAATATTATACCGTACATCTCATTCACCACCGATATCAACTGGCGCCCACGGCTATCCACCAAACGGAGCAAGTATTCTTGAAGAGGTATGGAAGCCTGAAACGAGAAATGAATTAATAAAAGTATTAAGTCATTAAGGACTACACCATATTCAGAGATTAGTAACTAAAATTCGTAACCAACATGTAGCCGTCACGAATTAGTGACTAAAAATTTCAGTTACGAAAATTTAGTGACACCACATGTTCCATTACGAAATTTTACCAGTTTAGTGTCGGCCCAGCCCGTGTCACGATTAGTAACTGCTGGAAAAAAATCGTGCGAAAGAACCGTGTGCAGAGTAACACTCTCCTGAGCAGCGTGCGAAAGAACCGTGTACATTCTATCAAGTTTACCCTATCGTGTGAATAAAACGCACAAATCTTATCCCCTTCTTATCTCTTCAGTCTTCTACTGCTCTAGCGATAAAACTAGGGTTTAGTGAACATCACATAAATCTTCTCTTAATCGATCTATTTGGCCAAGAAAAATCACAAAAATCTTGTCAATACATTTCAAGCATCACATACATTCCCCTTCTTCTCTCTTCAGGATCGATTTATCCATCCTCAACATAGAAGTTTTTGCGACTTTCATATCCCTTTCCTTCTATGACTCACTATCTGTTTTGTGTGAAGACAGACTCACACTAGAAGTCTAGAAAAAGAAGAAGATTTGTCATCTGTTATTAGGTTAGGTTCTCACAGTCAATCAAAAAACACCTCTTTTTTCTTCGTGTTTTTCAATCTTCATTTTCTCTTTATCTTTCAGAAATTTCAAAAACCCTAATTTAATCTATTTATATTCAATTAAGATTTAGGGTTATTTATTGTTATTATGATTATGGAAAGGATTGTAGGTGCTAAGTATAAGTTAGGAAGAAAGATCGGCAGTGGATCCTTCGGTGAAATCTATCTTGGTTAGTTTCTCTTCTCCGATTCGATTTGATTTTGATGTTAATTTGATTGATTTGTTTTAATGAGGATCCTGATTTTTTTTTTTATTTTGATGGATTTTTCAGCAACTCATATTGATACAAATGAGATCTTTGTTGTTAATATTGTAAGTATTGGTTAATTGATTTCTCAAATTTGTTATGATTTTTGCTGAAATTTCACCTGAATTTGATTATAAAATTTACGTTTTTTTTTTAATAGGAAAACACAAAGACAAAGCACCCACAGATTCTATATGAAGAAAAATTGTATAATATTCTTCAAGGAGGAAGTATGTATTATGTTATTACTAGTCATTAGTCTCTATACCTACTGAATTTTATTTTATTTTCGCTTTAATTTGGGGATTCTCTAATGTTTTGATTTGATTAGGTGGTACTGCGGGGATAAAATGGTTTGGGGTTGATGGCGAAGAGAATGTTTTGGTCATTGATTTGTTGGGACCAAGTTTAGAAGATCTTTTTGTATACTGTGGAAGGAAATTTTCGTAAAAAACAATCTTAATGTTGGCTGATCAAATGGTAAGCAACAATTGATTTAATTCGTTCAATGTTATCTAAATTACTGAAGCAAGTCTACTGCTTACAGTTACCTTAATGGAGTGAACTGTATTGACAGTTGGTTGAATTTTTTTACTTGTTTTCAGATTACAAGAATTGAGTATATGCACTCTAAAGGATTTTTGCATCGGGACATCAAACCAGATAACTTCCTCATGGGTCTTGGTCGGAAAGCAAATCAAGTACTGAATTCCTTTCCTTGGTATACTTATTTGAGTTTTATGGAGCTGAAATCTTCCACGGTTTTCTTCCTTCTACATGATATAAGATGTTCAGCTTCACATGAATAATAATGTTCTCTTTATGTTTATTTTCAGGTCTATATCATTGATTTTGGACTGGCTAAAAGATATCGGGAGTCTACTACTAACCGCCACATTCCTTACAGGTCTATATCATTGTGTGAATTTATGTGAATAATCATGAATGCATTTCAAAGCTTACATTAATATGGTTTGGTATTGTCTCGCAGGACATCAGTTCGATTACATATTTGACTGGACTATCCTAAAGTACCAGAAGGCACAAAAGACAAAAGTTCAGTCACGGGGGCCAGTTAGTATTCCGATTTTCTTATTCTCTTTTTGTACTAACACATGTCAGTATATATTTTTACAGCCACCTCCTATAGCGACTGGAAGTCGAGCAATGCCAACAGATGCTAACAAGCATAGAGGTAACCTCTTACAATATGCACCTTGGGTAACTGTAGTATGTTGGTGTTGAAATCTTCTGTGGTTTTCTCCCTTCTACATAATATAAGATGTTAAACTTCACATGAATAATAATGCTCTCTTTGTGTTTACTTTTCAGGTCTATATCATTGATTTTGGACTGGCTAAAAGATATCGGGAGTCTACTACTAACCGCCACATTCCTTATAGGTTTACATTTTTCTCTTGCTATGATTTTGGTGTAAAAGCGAGTGATTTCCTTTGTTTGGTCTTTTAGTTTAACCAACCTTAAGTATCAACACTAAGATCAATTCCGCTAATTATTTGCTCAATTTTTAATAATTATCTTTCTGGTGGTTTATGCTTTGACGGTTTTGCCTTAACTGGGAATACTTGGTACAATTTTATACATGGGAAAGTTCTATTATTGTTTATTATCTTCTTACCTCATCATCATCGCCAAGACTTGAATTTTATAAACTTAATTTTCTTTCTATATTTCAGAGAGAACAAAAGTTTAACAGGGACTGCTCGATATGCGAGTTGCAATACTCACCTTGGCATTGGTATGCAAAATTTGACATAGCTTTCTTTTCTTAATTAACTATAAGTGAGTATTTCCACTACTCACAATGGTTTCCTTCTGCAGAACAAAGTCGGCGAGATGATTTGGAGTCTCTTGGTTATGTGCTTTTATACTTTTTAAGAGGAAGGTATGATCTTTCCCCTAATCCCAATTCTATGAAATACGACTATGACAAAATCTTTGCAAAATCATTTTCGGCATAAATCGTAGAGCTCAACCCTGATTGGTGGTAGCCTTCTTCCACCTATATGGATATGGGTGCTTTAAGTAATGATATTTCCATGTTCTGTTTATCCTAGCTTTGTATATTTTCTGATGATGACACTTTTGTTTAAAGTCTTCCCTGGCAGGGTTTTGTGCAAGTCCCATCCGGTGGAGTTTGCCTCGTACTTCCATTACTGCCATTCTTTGACATTTGATCAACGACCAGATTATGCTTTCACTCGTGCACGCAATCAGGTACTGTATTAGTATTAATTACTTTCACATGTTAGGTTTGGTTGCTGAGTATCCAATTATGTACTTTTTATGCCAATCTCACATTCATGATCTTAATCTTATGGCCGGTTGTATCATTTATAGAGTGTAGTTCACCAATTACATGCTTAAACAATTATGCTTAAACTTAATATTCCATAATCAAGTTTCTGTATAATGTGGTTCAGTTTGATATGCTCATTTTACGTAAGTTCAGTTTCCGTAGATAGAAATTAGTTGTTCATCTTTTGATGTGTGGTATATATATTTTCTGATTGATGTGCTGCTAGTATTTTCCATAATGTGTGATGTAACTTCAACATTTGAACTACTTCATTCCTTAGAACTACTTCATTACTTAGAGCAAAGTTGTAATGTGTGGTTGCTTACAAGTCCGACAGCTTTATTTCTTAGAAGTATTCTTTATATGTTTTATCTTGCGTCGATATTGTATGCAAGAGTTTGTGAAACTATGTTTCTAAAAGCATTGCTTTCTTGTTTTCAGGTGAAGCAGTTATAAAGATTGTCGAGGACAAGCGGATATTAAATGAAGAAACAAGTGGTAAACTTATTGGTATGCTGGAACTCTACCTATACTTAGCATTTATGGAACTCAACATGAACCCAAGTATCATATAGCAGTTATTTTTGCTTCTTAGATTTTTGGATGATAAGCCATCTGCCTATACTTAGTAGTTATGGCACTTATATACTTAGCAGTTATGGCTCATGAACACAACAGAAATTGGATTGATTATAATTGAATGTTGGAATGTTAAATTGGGTTGATGTCTTCTTTTGAATGGTGGAATGTTAAATTGGATTGAAACTTTTATGCTTTGAATGTTGAAATGTTTGAACTGAGATTGTATTGTAACAATTCCAGGGGATAGGGTACCTGCAGGGTAAAATGAAAGGGATTGACCATGTCAATAAATACTGACTTTTTTTTATGTTACAAAAGGATTCGTAATGGCAATAAAGTGTCACTAATTTTTTAACAGGATAGTGTAAGTCGGTCAACGTTGCCTTGGTCAAATGATTAGTGACCCTGGTAAAAATTTCGTGACGGAAAATCTTTGGTTACTAAAATTTTACCAGACTATTGAAGTCGGTCAACGTAGACTTAGTCAACTAATTTGTAACTACGGAAAAAATTTCGAGACGGTCTATAAGAGGTTACGAATTTTCATTTCGTGACGGGGACATGTTGGTTACGAAATCTGTCACAACCCCAATTTCGTGACGGCAACATGCTGGTCACGAATATTTGTTACACCATTGGTTGCAACGGTTCCAGAGCGTCACATCCCCATTTAGTGACTGAAATAGTGTGTCACAAAACGCAAAATATGGTGTAGTGAAGGCAAGAAGGGAAGAGTAGCAGCGGTACCTCAGGAATATGATCCGGGAGAGGTAAAACCAATAATATCTTCACGGTCAACAGGGCCACCTTTAATTGGAACCACATTTGAAGTCCCCAAGATAGGTATTTGAAAATCCCATGTTGGAAGAAGATGACCGAAGCCCGTTAATGGAACTTGTTGAGAAGGAGCATTGCTTGAAGATCCCATCAATAATGGACGAGGGGCAAAACCCGGATCACCCACTATAAGATTCTCTCGGCAAGCTTGGATAGCAAGAGGTGGACCTAAAGAAACCGATCTCCAATATGATTCAAAATTCATTCCACGATCAACTGAATCTTCATAGGAATGTTGCGGTTGGCGTGAAATCTCGTCCATATCACTAAAGGATGCATAAGGAAAACATGTAACATCGGGAGGAAGAAAACGGGGTGTAGCATCTGGTTGACTAATTTGTCGCCCAAATCTATCACCAAGATACCAAGCACAGTAATCTGGACCACGTAACAAGTACCGGAGCATGCTAGATGACATGGCATGAATGGCTCTTTGATCACGCTGAATCAGATAATCCTTCCAAGGGTCCCAGCAAATCTGCGATCAAAATGGAGGTATATATATATATTAGTAAAAAAAAAAAAAAAAAAAGGGTTTCTTACAGATTCAACTGTCGCTCCCTCCAAACAAAAGCGTGTATATGCAGTCGAGTGCCTTCGAAGTGCACTTTTCCATCTAGCCATTCGAGGAAATTTTTGACTATGGGAGAAGCTTGTATCAAAAGGAGGGCGACTAAGAGGAAAATATTCGTAACACCAATACTGTTACAAAGAAAAAGTATGGGTGTTAAAAAAGGGGGTCCAAGATCGTTCAGCCTGAAGCAAGGAGAAATGTACTCACATTCAAGATGGGCCAGAATCCACATAAGGCTTTTGTTTGAAGGCGTGTTGCTCGGGAAAGATAGGTGTAAAGTCGCGCCATCGCACAACTTCCCCAATCGTAAAAATTCACCAATTCAAGGTCAGAAAATGCTGCCAGGTAGCCTGATTTGATATATCCACTAGAAGATCTAAGGAATGTATGGCCTGCAACAAAGATCAGGAAATCTCTGGTAACTGTAATAACTTTAGCATCATATTTTGAATCATCAGCAGCGAGATCCAGCTCAGGGACCGAGAAATGCGTCTTCAAGCCAGCTAAGCTGACGTACCAATTTTTAGGGAAGATATCCCCACAATGTGGTCCCAACATGTTTCGGATATTCTCCTCTGTCACGTTTGCACCTATTAGGATGGGAGCTCCTACCCCCACTAGGATGGCAGTAATCATGTATAAGTCCAGAGCAGTGATGGTTAAATCACAGTATGGCAGGTGAAATGAATTAGTATCACCTCACCATCGCTCTGCCTCGATTAAAGAATTCTCACCATCATGGAACGGTTCCAAAGCTTCAATAAAGTCGTACCAACCGATCTGTTGTACAAGATCACATACACCTTTGCATTGTCTCAACACCATCCACCATTCTACTATGCGAGTGGTACCTCCACGAATGCGCGCCCAAGCGTAATTCTATGAAAGAAAGCATTGGTTGATAAATAATGAAAGAAAACATAGAAAACTAAGAAGAAAATTTCGATCAACAAGGAAACTTACAGGGTTTTCCCGGATTCTCGCAGAAACATGGTTATCCACATTGTTCAAAACCCCAACGCTTCGTCTTCTACGCATCATAGGCAAAGTTGGAGGATCAGGAATAATGATAGCCATTCGCCTAGACGACATATTGAAGAAAATAAAAGGATATTCTTACCTAAAGAAAGGTCTTTCTCCCCTATCTTATAAAGAAAAAGTGGGTAATTACTTCCTCAAGAAGTTTTTTTTTGAAAAAATACTTTATCAAGAATCGTCTCGTGAAAGAAAAACAAGTCATGTCAAGACAAAGCGTGGAAAGCAAGCCAAGAAGATGCTTTCAGAAGGTGAATGAAACTGACAAGCTCAACTGGGGAAGACCCGGCCAGTGTTAGTATCATTCTTCATCAACTTTTTCAACCATTTCAATCGGCTCGAAAAAATGGCAATCCAACTGAATCAACCACAAAGGTTCAAAAAACATCAGGAGAATGGAGCTGACAAGCTTAACCCAGACTTAGCCAGTGTCAGAATTTCTTCATCAACTCGTCAAAACCATCTCTAAAAAAAAAAGGGTGCGAAAGGGTGTTCATGGCTTTGTTCGTTTACCGAAAACGGTTACTCTCAAAGAGGGGCAACTGTTGACACCCCAATTTCGCACCTTCCATGGAAAATATCATTCTTGTACTTCGGAGCCGAATACAAGAGAAATTATTTGTGGAGCCATTAAGGATTCTCATATCCTTTAAATCAAGCTCACAAACACTACCAATCAAGCCCACAAGCTCTACCCAATCAAGCCCACAAGCACGGCTCCTACCCATTTCATTATCCTACCAAACCTGGGAATTCTTGATATCATGTTAAAGAGGAGGAAAATACGAAGAGAATGGCGAAAGAATGGAATCATTCTGAGTTTGTATGAAGAAGTTATGAGCAAAACAAATCTCATAAGACTAAAAGTCAAAGCAGTCAAGTTCAAGGGAAATACTAAAGGCACCCGATTTTTTACTAAGGGCATCTTTCTTTCTTCCTCATGAAGAACATGGGTGTTTTTAATGGTGGTCATCATGATGATCACGATGGTGATGGATTTTGATCAACAATGATTTTTGATTAAATACATCACTAGGTTCCTGGGGGCGATAAGGAGCTTGGGTAGGAGGCTGTTTTCACATCAAGCATGTTTTTTGCAACTGGTGAACAGTAATACCGGTGAACAATAAAACCAAAGAGCTACTCACAATATGGAGATGGAAATCCAGCACGACGAGGCTAGCTCAATGGCACCAAGACCGAATCAGGACCAAAGGATGGTGCTGGTCAACAACCCAGAGCCATTGAACCCAAGAGACACGAGGGGAAGTCGAAGATCCGACCCAAATTACCACCCACATAACTCGGACTACTTCGACAGTGATTCCCCACGGCTGGAGCGACCCTCTGCTCAGGAAGAACATCAGTGCGCAATGGAAGATCTTCATGCCGAGATGATGGAAGAGATCAAACAACTGAAATCTAGGCAAAGGGGGGGGGGATATTGGAGCAAGTGATGCAGGAATCAAGCACTATCCCCCTAACCCAACACTTGGCCAAAGCTCTCCTTCCTCAGAAGTGCCCAGTTCCGGCCTTCGAATGCTATGATGGATCTAGCGATCCCGCTTCCCATCTTCGGTATTACAATCGAATAATGGCACGATGGAATTATGACGAGGCCATATTGTGCAGATACTTCCCTTCAAGTTTAAAAGGATCCGCACTCTCCTGGTTCGACAATTTGCCACAAAATTCCATTAATTCGTACGACAAACTTACTGAGAGGTTCTTGACAACTTATATGTACCCCTATTTATACAATAATCTTCAAAATGTTCTTCTTCTTTGTTTTCTATTTTCTGTATTTGTAAGTAAAGATGTTTAAGGAATGCAACATAATTTTCAATTTGGTTGCAGAGTTGTTTAAAAAGACGGTATCGGAAGTCATTGATCCTTGAGGATGCTAGGAGGAGAGACTTGAAGATACTAGGAGACTTGAAGACTTGAAGATGTTTAAGGAATGCAACACCTCACACCAGTCACTTGTTTTTATTGTTTAAGTTTTAATTTGAATTCTGAACTTTGAAGTAGTCTGCCTAAAACTTGTTTTTATTGCAAGACTTATGTAGTTATTGTTTTTATTGTAAGATAGTGAAGACACTAAGACTTATGTAGCTAGTTATGTTTGTTTTTTTAATTTATTAAGAACTTAAGTAAAATATGTGTATGTATGAATGATTATTGCGGGTTTTAGAGGGTTTTAACCCAAACCCGCTCGCTGTTTGTGGGTGCGGGGTTGGTTAAGAAAACAAAACGCAGTCTGTGGGTGCGAGGTTGGTTTGAGCTTATACCCGCCCATGTGCATCCCTAATTAAAATTGTGTTTCAACTATCTCCCTTAGGTTGATGGAAAAAAAAACTTGTTATTCTTCATTAGAAACGCTCTAATTTTTCTACGTCGCTGGTGGATGCATGTTTGTGCTGGCTAAATTTGAAATTACCAAGGAAATCCTTCTCCTTACTTGGGTTGCAGGTTAAAAGTGACGCTGATAACTCAGTTGAAGCCCATGATTACGTGGCAATAAGTGACGCACCAACACACTTGCCTGACACCCCAGGCTCGTGCAACACCATAGCCTAGGAGCCGAAAGCACGGTCCTTGTAGCAATTACAGGACCTCCCCAAGGAGGGAGAAGTCAGACCTCACTGAGATCGAGAGTAGTATTAAGAGCAAAACAGCCTACACTGGAACCCAAAACACCTGGAAGAATTCTCTCTACAGCAACTCACAGAAATTTGCTGACTGCGTCTGCAAGTGCCATACTATCTTTTCTAGATTGTTACAAGGGAAAATTAGGGGGAGACCCAAAAAAAATATTTCTCATTGTCAAGCCCACAATTAATTTTTGGTACGTTGACAACCATAATTATATGAAATTATTAATGAATCAATACATAACTCTTTATGCATACTATCTTTTCAGGCATAACTCGTTATGCAGCCTAATTTTTCAGGGGTATAATTGGAAGCGCAACTTGGACATAACATATCTAAAAATCCGCGCCTTAGAATTTTACAAATCTTATATCGTTGGAAATCTTTTTAAAAGAGTTACGCAACGAGTACAAACAAGAATATCAAATTTTTGTTTTTCACGAAAAAATCGGAGATGATCCTCATTTTAGGGAAAATTTTCGAAAACTTGATACATAACCATTATGCGATCACCAAAACGATGCATAACACATTCTGCAGACGCATAACGAATTATGCAACCATTTTCTCGACTGCATAACAAATTATGCATTTGGATAACAAAGTTATGCATCTATAACAAGTTATCTAACCATTGTTTTGGTCGATTTTAGTGCGTACATAAAAACAATTAATGCATAATGCAGTATGCATCCATATTTACAGATGCATATCATGTTATGCATCTATTTTCTCGATGCATAACGCATTATACAGTCATATTTTCGGATGCATAACAGGTTATGCATCCATTTTCTTGACTGCATAACATGTTATGCAGATATTATTATAGGTGCATAACGTGTTATGCAGCCTTTTTTTTTGTTGGTTTCAATACTAACAAAAAGTAGGTGCATAACGTGTTATGCAACCATTCTTTGTACTGCATAACAAGTTATGCAAAAAAAAGGCTGCATAACTTGTCATGCACCTACAACAATAGCTGCATAACGTGTTATGCTAACATTTTCCGGACAGCATACAAAGTTATGAAGCAAATTTTGTAGACAACAAATGCATAACGTGTTATCCATGTTTCATAGCAGAGACACTAAATACATATATAATAGATTATTGTACAGATGAGTTTCGATCCCTGACGGTTTTAATAATAATTTATTTCTATCATAGTAATAAAGGTGGAATTGCACATCATCAACAAATGTAGAAAGAGTTTTCATCACACGATAATAAAACTTAATGACTAACTCAGTACAAGAGGGAATTTCCAGACATAAACATCGTTATAATTAAAAATCAAAATGCCCAATGAATCTTATTTACAAGAAAATGAGCAGACAAGAGTCATGAGAGGAGAACAAAGCTTTATTTTGTCACCAGTTCTGCAATAATAACTACTAGATTGGAATATCTTGCTTTAGAAATGTTACCTTTCATCAAAACACGCAGAGAACACACAACCGCTCAGAGTTATAGTGGGCAAGTTTCTAGCGAAAGCTATCAAGCTTGGAACTTTGTCATTAAACATTGTCCTGGGGTAGCCGGGGCTCAACAAGGTTCCTTCTCTATGGAAAGTCGTGGCAGAATATTTAAAGACACACTTTAAAAACCTGCAATTGCAACTAAATTATGTTTAGGCTGTCGGGAATCCATCTCACTGAAAGGTAAGCTAGACTCGGAACAATTTTCAGGCTAAAATGGATACTTGTTTATAACTGACTCAAATCAAAAGAATTTTATAAGACATGCAGTTGAATCTGAATAGTTTTAATGGCAAAGCAAATTGTTTTTAACCTAATCTGCCCCTGTATAATGAAAGTCTAATGTCATAGACTCAACATTACTGTAGTCACCCCCTACTTATCGATGAACGTACAGATGGAGCCTTTCTAGATTGATTTTCTTTCTCGTTGTTCCTCACCAACAAATCAAACTCACTGTATCACTAGTTCTATTTCTACAATCCTTGCCATCGACTCAAACCAATTTCTTCACTCAAATTACTTGATAACATCAACCCAACACAGATTTGATCCATCTTGACGCTTTCAATCAATTCAAGTTAAAAACTAACTCAAACCAATTCAAGTGAAAACCTAAAAATCAAAAATCCAAATCCATCTAAAATGAAGGAAAAAGAGAAAATTTGATAAGATTGAAGAGTTGAAATCGATAGAACTTGAAAGGAATCTGAATATCTCATCCATCTCGACGCTTGTTCTTCTTCTCCTCTCGTCTGGTTTTCTAAAAATCTCATATCTCTCAGCGAAGAAAACAAATCTCATGATAAACTTAATTTTAAGAAATATGGGCCTGCTGATAATTTTTTCTTGAAAAAATGGGTGCGCCCCTGACATTTTCTGAGCGTGGGTTTCATAGTGGACAAAATCTGAAAAATGGGTCTCCCTGTAGTTTTCACTTGTTACAACCACTGCGTTAGCAAGGCTAGCATACATACGTACCTTGAACGAACGAGGACACCCATCCAAGATGACTCTACACTAAACCCCTGGCCACCCATCAAGAAGGCAACAAAGCCCAATCAGACTATGGCAAGACAACCAATCGACGAAACCGATTACTTCACAAGTTGGGCTACAGACAAAAGCCCAACCGATAGATACAACAAACTAATGAGAAGCATTAGCAAAGAAAGAAGCATCTTTTGGGGACTACCCAAAAAAGTTGGGGGACTACCCATTAGATTTTGTGGAGGATATTAGAAGTAATATTTGGTCACCCCTTATAATTTTTGTTTCTAATACCCACTTTACCCTTGATGATAAACTTAGTTAGTGATTAGTGATTAGTTAAAAATTGATTAGTGATTAGGGATTATGGATTAGTTATTAGTGTTTTATAAGTTGGATGGTTTTGTTTTTAACATTTTTTTGAGAGAGATAAGAAGAAGAAGGAAATAAGAAGAACAAGAGTATGATGTTTTGGGTACTCATGGATACTTCAAATTTAGTTAATGGTGCTTGAATTGGCCAAAACATTCCTAAAAATGAACAATTTACAAATTGATTTCCGTTTGGTTTACAAAGTTCGGCTACAACATTTGAAGAACATGTTATCGAACTCATCTGCAAGTGTAGTTCGGTTAATGTTTCTAAAAAAACAGGTAGCCGAACTCAGATTTAATGGAATTTTTTGTTGCAGAGAACAGTTCGGTTAGGAATTTTTTTTACGACGTAACCGAACTAAAAGTTCGGCTGGGAAAAAAAATGAAAAAAGTTGCGACGTAACCGAACTCAATATATAGGTTCTCATAGAAAAGTTCGGTTAGGAGAAAAATATTGCGACGTAAAGTTTGGTTTGGTAAAAAAAGTTGCTACCTAAAGTTCGGTTAGGAAAAAACAAATTGATACCTAACCGAACAATGTCACAAAGTGTATATACTATAGATCCATTGCAGAGAAAGTAGAGATGGTAACTATGTAATGATAGGGAGTTACAGGTAATAGTTTATCTTGCAATGAAACGAGTGACAAATGGAAGGTAGAAGTAAACTAGAGAAATTTGGCTAAAGGTTTTCATTCATGGAGCGAGCTAGTCAATGACTATCCCATGCATACAAACGCTATAAGATAGAGTTGATAATGTCTCCCAATAGGGTTAAGTCGGTTGTTCAATACAACTTGGATTACTCAACTTACAATGTCATTTTTCACTCATATTTTGTAACTCTACTAAAGTTCGGTTAGGAAAAAAAATTGCTACATAAACGAACTGAAGTTCGGTTAGGAAAAAAAAATTGCGACGTAACCGAACTTTTCTCTGAAAGAAAAACCTCCATTAAAAGTTGAGTTCGGCTAGTTCGACAAAGTTTTTCACATAATTCCTAACCGAACTTCTCTCTACCACTTACATTTTCAACTCATTTTAATGATTACTCCTCATTTTTGCAACCAAAAACGAATGACAAGTAATGGGTTTGTTATGATTTTGATTTTGATTTTTTTTTGTTAGTGATTTAAATTAAGCTATATATAGAGGCGGTTGTGGTGGTGGTTCAAGGTGGTCGGTGGTGGTGAGCGACGGGGGTGATGGGAGGAGGTGGTTATATATATAGGTGGTGATGAGAGGAGGTGGTAATATAAATATAAGTTAAGGGTAGGTTAGTCATTTCCACATTTTAGGACACCCCTTATCATTGTAGGGTGGACATTTATATCACAAAGTAGTCCCCATATTTTTTGGGTAATCCCCAAAAGATGGTTCCAAAAAAACTCACGACATCACACGGCCCACGAAGGTTGATGTTTAGTAAGTTCATATTTGAGGAATTGATCTCTGACTATGCAAAACAAACGAAGTCTAAACGAAAGTTGCTATAACCTCAGTCCAAACAACGTAAGCGGTAGCATAACCAATTAAGGAATTGATCACTCCTCGGATATGTTATCCAGAGTTGGACCAGCAGAGTGCAGTCAAAACTCTTTCATAGCAAAAACATGATAAAGTATCATACAAAAAAAAAAAAAAAAAAAAGGATGGCAGTCGCCAGACAGCAATGTTAATAACAATTAGCAGCAAAGTATGCTTCAAAAAAAAAAAAAAAAAACAGCAAAGTTAAAAGTGCCTCCCACACACGCCTTTGTCATCAAAATCTTGTACTGCGCGGCCAGCCTCTCCTCTCTCTCGGCACGAACAGCAGCCAATTCCTCTTCGTGGCTACTCACCAATTCATCAAGCTCCTGATCAAGGCTACGCCTAGCTGATCTCTCCTCCTCTAATTGCTTTTCCATCTCAGCCTTTTGCTTGCAAGCCTCTGCAAAACAAGAGCACAGATGATTAGCCTACCAAAAAATACCAAAGCAACACAATACACAACTTCACGCGCAAATAACCTTCATTTTCATGCTAAACGATGACGCAAATAGCCTTGCTTCTGCAGGAGTCACAACCGTACCCACCTGAGGACAAGATAGCATACTATCACGCTCCTTCTCCAAAGCAATATATTCTCGCTTGAGACGTCTCAGTGTCTCCCTAACATCCTCAGCCTGTAATATAATAGGTCGGTGATCGCACTGCCAATTGATAAGCTCATCCTTCCAAGCTCGAAGCATTTTGATATCATCCGAACGCTCCACGGCTATTCTATTAGCCTTGTCTAGCAAATGACGTAGCTCCACAATACGCTCCCGGTGTACCTCAACATCTTTCTGCAGCATCGCATTCTCTTGCTCTAATGAGTCAATCTTGCACTGACGAGCACTCACATCCAGTCTAAGATCACTACGCTCTCTACCATGCCTACGACCGGCATTTTCTAACTGCTCCTCCAAACGTTTGACCATCACTACCAATACAAGGAAAAATTCAGAGGCCTGAACCCTACTATGGAGATGAAATACTAAACAGAAGGGGTAGATAAAATATACCTTCTAAATCTTTCTTATCTTGGCGAAAAGCCACAGCCTCATCCTTAGCCAATTGCAATGCAGTACGAAGTAATTGAGCCTCCTGTTCAGCAGCTTTGGCTCTTCTCCCAGCAGCACGAGCCTTGGCGAGCATGCCAATTCTCAGATTGTTGCTCTAAATAGAACACACAACACTACCAGTCAAGACTGGAGCAAAGAGAAAAAATAATACAAATACACCAAGGAGCAAAAGTTGTTCATCACATACCGATAATACCAGCTGCTGCTGAGCAGACTTAGTCAAGGAAGTCAGGATGCGATCTTGCTCGTCCTCGCCCAGTAGTGCATACTTCTCCGAGCATATCATATCCATTGACTCGGAACCACCACTAAACAGACGCACAGAAGAAGTGCTGGAAAAACCCACAGGGGCAGAGGGAAAACCACTAGCAAAGTTACTTGGTACACCCGGACCACAGGCATTGCTCGGAACAACAGCAAGGCTACCACTTGCTCCCTCGCCACCAACACTTGCACCACCATCGGCAATGCCACTCGCCTGGGGCAGACTCGTCTCCGATCCAAATGCAGCATCAGGATCGATCGAGTCAGCTAACAGAGCTTGGTCAATACCATCAAAGAACGAATCAGTAACATCTAAGACTTCATCCTCACCAAATAAGGTGTCAATATCCACATCCATAGCATGTTCAAGTGCACCAGCATTTGACGTCCCAGCACCATCAGTCAACCTCCTCCTCTGCCAAAAACACAAAAATCCTTGGCTGCTAAGGCAAAAAACAGGGGCAAGGTATATATATATACGTCAAAAGGAATTGCCTATTTTACCAGGGAATGGGTCTGCGTTTCACCAGCAAGGCCCTATTTTACCAAAGGAATTGCCTCGTTTATGTCATAATCACTTGTCCATGTTACAGTCATCTATGTCAAACATCACACATTTAACAATATTCTGAACGAAACTTAAGAGTCAGAATTGGCAAAGACCAGTCTTATAAATGAGTAAGTGGGACAATTATAGAATGAAAGAGTAAAGATCAGTCTTTGCCAATTAAATTAAGGGAATCTCTATAACTCGATTTAAGGCGCAATGCAACTTAACCATAACATGCCTTGATATGTCTACTTAGTGGGGTACTATGAGTATGAATACATATGGTTTCTTAGTTACAGAAGGAGATGTCAACCTGAGGAATGCAACTCTAAAATTTCGCACCGCAGTGTATATCTTGCTTGTAGAGATCTCTGCTCATCTGAAGATTCGGCTGTCCTATCTACTGTTGTGTTTGTGACAGCTGAGAAAACATCATGAAACCAGAAAACATATTGAATTTTAGATGAATTGATTAGCTAAATGAAGTCATGTTTTTTTTTGACTCAGGTAACCAGTTAGAGCCTTCTCGCTCCAGCTGGTTAATCTGGCAATTTGGAAGCAAGCAATGAATATCTGCCTTACTCCGGCTGCCTCGGCTATTGATGGAAGTCCTACCCAAGAAACAACTCGAATCAGTAGAGGAAAATCACTGAACATTGTCGGAAATCAAGGGCCTGAAACAGTTTGTTCCCAGATCGAGAAGTAGGGCATGCTGAGGAGCTTGGTGCTAAAGGCTACTTCCAGTGACGTTTCGCCGTTTAAACCGTCAATTACAGTTGAGATGAAGTATCCATTTCACTACCTGAAACTTCCAGATTTAGGATCCCAATTACATTCTCTAGGCTTTACATATCCACAGTGTGATTATAGGTGAAACAAATTTAAAATTTTCAGGATTCCATTTGAGAATTACTCTCATAAACATATATGCATTTTAAACAGGCTACAATATACAAGGAAAATTGAAATAGCTCAGAAACGAATTACTAGTAAGAATTGCCTCAACCTATTTGGCAGTATAATCTTCTGCATCAGCATTTGATGCATTATCTTCGACTGAACTGACATTTTCTCCTAAAACTCCAAAACCCATTGCCCGTGCCAACTTCTGCAAAACCTCTGGATCATATAAGTGGTCCTAAAAACATGTGAACAATCAACCAAAGTTGGAAGAACCAATATAAAGAACACATTATTTTTAAGAATGACAAGCCGTTGAACCCTCAAACATAGACATAAATTTAACTTAATACCTCATCATTACAGTTGGACCACCAATCTCAATATCTTCCAAAATAGGTTTCAAACAAGGATCTTTCTTGATGGAAGTCATCAGCTCTTCGAGATCTTCTTCGGAGATAGATGCACAAGTACTATTTCGGTCGTGCTCGAGTTTACTAATCTCAAGTTCTTCTACAATAGGACTGGAAAAAAAATAATCAAAGCACTCAATGAGCTTAAATGTACTACTGAAAATACTAGATTAGTAGCAGGAAAAGGAGATAAATCAAAGCGCTTAATGAGCCAAAATGTAAAACTGAAGATAAAAACCCTATTTCGCATACTTCTTGCTGTAGTAGTTATAGTACACCTCTCGCGCTTAAACAATGAATTATGATATGCAGAAAAGCAGGTCTATGCAAGGTAAGGTTAGTTCCTTTATTCATAATGATGAATGGCAAATTAGTGCTGAATATCATAACTCATTAATTTCTATAGGCATAGACATCAGTGACTTCACCATTTCCAACTAATCATGCCAATGATAGAATTTGGACTGGTAATGTGTAAAGGAAAATCTTAATTTTGTTGATGCATCAACTCCGAAATTGCGAAACAAGTTTCCAAAAAATCTCTCGAGTAAATCATTGGAAAATCAAAATACTCAAAACATTTGGGAAGACACCTGAGCTATGAGATAAAGGGAGAGATGGAACTTCCACAAAATCCTTATCCCATAAAGTAATCATACCGGAACTCCCAAAAAGATTCTGATATGTCCATCCCATATTTTGATAACCACAAATTTGCTTTATGTCATAGAGAGAACAACTAAGCATTTTAGTTTCTTGTAGAATGACAATAGTGCTCTTATGAGATTTAACATTTTCTTCACAACACGTCTTCTTTCTCTGGAATTAATTTTTAACATTCCCAGCCTTTTACATTCTGATTTCATTCTCTTAGGTATAAGAATTTTCCCTTCTTCTTCATTACTTGAGCTTGCATCATCAGGAAATACATAAAGTTGATGGCTCAAATCGGTGGATAAATGATTGAATCGATGTATCGAGTTACACAACTCATCTAACCATAAATGTGAAGCATCCATTAGAGGAGTATCTTGTTTAGGTTCATGAATAGAGACAACATCCATGCCTCTAAATTAATCAAAGTTTGCACAACAAAATCTTTCTTCGTGGTAAGATCTTCAAAGGGAGAACGGTATAGGTTTAAGGATGGGAAACTGTGACTTTTATGGTTAAGTGATTTAAAAAGTGATTTGGCATAGACAAGAAATCAATTCCCCAAACGCACTCCCATGTTAAAAGTCATTTTTGATACGTTTCCATACCTCGTTTTCGGCATGTATTTCTTTTTCTTTTTCGATTTCTTTGAAGTTACCTTATTATCTGTTTGAGGATTTGTAAATCGAGGAATATACGGAGGGAGGAAATTTTCTTTTCTTAGCTCTACTTTCCTCCAAAAAATCAGGCACAGTATAGTCTTGATTAGAGTTGAATTTGAAAACAGATCCTCATTTACGGTGGTAGAATTTTGAAGTTTTGGTCGATCCTTGAAGATGAATGTGAACTTTGCCTAAAAAAAATGTTGATCACCCTTGGAATGCCATTGATGCCTTTTCTGTTTTGAATCTTCAATATCAAATAATCTCACGTTGATGGATCAATTAGTAAAACAATTCCACATAGTTTACCAATAGCATCCATCGATGTCAAATTTGAATTCTAAATTTGCTTTAGAGAGCTCATGAAATAAAGCCATTCAAAGTGGTATGGCGAAGAGATGATAAAAGCATCATTCCGTTTTTCCCAAAGGATCTAAAGAATTATCTATATGGATAGATTGTTTTTTGGAATTGACAGTAGCAGGTGCCGCAAATTTATTGCAGGGAAAAGGATTTAGAGCATGTTTGTAAGTAGGTTTCCTGATAGAAGTTGGATTACTAGATTTCGGCATAGATAGAATTGAGCATAGGAAGTTGAAGGATGAAGGTGGGATTGGGGTGTCGGATGTTGGAAACAAATGGAATGGGATGTTTTCCTGAGAAATTAAATTGATCCAACCGGTGTAGACGGATGGAACAAAAAAAGAAATTGGATCGGCTTTCGATTTGGTTTAGCTAGGATGATGTGTAAATAAAATCCTTGAGCATTAGATTGTTTGTAGCGCAAAACCAAATTTGATTGTCATCAAACTTCCATAAATTTCTTCCACGTTTTCCAGTCTCCCATTCATCTGGATGTTTATCAAGAATGACCAATGTTTAATCAGCTCAAACTGAGTGGATAATAAATACACATTAAAATCCAGTTGTGTGGTAAAGAAAGACAACAAATTGCTTCTGTAAACAAAATTGATTTTCCATCTAAGGGTTCATTTTCCCTTACTAGAATTACTAGAACAGAAAAAACTGGAAAAACAAATGATAAAACAGACAACTGTGTCTCTTCGACAACCATCTCTCCTAATCTCATATTTGACAAAATGCACCAACAATTTAGCAAAACTTTTACTTGTATCTCATTATGGCAAGTCAAGTGTGGAAATTGCTAAGTGGAGCTAGATGCTTCAAGATGCATCTAATTGTGTCAAAAGACAGAAGAAACTTTCAAGTTTCAACCATTTGATGTGGGAATGTGAGGTTTGCTAAAGCTTAATTATGGATTCGTCTAGATAAACGCTAAATGCTGATGACTTAAAAAATAAAGTTTGATTGGATGCTAATTTCAGTAAATCAAATATGTAGTATAAATGAAGAAACAAATATACCCTGATGTAGTGATTTCATAAGCCTCCTCCTCCTTTTCCTCATCAGACCTTACGATTCGAAGTTTCTCTAATTTAGCCTTTTCCCTTTTGTTCTTTTTTAGCTTTTTTCTATAAGTCTTTTTGCTCTCAGAATGATATCTTGCCTTATTATCCCCCGTCATATCTGCCATCAACAACAAAGAAAAAAAAAAAAAAAAAAAAAAGTTACGAAAAACAACAAGAAGAAAGATCAGAAATCACAGATTCAAATAGTAAAAAAGTTCAACAACCTAAAACAGAGAAAAAAAGCAAAGCCTGTTAAGCGAAATAAACCTCGATCTTTTGAGTTAAGGGGGTTGAAGCACTGGGATTCTGGAAGGTCTTATTTTCTGTAGCTTTTTCCGGTCAAACTCAGTCGCTATAGATACTAAGAGTCTCTTTTACAATATAGAAGTGAACAAATATACAGGGAAATTTCATTTGCTCTACTCAAATACTTATAAAGACTACAGAGGAATCAATTTGATTACACAAATGCATATATTCAGTAAATTCAGTAGTTATAAATTCGGACATTTCACCGTAAGTATCCACAAGAAAGCCATGAAGTAACAGTTGTTAGGTCTCTTTCCTGGCTCATACGAACCAATTAGGAAACAGTGCTCATGATTTATCAAGTTAATGTATTTCAGTTACCCTTAATTACTGAAATCTGAACATTGTCGATGACAAAAAATTGAGAACACAATCTAATTAAAAATGCCTAAGTAGATAATCCAACAATAGTATTGGGCACGAGTTTTACAGAAATTATAAATGACTACCAAGAAATTTAATTCTTCAGATGGACAGTCATGTCTAGAATGTTGTCAGTATGAAGTTGCAATCCTCTCTAATCCATGGTATGACCAAATCAACCAATAAGCATTTCCTAAAATGTTTTTGCTGATTCCGTCACTAGCCATCTTTGTAAAAACTCGTAAAAATGATTGAATTCCAGACCAGAAAAGGGTTAAAAACAGATATAGGCCTGTTTTTTTCCAGGGTTACAACCATATGCCCGTTTTTTTGAAAATTACAAATCTAGGCCGATTTTGACCGTTTTATTAAAAAAACGGCTAACACCAGTTATCTACCTTTTTGGTACCGTTAGGGGAGTATAAAATGACTTTTAAATCATCAAATCATTGACCGGTTTTCTGGGTCTTATGTGTAAGGTTTTTGTACACGTAGACTGTATGTACGCGTCACCACCATTTGGACATGTGATGTGGCACCTCCAAGATTATTTTTTTTGACTTAAAAGGTTAAAATTTTATTGAAAAAGGAAAAAAGAAAAACAGAGAAAGAATGCGCCAAAGCGCATACAAGAGGGCAGAAGAAACAACCCAAAACAAGAGGGGAAGCAAAAAACAACCCAACTAAAAAAAAAACAACAACAACAAAGACTAGGATAAAAACCTAAGCTAACAAGCATAAAACAACTCTAGGAAAAACCAATTACTTCTTTTTCTTGGAATGGTTTCTCTTCCCTCTGCCATAATCTTCATTGCAAGAGACTCCTGGCCAAAAGATTTTATCTTGTTCCTTTTCAGATTTACTCATATTGTTATAATCTTTTACAATGTCCTTAAGAATGTGCTTGTACTCTGTAGGTTTGGTTTTAATCATACCAAACCGCTCATTGAATTTCTCAAGCTTGTCCAGTTGTTGTTGTTCAGTCAAAGGTCTTCTCTGAGAAACTTCCTCAATTGATTTTGTCTTGAACTTTTCTTTGACAACAATAGTCTCGTTCATTTTCTCTACTTCCATCTCTTCATCGTCAGTTTCATACTCGGATTCCTCAATAGAGTGTGCCACCTCAGAAGCAACCTCATTTAAATTCTCCACCACAACCAAGTTGGATGGAAGCTCATCCACTTCATTATTTCCATTTCCAATTTCCGATTCCAAAACACTAAAGGGATTCAAATCACATATTGGAATCTGCTCATTCAGAATAGCTTGCTTACCAGAAATTTCCAAAGCTCCAACATCTCCAGTTGTATTTTCAATAAGCTCTAGAGAGTTGTTCTTTTCCACAGCAGTATTAACCATTTCGTACACCCCTTTTTCATTTTCCTTAGTCTTCTGAATTTCATTGGCATCAATGGTCTTTTTAGGTACCCATTTCTTCTTGATAACTTTGTTACCAGTAGAGCACTTGCCATTTGAGTCACCGAAAGAACCACATGACGAGCACCTAGGGGGTTTCCAGGTGTATTCTACATTCACTTCAAAATCCTTGCCATCAAAACAAACAGGAATGCTAGCAGGATAATCAAAATCAACATCAATCTCAACACATACTCTAGCAAAACTCATACGAGTCCTATCTAAAGTGTGTTTGTCAGCAAGTAAAGGAATACCTAGCACACTAGCAATCATACTAATTCCTTTTTCATTCCACAGGTGAATTGGGATGTTTGAGAGATTTAACCAAATGGGGATGGTCTTCATCTCTTGAACATCTTGTTCAACAAAAAGATTCCAAGGACGAATCACAAATAGCCGATTTGAGATGAATACGGAACCAATTTCTAAAGCAGAGACTCTATCTTCAGCTAGGTCAAATTCAAAAAGAAAAGTGTTACCTCCATTAATTGTCAATCGAAAATTTCCAATGGGTTTCCATAACTTCTACATTGCTGATTCCACAATATGATAAGAGAGACGACGGCCCACAAAATACCCAATCAAGATTTTTTCACAAATCCTAATTTCTTCTTGAAAATCAGTTGCTGAAAGAATCAATTTTTTTTTCTTCTCATTAACCAAATTAGGTTTGTGATAGAACAACTTACCAGTAGAAGGATCTACTAATGCTAGTTTCCCTTTAGATAACACATCTTTCCAAGTTGCAGGCTTGGAGATTTCAGTAGCACCATTATTATTCAGTTGAGAAGCATCACCTTTAGCTCCATAAGATTCAATTAACGAAGGGAAAGCTGAACCCAAGCTTGAATCATCACTAATCGCGGGTATTTTCACAGATTCACCATGAAGAATGCTCGCTAGAGATGGAGATTGAGCGGACATGAAGAGAAAAAAAATAAATTAGATCTGGAAAATCGCCTGCCACGTCATCAGACTCTCTCTTTCCTCTTTCAGATACCTCCAAGATTTTTTACACATTACTTGTACACTCCAGAAGTTGGTCATGATCACCTTGAAAGTTGAATCTCTACCTGCAATCATTTCATTCGATCACAACCATTCCATAATACAACAACAACCTTCAACACTGCCCAAATTCAGCCTAATGCGACATTCTGTCAAACGACTTGCAAGCATTGCAGTTCTCAGTTCTCACTCTACTGAGCCAACACAAACACAATCCAATTCTCCAACAACGAATTTCAATGGTACCCAAGTTCAAGAACAAGCTCATAGAAAAACTTTTGATCATATTCGTCGATTAGAATCGATTAAATCGAAAGTACAGTAGGAGTTTAAACTTATCTTCTGGATCGATTTTGTTGATGAATTTGTCGAATCGATTTGGTGATATTGAATATTCTTGAAGAACAGATGTCGTTGATGCTGATTTTAGGGTTGTATGCATGTTGAATCTCGCTGAATCGAGTGCTAATCGATACTCAGAACTAACTCAAAAGCTGCACTTCTAATTTTGACCAATTCCATCTCCAACTACCACTGCATTTCGTTTAACCATTCCTCGAGCATCACTAATTTCATATATTTAGAAATCTGTCAATACCCTCATCAATTTCGTTTTCATTTCACAGATTAAAATCATCATCACCAACGATTACTAGTAGCAGGTCAATTTCTTCTCAGCATCAGCAAACCAATTCCATCGTTTTCTAATTCAACTACAATTCAAAACCTGTGACACCTGCAACTAGAACCAAATACGAATTCAATAAGAACCCATCTTCTAATTCGCCACATACCCTTCAAAAACCTCCCAGTGTCTTCCAATAACATCATCTGCAGCTGATTCATCACCTTACTCACGGCAGCACCATCTTGTTCTTGACCAACTCACTACCAAATCTCTTCCTTCACAAAAAAAACTTCACACGATTAACCTCTAAAAAGATTAGCAATCATGTTTGTCTCGAAACTCCATTTTTGGCTTATTCATTTTCTCTCACAGAGGAAGAAGAAAAGAAAAATTGACGACCAGATCTGGATTCGAAATGAACGACTAAAATATCACACGTGTCCGTTATAGAATTTTTTTCAAAATTGAATCTCAGGCGTCCAAGTTCTTAGAGATGGATCAAGAAAGATAAGTGTCCAAAATTATTACACGTGTAACCATAAATTAAAGGGTATAAAAGTAAATTACACATCACTATATCATCTCATTTGAGGAGAAATTGACCGTGTTGACCGATAAATTGACAAAAATAACAGATTTGGATGGAAACATGGATGGAAGCCTAGATTTGCAATTATAAAAAAAAAACGGGCCTATGGTTGTCTATCGGGTTGAAAATCATGCCTATCTCTGTTTATAATCCAGAAAAAGAACAAATTTTGATGGAGAAGCAGCAGGAATAAACATTTTTGTCCGCTACAACTTCAGTGTAACAATAAAACAAACAGGTGATGAACACCACAAAACCATAACTACATATACACCAAATTGCCGAAATCCTTTGAGAAGCAAATAGTATTTTCCAGTGCAATCAAAACCCATTACTCAAACAACATCATAAAGTAGAATTGATTGTTGGGGGAGGCTTACGAAATCCGAGCCGCTATGCGCAATACGAAACCTACACAAGCAATGACATACAAATGCGGAAATACACAAACTACGCAATATGGAAACAATCTCACAACACCGGCAATTACGTGGAAAAACCCCTCCAAGGTGAAGGGTAAAAAACCACGGGCAAATCTTCCACTATAACAATAATGGGTTACACACAATTCTCCCAAATTTGGGGATAACAACAACCTCAAGGTGCCTATAGCACTTGGATATCAATTTGCCTAATTACACTCACCCCTAAGGATGGATCAACAATTCATTCATCAAATAGATAATAGACACTATCAATTTGACAATAGCAAGAGATTTAGAAACTTACTACTAGGGTTTGAACAAACCCTAGATTTTTTTCCCCTTTGAAGAGATGTGGAAATTGATAGCTCAATCTTCACCACAACAAGCCAAGGATCCTTAGCTAAGAACCCTTTCTTCTTCTCTCCAAGATAACACCAAAGATTCTCACCAAAACTCTCTAATGGTGGTTTCTCTCTTTCTCTTTCTCTTCCTCTCTTTCTCTTTCTTCCCAAAATGAAGAAGCAAAAAAAACATAAAATGAGTCTCATGATGCCTATTTGCCTTATAACCAAAAAACAAGGCATCTTCTATCCAACTCCTCCCATTGGTTAAGGGGACTCCATGATAGTTGGGTCCATAAGGAGTAAACCCAACAATCTCCCCCTTACGACTTATGGTAAGGTACCCGTCACCACCAAACCTTCCCTGTTGCAGAAATACACATGCTTGTATTTTGGTAGCGACTTTGTCATCATATCAGAACCGTTGTCATCTGTATGGATCTTCTCAATATACAAGACCTTCTCCTCGAGGACTTCTTGTATCCACTGATACCTAATATTGATGTGCTTGGACCTCGAGTGAAAACTCGAATTCTTGCTGAGATGGATGGCGCTCTGGCTGTCACAGTAAATGATGAACCTCTGTTGCTTCACACCGAGTTCTCTAACAAACCTCTCCATCCATATCATCTCCTTGCAACTCTCTGTAGCTGCAATGTACTCTGCCTCTGTAGTAGAAAATGCCACACATTTTTGTAACTTGGATTGCCAAGACATAGCTCCCCCTGCATAGGTAAATAAGTAAACCGATGTAGACTTGAGACTGTCTTGAGCACCTGCCAAATCTGAATCTGTGTAACCAACTAACTTTGGCTTGTCACCTCCATAGCACAAACACATATTAGAAGTACCCCTTAAATACCGTAGAATCCATTTCACTGCTTCCCAATGCTCCATAGCAGGATTTGATAGAAATCTGCTTACCACTCCAACTGCATGAGCTATATCCGTCCGTGTACACACCATTGCATACATCAAAATACCAACTGCGGACGCATAAGGAATTTTCTCCATCTTCCGTTTCTCAACATCATTCACAGGACATTGATCACGAGTTAACTTAAAATGGTTTGCAAGTGGACAACTTACCGGTTCAGCCTTGTCCATATTGAATCTTTGCAACACCTTCTCAATGTAGCTTTCTTGTGATAGCCAAAACTTCCTCGCTTTCCTATCACGAGTGATCTCCATGCCAAGAATACGCTTTGTTGCACCCAAGTCTTTAATAGAAAAAGACTTACTCAGATCTGACTTCAACCGGTCAATCTTTTTCTTATCTTTGCCAACAATAAGCATGTCATCAACATATAACAAAAGAGTAAAAAAATCACCATCCGCAAATTTTTGAATGAATACACAATGATCTGAAGCTGTCCTCTTGTACCCATGTTCCTTCATGAACGATTCAAACTTCTTGTACCATCTTCTTGGAGCTTGCTTCAAACCATATAGACTCTTATTTAGCTTGCACACCATGTGCTCTTTGCCTTTGACTTCAAAACCCTCGGGTTGTGCCATATACACATCTTCCTCCAACTCACCGTGAAGAAATGATGTCTTGACATCTAGTTGTTCTATCTCAAGATCCAAACTAGCGGCTATTGCCAAGACAACCCGAATAGAAAAGAATCTCACCACCGGTGAGAAAATCTCGTCAAAGTCAACACCCTTTCTCTGCTCATAACCCTTCACAACTAAGCGTTCTTTGTACCTTGGTTGTGAGTTACCATCTTCAGTCTTGATTCTGTACACCCACTTGTTCTTCAGAATTTTCTGGTTCTCATGCTTGTCAACCAAATCAAAAGTGTCATTATCATCTAAAGAGCCAACCTCTTCTTTCATGGATTTCAACCACTGAGAGCTTCTTCATAAGACTCTGGTTCACCTGCATCTGTGAGCATCACATACTCATGTGGTGGATACTTTTTTGAAGGTAATCTGGTCCTGCTGGATCTTCTCAACTCAGCTTCTGGTTGTTGTTGTTGCTGCACTTCTTGCTCAACATCACCCACTGGAACATCTTCATGAGCTCCATCTTCATTTTCATTACCATCAACATCATCATCATGTTGTTCAAGAGTCGGAACAACTGGATTTGGATCCAAGGTCATATCGTCTTGAAGCTTTGGCATCTCAATCTTCTCAAAGTCTTCAATAGTCTGATCTTCAAGGAATACTGCATCCCTACTTCTGATAACCTTCTTCTCAACTGGATCCCAAAATCTGTAACCAAACTTCTCTGTTCCATAGCCTAGGAACACACACTTCTTTGCTTTGTCGTCAAGCTTTGATCTCTGATGTTTTGGGATATGAACAAATGACCTGAAACCAAACACTTTCAAGTGATCATAAGTAGGCTCTTTGTCTCTCCATACCTTTTATGCTACTTCTCCATCTAGCGGTCTTGAAGGAGATCGATTGATCAAATACACAACAGTATTCATTGCTTCACCCCAGAAATGCTTATGCAACTTGGAATGAGATAACATGCACATTATTCTCTCAAGAATAGTGCGGTTCATCCTCTCTGCAACACCATTATGTTGTGGAGTCTTCAGCACTGATTGTTCATGACGTATACCCATGCTCTTGCAATACAATTCAAGTGGCCCAATGTACTCTCCCCCGTTGTCAGAACGAAGGCACTTCAAGGTTCTACCTGTTTCTCTTTCCACCATGCTGTGAAACATCTTGAACACAGGAACAACATCATCTTTGGTCTTGATTGCATATGACCAAACCTTCCTTGAAGCATTATCTATGAAAGTAACAAAATTAACAGCACCACCAAGTGTTTTGACCCTTAAAGGTCCACATACATCAGAATGAACAAGATCAATAATACCAGAATTGCGCTTGGGTAAAGCTTTATGAAAAGAAACTCTAGTTTGTTTACCAACTAAATAGTGAGTGCACTTACCCAATTGCATACCTTTGGCATTTGGCAAAACTTGTCGTTTGGTGAGGATTTGAATTCCCTTCTCACTAAGATGACCAAGTCTTCTATGCCACAGCTCGGAGATTGAATCTTTGTCAACAGCATTCAACTCACCTTTCAACACCTTCACTTGTGTCTTGTACAATGTGCCACACTTCTTGCCTCTTGCAATAACCATGGAGCCCTTTCTTAGCTTCCATTTCCCATCACCCAAGTGATTGTTGTACCCTTCATCATCTAACACTCCTGGTGACATTAGATTCAAACGAAGATCTGGTACATGTCGCACATTTATGAGAACCAACGTACAGCCAACACTGGTATTAACCTTCACATCACCCATTCCTACAATCTTTGAAACACCACTGTTTCCCATTCTGACTGACCCAAAGTCACCATCCTTGTAGGAGGTAAATACATCTTCATGAGGAGTAGCATGATAAGATGCACCTGAATCAACTATCCATTCTGAATCTGAACCTGCAAAACTCACACAAACATCATTACAATCTAATAATACAATGATATCATCATTTGTCACAGTAGCTGCAACACCATTGTCTTGGTTATCATTTCCTTTCCCCTTATTGTGTTCTTGCTTTCGGCTTCCTCGCATTCATTTGAATAATGACCTCTCGTATGACGGTTCCAACATTCAACTTCCTTTCGGACTTTGATTTACCCCTTGACTTGCTACGGCCAACTTGTCTTGTCTTTTCTTCTACCCAGATTTTCTGTCACAAGAGCTTCTGAATGAGATGAGTCTAGTGACCTTCTTCTAAATTCTTCACTCAAAGAAACCGCTAGTTGCAACAATCATGTTCAACTTCTTGTCTGGAGCAGAATAACTGAGATAATTCCTCAATGGCTCCCAACTGTCTGGTAAAGTATTTAGCAACAAATAAGCTTGAACCTCTTCAGGAATTTTGAGGTCCATAGATGTAAGATGATTCATGATCCCCTTCATTTCATTTAAATGTTGCGCCATTGAACTCCCTTCCTTGTAACACAGCTTTCCAAGCTTTTTGAATAGAAGAGCTTTTTCACAAGGAGACTGCTGATCATATATCTCCTCTAACTTGGTCCACAAAGGATATGCTAGTGTCTCACTAGCCACATGATGAAAAATGCTATCATCAATCCACTGATTGAATATAACCAACTGCTTTTCGATTAGTAACCTTCCAATCTTCTGCACTTGTCGCCTCAAGCCTTACTCCCTTACTCTCTATTGGACCATAGAGATCTTTACAATATAACCAATCTTCCATCTTCGCCTTCCATATGACAAAGTTCTCACCGGTCAAATTGACCATTCTATTACTAGTGCTAGCTTCCGCCATTGCACAGGATTAGCTCAACCCAAAAGCTCTGATACAACTTGTTGGGGGAGGCTTACGAAATCCGAGCCGCTATGCGCAATACGAAACCTACACAAGCAATGACATACAAATGCGGAAATACACAAACTACGCAATATGGAAACAATCTCACAACACCGGCAATTACGTGGAAAAACCCCTCCAAGGTGAAGGGTAAAAAACCACGGGCAAATCTTACACTATAACAATAATGGGTTACACACAATTCTCCCAAATTTGGGGACAACAACAACCTCAAGGTGCCTGTAGCACTTGGATATCAATTTGCCTAATTACACTCACCCCTAAGGATGGATCAACAATTCATTCATCAAATAGATAATAGACACTATCAATTTGACAATAGCAAGAGATTTAGAAACTTACTACTAGGGTTTGAACAAACCCTAGATTTTTTCCCCCTTTGAAGAGATGTGGAAATTGATAGCTCAATCTTCACCACAACAAGCCAAGGATCCTTAGCTAAGAACCCTTTCTTCTTCTCTCCAAGATAACACCAAAGATTCTCACCAAAACTCTCTAATGGTGGTTTCTCTCTTTCTCTTCCTCTCTTTCTCTTTCTTCTCAAAATGAAGAAGCAAAAAAAACATAAAATGAGTCTCCTGATGCCTATTTGCCTTATAACCAAAAAACAAGGCATCTTCTATCCAACTCCTCCCATTAGTTAAGGGGACTCCATGATAGTTGGGTCCATAAGGAGTAAACCCAACATTGATAACAGTAACAAGAATTCTTTCTTAAGCCCTAAAAACCAGTTGGAAGCTTTTTCTGTCAGGCGTGTGACCGACGATAAACAGGTTGCTGATCACTATGTCATGTGTGGACATTATGAGGTCTCTAGGATGCCTGGTTATCATGAAATCAAAGAGAAGATCCTTGAATGTTTGTCTATGCCTGAGCACATGGCACGATATTCTGGGGTGCACTTGGATGAAGTTATCCAACACTGCAAGGCTGCAGATGAAGATGATGTCATGGTAGTTCTTGATACTCTTGAGATGGAAGATTTGGTTTATCAACCAAGAAACTCTTATTACAAAGCTTGTTGATACCCTAGTTTGTGTTTGTGGTAATCTTGCTATTAAGGCGTATTCTATGTTTCAGATGGATTTGACAGATTTACCTCTGGAGAGGTAAAGTTGATCATGAACCACAAAATACGACTCTTAGTTGTTGTGATTACTGAGAGTAGCTCATTAAATTAGTACTTTGGTGATGACTGTTCCATGCTTGCAACTAATTGTATTTTTCGAGTCGGATGTGCATCTGCAATTAAGACTGATGATCCTAGTCGACATCGATTCTCAAAGAAGGAACTCGTTAACTTGCTGAGAAATTAAAACTCACCATGGAGCTTCACTTTATAATTTATAAAGCAGCATTCAGAAGGAAAAAAAATGAGTTGTACACAGGGGAGGGAAAGCAGTGGTTGAGCAAGTGAGTGATGTTTCGAAACTCGGCGAGAAAATTACTCTGCCAGCAGGAATATGAGTTTGCACCAATGATTGGGGAGTGAAGGGGTGAAAAGAGGTGATAAGAAAATGTGGCATTTGGAACTGGTCACAAATTGTGTCGTTTAAATTGCGTAGAGATTATTCTCCTCGCAACCATGACGAAATTGAACATGTAGAGATTGCGGAAAGCAATTTGATTATGGCAGAAAGATAAGGACATTTTATATGGTCATGAGTTTACCATTAGACTTTTAATTGGCGGTCGGCAGAAAGGTGAAATGATGACTTTGTTAGAGAATTCTTATCACTAAATAATGATCTCTGTTGGTTTCAAGTCACACTGTCTGTACACCGAAAAATAGGCCGGTGTTGAAATGTTGAATCCTCCTCCTCGGCTCCTCCCATCAACTTGTTGCTGATGATATAAGTTGACGAGTTTGTCCGGAAAAAGGCTATGCAAAATCAAGATTCAAGACCCTCCCGCCTAAAGTTCCAAGTATTTAATTTTTTGGCGAGTTTTTTACCTTGCAAGGATTGAAACTTGATAAATGTGTAGACTTTCTCCGCGACATGGTAATCAAATTGCCAGAAATAGCAGTTAAATGGTATCATCTGGACCACATTTGGACACTCTCAGTGTCACAGTAAAACCAAAAGAAACAAAGATGACATCGGGGTCATGGCGGGATCACTTTCCGGTTTCCTCGGAATCATTGATTACTTCCCCTTGGTAACTTGAAGGAAACAACCCAAAACAGGCACAAAATTACACAATTGAAAGAGAAAGCAAAGAATCCGAAAACACTAGAAAAGGCTTTTATACTGCATCACGACAATGGGGACTGTCATCCCAACTAGGTTGGCACCACAGCCACCACTGATCATTTTCTGAGCCAACAAAATATATTAATTGTCAAAAAAAATAAATGACTGAAATTTAGACACTCTCATTGTTCTTCGAGGAGAAGGAGATAAACCAGATTGATCCAATTGCACTGGAAAATGAGTTACCCGCATCCTTCTCCTGATGCGCGTCTTTAATATCTTATATTGTAGTGACTTGGTAAACTAGACCGCATATCTTTACATTCTTCACAAGTAGCCCAAATTTTTATCCTGTAAAAAACTCAAGATTGGAACACTATTATATTTTTCGTAAAACATAACAAATTTTATTAGAATTGAAAATAAAAAGAGATAATGAGAAGGCGCACCTATTATTGGTGTTGGTTGATACTTGTGCGGGAGGAACTTGGAAATAACCTTCCATATGCTACTCTCTTTTCAGCTTTTCGCAACCCACTATCGTGAGAGAAGATGTCGATAACTTTAAATCTGGTATAGATGTCAACTTACCGCACTCTCTGATCTCTACACTTTCAAGGAAAGTGAAGGAATTATTAGGTGGTGGAGGTGTAGACCATTCTTCTAAATTTTCCAAGTTCTTCATGAACAGCCTAGTTAACGAAGGGAATAATGTTCTTGTTGTTGTAGAAGAACCTTCGCTTTCTTCTTCTTCTTCTTCTTCTTCTTGTTGTTGTTGCTGGTGGTAAAACTCCTTACCTAAACACTTGAGTGAGTACATTCTTTCTATCTCAAGAGTCTGAAGACACGGTAGTTGACCCAGTCCTACTAATTTTGTACAACTCTTGCAGTCGTAAAACTTTAATTCCACTAAATTAGGAAGACAAGAAGATGATCCCATCCACTTCGGAAACTTCAAACCAGGAAAGCCCTTAACGTATAATATCTCCAAATTAGGGTGAGGTTGGAGACCTTCCAGTACCATAAAAGAATTATTAAAAACCACTTCTTCTTCTTGGAAATTCGTCCATTGTAAACACAAAATTCGAATGTTTTGCTTGTCTTTCAATTTTGCCTTCTCTGCCTCTATTTTACCACCTCTCACATTCTCTAGATATAGAATCACTAACCTACGAAGGGAGTTTAGATCTGATAATTCTTGGATATGAGAGACGTCTTCTTCTTTATTCACTATAAAAGGATCTAATTTTTCGAGACGAGTTAGCATTTCAATACCTCTAGGCATTCATGAATTTCCTCTCTTCCCACTATGCTCCAGCCGTCTCAATTCCACCCAATTCTTAATGTCTTCAGGAAACTTACAATTTTTTCCAAAGTTCACAAACTTTAATTTACAAATGTTGCTTGTCAAAGACTCGGGCAACTCTGTTATTTCCGTACCACGCAAATCAAGTGACCTTAGTTGTGTCAGAGCTCCAAAGTTACGAGGTAGTGCTTTTAATTGACGGCAATACCCGAAGTTGAATTGCGTTAAATTGTAGAGGAGAGAGATTGAATCGGGTAACTCTGAGATCTCTGTAACAGAAACACTAAAGAACGATAGACTCTGGAGATTCCCAATATTTGTTGGAAAGACAGTAATACCCTTACAACCACCGATATATAAAGTCTTCAAGTTGGTGAGCGATGTAACAGAATCAGGGAAAACTGTGGCGTCTGAAAAAGTGAGATTTAGATGTCGCAAATTAATCAAAGAACTAATTCCGTTGAGAAAATTTTGAACATTTTTGGATCGATAAAGGCTGAGAGTTTGCAGATTGTAGAGTTGATTAATGGACACGGCATGAACATCTCCGAGATCAGAATCACTGAGGTCAAGGAACCTCATGTGTTTAAACTTCAAAGGGGAAGATATAGTTTTCAGACTTTTATCAGCACCAGCTAGCCGAAATATTATACGAAGATGCTTGTTACTCGGTAGACTCGAATAAGAAAAACCTTCTTCTTGGATAAGAATTGTCCGCAATTTAGTTGCATTTTTTAATACATCCAATTCTCCTTCTTGTGGTATCCCTTCCATAATTAATCGTAGCCGACGAATTTGAGACACATCATTTTTCATTTCACTTGTCTTCATAATCGTGACTTCATGACTTCCAACAACACTTAATGCAAGATCATGTACTAAATCATGCATTTTGAACGAACCAATCATAAAAGAAAAGACTTAGACAACAAACTAAGGATGTAATCATTACCAATATCTTCTAGTGAGTTTTGATTTCCCCCGTTAGATGACGGATGAATGAATCCTTCAGCTATCCACAATCGAATCAATGTTTCTCTATCAAAGTCCCAATCTTTGGGAAATAAACAGCAGTATGAGAAACATTGTTTCAGATGGGATGGTAAAGTATCGTAACTCAATTTCAATATAGGTATAATTTCCCCACTATGATTTTCTGGTGTTTCTAAGCTTTCATTGTCTCTGAATGACAACCACTGCCTCTCCTCGCTCTGTGAGTGCATAAGACAACCAAAGAAGTTTGCAGCAAGAGGCAAACCTCCACACTTTTTTGCTATTTGCTCTCCTATAATTTTCATATTTGTAGTGTCGGATGCTCCACCAGGAGAAAAAGCTTTGTTCTTGATAATAGACCAACAATCGCTTCAGATAATACATCTAGATTGTAAGGTGGAATTAAACCTTGCACCACCGATGCAACTTTTTGACTACGTGTAGTGACTATAATTCTGCTGCCAACAGAGCCAAAATCTAGAATACTCTTAAGTTTATTCCATTCAATGGGATCTTCATTCCACAGGTCATCTAGAACTAGCAAATATTTACTTCCTTGTAATTTTTCTCTAACATTTTTTACTAATACATCAATATTTGAGAAATCCTGACATCTAGAACCAGTGGCAGACTCCATAATATTTTTTAAGATTTTAGATACATCGAAGTCATCTGAGATGCAAACCCACATTTTTTTGTCAAAGTATTTTTCTACTGATTTATCATTGTAGACAGATTGTGCCAGACTGGTCTTTCCAAGCCCCCCATACCCACAATGGATATGACGGAGACATTTTCATGTGTATTAGAATTTACAGAGGAAGATGATGGTGGAGACACTGACGACGACCTCGTCGTTAACATCCCTTTTATCTTTGATTTATCTTTTGTTCTCCCTACAAATTTTGAAGCATCTCCAAAGAATGAAATAGTTAGCCGCTTATTATGTTGCTCGTATCCACCACTGCTAGTACTACTAGTATGAAACTGAAATCTTTCCATATCAGTTGCTATTTGCTTAAACTGTATATTGATACCTTTGATTTTGTGTGCCATTTTTAAGCGAAAAGCAACTTGATTGGAGTATGAGAAGAAAGCTTTTACCTTGCTGTTCTTATCAGATCGACGCATAGATTGGTAAGAAATTTCGTCCAGAACATCATCCGCATCGTAAGAAACTTCCTTGAGCCTTTTTAACCAAAGTGAAACTGCAGCATCATTCAGCTGTTTCCTCTCTGCATCGGATGTTATAGCAGCAATAACCTCCAATGTTTGTTTAAGCCTTTTCAGCTCATCCTCGACACCAGAAGTCAGACTAATCTCACTGCCAACTACGGTAATCAACTTTTTCAATATTTCAGATGAACCATTAACAAGAATACCCTCGAACGCCATTACAGAAGGATAATAAACAGATTAAGATATTGAGATGGAGAGCAAAATAGTAAAGAGAGAACCAAATTCAGAAGCTCAAGAAAAGTGTTTGGTAGAAATGTGTTGGTATCTATCTATCTATTTGTAGAAGATCGAAACTAATAACATAATCGACAAGTTGAGTTCTTGGTTAGGTACAAAAGTTAATTAATTAATTGCATTACTAAGAAAAGATTCCCGCCCAACCTGGGTCGTGGTCGTCGTTTCCTTCCGACCAAACAACGTGGTGAGCAGTTGGTGAGTTTAATTTAAAAATCTCTGTATGATGAAGAAAGTGAAGAAAATATAATCTACTTAATATTAGCTTTTACAAAAGACAGAGAGCCGATTGATTACTTTTACTTTCAGCATGAACAAAGGGAGTGATTCGATTTCTATACTTTAAATTTTACATAAAAGAAAGAAGAAGAAAAGTTAAAGGTGGATATCCAGAGAGTGCTACTGCATCTCAGCCATTTTAAAAGAACGAATACTGCGTAAAGGCAGTGACCAAATTTGCTGGGAAATTTCATGTGCTCTGCTCAATTACTTATTAAGACTAGATAGATTTGATTACACAAATGCACATACTCAGTATCTACGTGAAAGTCACGAGACATGAAGTAGCAGGAATAAACATTCAGTCCACTACAACTTCATTATTGCAATAAAACAAACAGATGTTGAACACCACAAAAGCGTAATCACATATAATCCAATTGAGTCCAAAATTTCTCAAATCCTTTGAGAAGCAAACAAATTTTTTGAATCCAATCAAAACCTATTATTAATACAACAAAAAAACATGGAACTGATAAAAGTAACAGGGATCAAAACCATAAAAAAAAGATCCACTAAATACAGAAAATGAGAATGAGGAAAAGGGGAGAATAGCACGAAATACCTGTGAGCTCAGAGTGAAGAAAAGTGAAATCTTGGTTTTAGAAACTCGAGGACATTTTAGTCCATTATACGCGAGTCAGCGATTTGGTCTATGAGTCAGGGAAATTCTGTTCCCTGACTCAGATGGCTGCTGAGGTATATCACTTCCGATGTATTCAAGATAGATATCTCATTTTATTTAATCAAGTAGATCTTACTCAATCTAATTGCTTATGCTTCATTTTTCTTACACCGCAGCGCTTACAATAGGAGTTCAAACAATCAATTTAAGATTGTAAAAAAAAAAACTTCCCATAAATAGAATTGGGAAAGATAAAGTAAAGATACAACCCAACACAGGCTACAATTGCATGTGCAGGTTGGGGAGGGATTCTCATTCTATGAATCAAGAATATCTACATCTATCTCCCAAGAAGATCTGGAAGAATATATATTTTTTTTTTTGATCAACAAAACGATAAGATTTTATATATATAAGTAGAAAGAATGAAAGAATTACAACCAAAACTGTTTTATAGATAACAGTTTGGTCCCAAAAACTCAAAAGAAACTATCGCGTAACGGTGTCTTCCCATTTGTAGACTAATTCTTCGAATCTTACATTCTTGAGACTATGAGAAGAGTGAGACCAGTACAAGATGATAACTTTTATGTCTAAAACAATACTGTGCACATCACCCTCTCCAGCCTCTTCACAGAACATCCGTTTATTACGTTCTTTCCACAAGGTCCAACATACTGCGTATGGAAGAACTCCCCATATGTAGTTACCCATTTCAGAGAATATTTTCCTGTTAAAACCTTTGTAGAGATCCTTAATGTCTCCACATTGGACCCAACTGATTCCAAAACTAGCAAATAATCTATACCATATCTCAGTTGCAACCTTGCAGTGAACAAGTAGGTGATTTACGGATTCCAATTCCTCTTTGCACATGCAACAACGATTGACTAATATTTTTCCTCTTGTAACTAGATTGTCTTGAGTTAGTATGGAATTATGATGTACCAGCCATGTGAAGATATGGAAGAATTAATGACGTCAGTAAAGAAAGATCCATATTTGCAACCTGTTACAGAAGATATCGAGACTGGTGGTCCAATTGTAATGATAAGGTATCAAGTTACACTTAAAAACAACTGGACTTTCTCTGTTCATTGGGTTCTTTTTAACTTAGCTTGAAAATTCGTATGTTTTTAGGTACTTGAATGACCCAAAGATTTCGCACTAGTTGGCGCAAGCGATGGGTTTTAAACCAAATGCTATCGCAGAAGATCAAATTGCCAAAAAAGACTGTGTAGGCATTTGAATATAGTCACTAAATCAAGCAAATGACTTAATCTTATCTAGAACTCATTCTTTATCTTTGGTTGCTTGCTAAAACTCAATTTTGGTTGTAAATTATTTGATGATCTAAGAACTTGTTTTCTTTTTGAGAACCAAGTCTTTATAGTTAAGTAATTATTTTGCCATTGCTGTGAGAATTAGACTTGATTTCTGATACGGTACTAACTTATGAGACCATGTAAGATTACTAGCACCTCGAACGGGTTCTTCAAATGATTTGTATGACTAGAAATATTCCCTTGGGCCCATGTAATAATCTTGGTAATCTAGATTATTGCTATTCTAAATATCCGGTTTCCTTTATGGGATTATATGTTCCTAACATCTCTTCTTTGATGGATGGTCGAGATTTAATGCCAATAGTAAACCCTAGGAACTTGGTCCTCCTTCTACCTATAAAAGGAGCGCAATAGCCATCAGTATTGTGTTCGAGAATTTAGTATTCATAACGTAACAGGTGAAGAAGGAGAAACCATGACCTCCACAAGGTATCACCGCTGCTACAAAAGTGATCGGCATCGTAACACGGATTAGCGCTACCAGGTATTCCGTATAAACCATCATGAAATTCAAAGATCCTGATTAACGATCTATAAAAATAAATCTTATAGTTGGGATCTAGAGCTTATGTTTAGAACTCATGATCGTCCGTTATAGTATGCAATAATAATATCGGCGAAAATAAAATAAAATTGGGTTTGATTTCTTATTTTAATTTTATGTGTTTATAATCGTTCTTATGGAATTGCATTCCTTTTCTCATCTAACTATCTTGACCCATATCATACTCATACTTCAAGTTCCTGTGTGATTTTTCATTATCTCATCAAAATCCTGTGTGATTTTCCATTATCTCATCAAAATCAAGACAGTTGAGAATTATGGTACTATATAATTTAAGATCATGTGGCCATTATTACTTATGATTTTTATGTATATATTATATTATCTCTCTCAAAATATATTTCTACATTAATGACCTACTTAATTTTGGATAAAAACATATTTAAATGTAATACTAACGGCATATCATTTATTGCATGTAAATAAATTAACATTTGTTGCCTAATGAGTTTATTTATTTTTGCCTAATGAGTTTATTTTTGGCATGTAAATAATAGAAAAAATCATTGTAAAAATATTTTTTAAAAATGGTATATAATGAGCATATGAGGTAATAATGATGATAAATGAAATGGAAGAATGTCGACATCATGTAGTCATAAACATGCATAATTGTTCCACTAAAGTCCATATATTTTACTTTCCTTGTATGTGAAAGGGAGTTAAATTGGAGAAATGATATAAATGAGAAAATATTTACTAGGCATTATATCTTTATGGCATGAATGAATAAGTTCTCCAAAGAAAATGAAGATAAACAAAATATTTTCATAACGTGAATCGTTATTAAGACATTAAAAATTGGAAACTTTAATATTTTCTTGTGGGCATGTATACATGTTAGTTATATTAATATAATGAGGCAGTATTAATTTTAAAACTAATAAAACCAATTTTTATTGTAAATTAACTTACGCTTCCGCTTTATCGAAACACTAAAACGATTTTTATCGAGTTTCATTATAAATGTTATGATCAAAACCATTTTTTGACGCCATCAAATTTGTGCGTGCATTATGATATGTGGTTTGTGTGCTTGTGCGTTATGGTATAGTTTCTCTCACATTATTGTTTTTCTTTCAATTTTATGGGATTATACTTAAATAATGAAAGACCACAAATTACTGATCCAATTATTATAGGACTCTTTAGTTATCACCACAGTGATACTAGAGTGTTATATCTCAGTATAATTATAATGTTATTATAGGCATGAATTTGCAAACCATAAAGTGTAGGTTTTGTAGTTATCGACATCCTGTGATAATGACATTATTTTAGTTGATTGGCTATCACCACAGTGATGTCAAATCATTTTTGGTCATGATCACAATTTTGTCAAATGCTTGTAATCTTGTTTTTCTTACATATATCAAAACAAAATTTACCCACAGGAAATTGAAGTTCACATATTTAAGAAAACACTGACTCATATAATTGTTGATCATACATTATGGATATGAGTTGATTTGAATATTGAGGGTGTATTGTGTCATTATGTTTCACTTTTCTCCCAATGTTGATGATAATTTCAATAGTACGTATAAAATTATTGTGCTGAAGATTCTTAGGTCATAATTCTTTTAGTTATCACCAAAGTGATACTAGAGTGTTTTATCTTAGCAATAATAATAATTTTATTGTAAGCACAAATACGCCAAGCAATAAAGGCAAGGTTTAGTAGTTATTATGGCATTATTTTTGAGTTGTTTGGCTATCACCACAATGATGTCAAATAATTTTTCCAGTCATAATCGCTATTATGTCAAGTGCTTATAATATCGTTTTGCTTAAATGAATTAGAAAAACAATTACCCACAGGTAACTGGAGTTCACATGTTTAAGATAACAATGAAGTGTACAATATCTGATCATACATTATGGTAATTAAATAATCGGCACATGATTTTATGTTATTTCTTAAAATTGCATAGAAGAAAATTTACATAAATTAATTAATTATTGAGTTGAGTAACCTATTATGATTTTTTGATATTTTCATGAATATTTTTATTATGTTGGCCAAAACTTATTGCATCCTCTATGGAAATTGAGGTTTTATTTTTTGATAAATTTCTCCATATTTGTTAAAATGATATTCATTGAGTATTTAACACCTTTGATATTAATTCATCTTATATCCGTTATTTATCATGATCTTTAAGCTTGTATCAAATTTGAATGATTGATGCATCAAAGAATTTCCTTCAACGAAATTTCATTATTGAATTATAATTATAAACTTGCTTAATGCTAAATTCTGGTTTAAAGTTCAATACGTTTGAATATTTTACAATTAAAGCGAGTTGATATTTCAGGGTTACTCATAATTGTTTATAATCGACTAATTTTATGATCAGATCAAGTACATGCATATCATTTAATGGGACCACGCGATGTCACAAGAAAAGTTAGTGTGACATTTCATTTGTACATGTTTGTTGGATTGTTTAGTTATCACCACAGTGATACTAAACTCTTATCTTGTAAGTGTTGTATATTTTGAGTCCTTTTTGTTTGATTTAACGACTAGAACAATACTACTCACAAGTAGTTTTGGTTCACACGTTTAGACAAGCATTAAGGTTATCTAAATGTTCCATACACATGTGAAATAATAGATACCCATAGGTGACTATTATTCCGATGTATTAGGTTAAACATTAGAATTATTTGAGTTTGTTAATACATGTTAGGACGAGATTCACCCACATGTGACTCTAGTTATGGTATTAAACAAACATAATGTTGTGTGTATGAGAAGGTAAAATATGTACTGATGTTTTTCATGTCTCACATTTTTCATTGATAAGGTTTTACCCATAGGAGAATGTTATTGAAGGTATGAAACTATTGTAAGCTTAGTTGTCATTTATCTCTATTATAAATTTCAGATTTTGTTCTTATTAATTGTTGATTATGATTATTTTGTAGACTTTTAATGGTCCATTTTTTGGAAGATAAAATTGTTTATCACCTGATGATTTTTCGCGTTATTGTGTAATCTATCAATTGCATTATGAATCTCAATCCGTGGATGTTTTCTCGAACATTCATTATTAAAATTGAGAGGTAATTATAGAGAAAGTGAAAATCATAAAGTCTGATAAAGGTGGTGAATGTTGTGAAAGGTATGACAAAACAGGATAATATCCTAAATCTTTTACGTAGTATCTCCAAAATGGTTAGAAGCATGATGAGTTATGCATAATGACCACATATCAGTGAATGTATGTTCTTTCAAGAACTGTGTAATTTAAATAGATTTCCGAGTAAAGCAGTTTCAAAGACACACTTTGGACTAGAATGACTGGAAACCTAGTTTAAATCACCTATAAGTTAAGGTTGTTCAGTTGGAGGTGAGGGCTTACCTCCCAAAGAATGAAAATTGGATTTGGAAACTATTATTGGTTCATTGGTTTTCTTAAATAATTCAAATGGTATTATATAACGTTCCAACCGTAGTATGAGACTTATTGAAACCAAAAATATAAATTCATTAATGATGGCATAATCAGTGGGAGTACGTGGATATATCTGTTCAAGAAATCATGATAATGATCCCTTTATTTAAGATTTCTACAGATATTTTGAATCTTCTCATTATCAGAATGTTAGATAATGAAAGACCACAAATTACTGATCCAATATTACATAATATAATTACTGCGCCAATAAAGAAATTTTTTGATAACAACATGAACCATCATTAAGAAGGCCTCAACAGAGATTGAAAGAAATTTATTCATGTTGTTTCAGTGATTTTATTATAAGAATTTATTACATTTTGGTATGGAATGGCAAAGACTCGGTTTTCGGTTCACAAATATAATGTGTGATAAATTTGATTAATGGATTGATGCTATGTGAGAAAACTTCATTGGTTGAAAGTCAAGTATCGGATATTGTTTAATTTCTCAAAAGACACAAATCAGTTGTATGAAAGTGGGTCTTTCTGACCTAATATGGATGTAATAGAAATTTTAAACGGTATAAAGCAAGACTTATTGCCAAAGATTTTACTCTGAAACGATGCATTAATTATAAATAAGTTTTTCTCTCGCGTCAAAGAAAGACTTATTCATAATTATCATAGTATTATTAGTATCTCAGTATGATCTAAGAGTTGCATTAATTAAATTTGAAAATAGCCTTTATTAATGATAAATTTTAGTCTACAAATTTTAGAAATCAAAGTATGAAATTTAAGCAGCCTCCCATAATGGTATATGAAATTCAACAAAACTATAAATGTTTCAAGTTTTGGATGAAATTATAACAGATTTATGCATATACCTCAAGATTAGTGGGAGAAATTCATACTCTTGGTCTTGTATGTTAAGATATACTACCTACGAGTAGTGATCTTGACTTTATGCATATCTCTATATTTTTTGAAATAAAGGATATTAATGAATCTTACCATGTGATAGTATCATATGGATTACTAAAGCTCTCATATAAGGCATATATCGAATATTCAAGGAATTTTGAGATAATAACATATTTAACAAATTTTATTTCATGTTGGATAGAAGATATAAATTTAATCTTCATTAAGTCTTAATTATGATATGAAACTTATAACAAGTTGTTGATATGTTAAATAAATTCCTAAAGAATCGAAGAACAAATTACAGGAAAGCTATCAAGAATTTTGAGATACTATTTTAACTTATGTCTTATAATTAGTTAGCAAACCCAACAAGAGTTGATTGGGTTTTCAGACTTTATTTTTTGTGGATGTAGGGATTCTATAAAGGAAGAATCCATTAATACTAGTTCCACAATTGAGTTTGGATATTTCTGACTGCTAAACTCAAAGACTTAAGGTTTGTGTCTATATTGCTGAAGTTTATCGTCTTAGCTTCGCAGCATTAAAGCACGATATGATACAAAAGGAACAAAACACATGAACCTTGAGTATATATGCGTGAATCAAGCAATTAAGAAACAATAGTTATTCATATATCACTTAAGAACAATTGCATCGGAGATGCACTTATTGAACAATTTCCTTTTAAGACCTCTTAAGAAAAGATTAAAATCTTGGGTCTGTTTTGTTGGTGGGAATATTTTCATGTCTCCCACATGCTTCATGGCACAACTTTTGAAAGATATCTACTCATTCTTTTGGAGACATATGCATGGGATTCTCTTTATATTGTTTATAACATATAGATTCTCTTCATCGTTGTTAATAAAACATTTTGAAAATTTTAAAGTGTCTTCCATTAGAGAGGGGAGTAAAAGTTGAACTGAAGGCTGCTCCTGTTTGTTTTTTTTAGAAAGAGAAGTAGTGAAATAAAGAAATGAAAAAGAACTAAAAGTCTGAATCCCATTATCTATGTCTTTATTTTACCTCACATTTCTTAGGTGAAGCTTTATTCTCCACTCACTCTGCTTTGCTTTGTTGTCGGTGGTGGTCATGTCTTACTGTTTTGATGCTTCATAATTTCATAAATTAATAATATTTTCTTACTTCCCTTCGGTTGATTGAGAGACACAGAGCAGAGAACTCAAGGGGGTAGAGATTGGGTGAAAGTTTGTAGATCAAGAAGCAAGACCCATAATTTTTAATCAACTCGGTTTTGAAATATACAGTGGAGAGAGTAGAGGAGAAAAGAACCAAAAAAATCTCTTCTCATTTTTTCAGAAGAGGAAGAGAAAAACAAAATGAACTCCTAGATGCATATTTTTGGTTTTCATGTTTTTGAGAGAAAAACAACTCAACATTAACTCCTCTGTTTTTTGGTGGAAAAAGAGTAGGAGAGAAAAATGAGAAAAACAAGTTTTATTCTTCCATTTTTTTCTATGAGTTTTCTTTTGAGTGAAACAAGGTGGTTTCATTGAGTCGTTTTTCATTGCCAAGTTCTTAGTGCGTTCTCTTATATGCTATAAGAAGGAATGCTAACAATAGTTATATCCTGGAGGAAACTCGCCAATGAAGCTATAGCATCTCTCTGTTTAGAGGAGTAGCAGGCGATATTGTATTTAGGAAATCGTATCATATACGTGCCTCTATAAATTTTTGATCCGCATGCTACTCGACGTGATGCATCCACCAGGTTGCTGCAGATCAAGCTAAGTATCATTTGTGCTTATTCAATTTATTTTCATTATTTTTGTTACTAATCCAACACTTGGTTTGAGAGTAATTGCTTTGATCTGTTAATTATGAATTCCTTGAACACCTAAGAGTAAATAGATACTAAATAAGACAATGATTATGTAAAATATTTTGTTCAGGGATCATTTACGTATTCACTAGAAAGTTTTCAACATGGGAGATGACTTAGCACCTAGAATCTTGTATGAATAGATTTGACAAAATTCCCTAACAACCCTGTTTGGTTAAAGTTATTGGGAGTCTCAGAATTGGATTACAGGGTAATTCAATTCCAGGAATTGGATTACAGGGTAATTCAATTCCAGGAATTGGATTCCTAGGAATGAGTTTCCTGATTCTAATTTTTCTGTTTGGTTGACATTATTCGATTGCAGGATAATCCAAATCATTGTAGCTTAAGTTATAATTTCTTTGATTTCATTGAGTATAGAGAGTTAAAGAACCTAGATATTTTTTGTAGCTTTAATGTTATGAATTCAGTTCTACTTCGTAGTCTCTATCAATTTGAATATTAGTCCATTATGAATTCCAATACTAACTGGGTAACACTAGAAGGACACATTAGCATCTTTCAAGTCAGTTTCTAAAGGTATATGGGATCTCATGTTATAAATCCGATTTCTTTTTGAAGTAGTCTAAGTTTATGAACTGAAAACTCTTAATTTTCATGTCAAATAATCACAGAAAGTGCGGAAAGAGAGGTGGTTATATGGAGATTACTGGATTTACTAAGTTATAAGTGATAGGAACTATTTTAGAGATGAATTTCTGAGCATAAATAAATTAGGCACCAAAATTCCAGTAAGCAGTTACCTTCTTGCAGAATTTCGCAATTGTCCGCTGGTTTTCCTCCACAATGACCTACAATTATGAACAATAATGTAACATAAATCTTGTAACAAATGTCAGCAAATGTGCATGGCAGAACAAGCTAATTGTATGCTAAGCGATTGACTGCTATTGTTATACATGACAAGTTGGATTGACAGGATTTATCACTATCAAGGATTGAAGGTATGCCTTTTGATTTGGCATCTTCCAACTGAATTTCTTTGGAAGGATCGCTACAGTGGGAAAACAATGGAAAAACACCTTCAGATTTGCTCTTTAGAGAAGTCCCCAACGAATTCACCCCTGATATACATCACTGCCTAGGAATTATCAACTATCAAGTTGCACCCAAGAGAGAGACATTATATTGAATCCATGTGACGATTGTTGATTTTAGACAAGGGGTAAAATCGTAAAACCCCATGACCTAGTGTTACCAACAACACATTAACTAAGAGCATTTAATTTAGGTGTCAATAATTAATGGGGATATTTTTTCAAAATACCAGATTAGGGTTTTCGACACACAAACCTAATTCCAAAACTAAGCCGCATACTGCGCACCATGGAAACGATGCCAAAACCAAGCCGCATATATTGCGCACCATGGCTACGATGCCAATACCAAGCCGCATAATGCGCACCACGGCTACGATGCCAAAACCAAGCCGCATACTGCGCACCATGGCAACGATGCCAAAACCAAGCCGCATACTGCACACCACGGCTACGATGCCAAATACAACCCGCAAACTGCGCACCATGGCAACGACGTCAAAACCAAGCCACATACCGCGCACCATGGAAACGATGACAAAACCAAGTCGCATACTGCGCACCATGGCAACAACACCAAAAACAAACTGCATGTGGCAACCATGCCAAACTAAGTCGCTATGCCATTGACATATGCCAAAGTAGCGCCCTAGGCTTGCAAAATATGCAACCTAAGCCAACATGGCCGTGCGTGCCATTGTCACATGCCAACACGCACCACCAGCCATTTTCCAAGTCGCTATGCTATTGGCACATGCCAAAAGTAGCGCCCGCCACTTGTCCCAAATGGCCGTGCGTCCCATTGGCACATGCCAACACGCACCGCTAGCCAATTTCTATTTTCAAGCAGCTATGCCCATCTAGTACCCACAACTTGGCCCAATAGCCGTGTGTGCCATTGGCACATGCCAAACGCACGCTAGCCACTTTCTCTTCCTTAGTTTCACTTACGGGCTGCTTTCACACCTTACGAGACCTAAAAACCTAAATACTCACTCGTTGGGGTATAGGAAATTATTTTCCCGTCATATGGATAGGCTGACCGTCAAAATCCGAGTTCGTATGAGAATTATACAATGGTTTTAGTGAAGGGCGCCACTTAGGGTTTCAAAACCCTAAACCGTGAGCGCTTCCTTGCATCTTGGCCATGCGTGCCATCCGCATATTCCAAAACGCTCACTAGACACTTTCTATTCCAAGTCGCTATGCTATTGGCACATGCCAAAAAGTAGCGCCCGCAACTTGGCCAAAGTGGTCGTGCGTGCCATTGGCACATGCCAACACGCAACCACTAGCCAATTCCCATTCCAAAGCCGCTATACCATTTTAGCGCCCGTGACTTGGCCAAAGTGGCCACGCGTGCCATTGGCACATGCCAACACGCAACCACTAGCCACTTTTATCCCCAATATGCTAGCCAATTTCCAAGGCATTCCGCACATGCCATTTGCACATACCACATGCTCCACTAGCGACTTTGGCATTTCCATTCGCACTCAAAGTGCAACTTGCGGCCAAGGCATTCCACACATGCCATTTGCACATTCCAAATGCTCCACCAAGCGACCCTTGCATTTCCATACGCACTCAAAGTAAAACTCGCGGCCAAGGCATCCCGCATATGACAAATTCTCCACCAAGAGACTTTGGCATTGCCATCCACACTCAAAGTACAAATCGCGGCCAAGGAATTCCGCACATGCCAAATGATCCACCAAGCGACTTTGGCATTACCATCCGCACTCAAAGTACAACTCGCGGTCGAGGCATCCCGTACATCCTATTGGCACATGCCGCAACGCTTCACTAGCAACTTTGGCATTGCCACTTGCGCCCAACTCTTGAGACATCAACACAAACTGCGGGATGCTTTGTTGGGGTTTTGGTTTGGAGGTCACATCATGCAGCGTACATTACGCTCGCAATAAAGCAAGGCGTGCAAGTACTGAATACAGTTAATTAAATAAGGAAATTTATGGTGAAAACGTTTTTCACCATAAAGCCAACGGTTTCCTCCTCCTATGTTTTAATTGACACATTTACTCAATTCCTTAATGAGGCCAGGGTACGTTCAATCTCACTTGTATAAATAGGTTTCACCTATTCTGCCAAAACATACAAGTCTTGGTCAGGAAAAATACAACACTATCAGATAGCAACTTTGTAATATCTATCAAAAGCTTCCATCACTAGCAACCTTCTACACTTCTGATACAAGTCGAGATACTACCTATCCTGAACTCTCTGGTCTCATCACCCTTCTTTGCTATCCTCCCAAAATCAACCATTCTCCTCCACTTTGTGACCGAAGCAAATCTGGAACGACAATCTTCTTGGTTTAGTCCAGAGTTGTACAGATTGATATCTCGAATCAAAAGTGCTCACGTGCAACACATTTGTTTAAGGGTTTAAACCAGTCTCTCCATCATCGAATTTACCAAATTCGGTAGAGGCAATTTTCTCCAATAAACAATTGGGGACCACAACGGGAGTTTCAATCTCTCGGTTACAAAAACTGATCTTTAGTACAAAATATGCTTTACCATTCGCTCAACATGGTAGAACTAAGATCTAGGTCCGAGAAAAACTCTGAAGGCGCCAAAATAGAAGGCGCCCCTAGCACAAATTCTCCTTCCGCCAATGCCACTACATTACTTTCCGATCTTGGCAGCATGGAAAGTACCCCTCCAAGTGTTACACTTCATGTTACATAGGAGGAAAACCTTATTTCACAATCACGGATTTGATGGAAAGGCAGGAGGCTCTAGCTAGGGCTCAAACATATATTTTTTCAACCCAAAAAGAGGTGCTCGTCTTCCTCAAAGCCTTGACGGAGCAACTTCCACGGGATCCACGACGTCCTGAATCAATAACAGATGCTTCCAACAACCTTGATGCTAATGTCACACCCCAGGAAGGATACGCCAGACATAGCCAAGGTCAAGCGCTCCCAGTGATCTTGGAATTGGCACCGCAACTGAGCACACCAACGCAAGCGACGAAATCCGCATTAGGAACCCAGTGGAAGGAAATCACCCACTGGATTTCGTAACACGTGAAGACCTGGAAGGACTCTTATAAAACTGAATCAAGAACGACACGAATGTACATCAACACTAACCTCCTTATCCAATTGAAATCCAGAGAATTCCCCTCCCAAGAGGATACTCATCCCCTCAGTTTGTCTTATACCATCGAACCGGCAACGCAAGGGAACATGTCTCACGATTTATAGAAGCTCTAGGTGAGCACGGATAAAACCATGTTCTTAGCCTGCGAGAATTTTCAAAGTCACTCACTGGAAGAGCGTACACGTGGTACAACTGCATCTCCCCAGGCAGCATCTGCGATTGGGGTGAAATGGTTACGTCCTTTTGCAAGAAGTATTTCTTTATGTCCGAGCAAGTCACTCTCTCGGATCTGGGAATAATGTTCCCACATCATGACGAACATCCAAACGATTTCGTCAAGAGATTCATAATTCAAGCACTGGACTTCCACGACCCGGGTGCGACTAAGAAGAAACTAGTAATTTTTTGTATCAATGGCACGACTCCCATCTATTGTTCTTTACTGGAAAACTTACTATTCCAGACCTTCTCTGAACTCCACAAAGCTGCTAAACGATCAGCCACGACAACGCCAGACCTGTTGGAAAGAACAAGGCCTCCGAGAAATGAAGATACACGAGATGTTCGAAGAAGCCTGCATTTTCTCAACAATCCATAAAACACCGGCCCCTCCTCCGTGAGCATGGTAGACGAAAGGGGAAAGAGGAAAACACATCCAATGGATCAACACCATGGGCGCATGTCCCCATCACGAAGGGAAGCCCCGTGAAAGGCACTAACCAAGTCTTCTGAACGTCGCCCTGAATCCAGAGGAGATGACCCGGACTTCCCCTTTCCGATCGAGGAAGTAATCGAATTTCTAGAAACATGGGTCCAGGATGGTGTCATCAGACTACCGGATCCTCGACACCGACCTACTGAAAAAGAGATGGAAAATCCCATATTTTGTCACTACCACAGATTCGTCAGTCATCCAACCAGCGACTGCAACAGATTGAAAAGAATTTTCAAAGAAAGGATAGAGGCAGGGGAGTTACGACTAAGGAATGAAGGAGTAAATAGAGATCCTCTTCCCATAAGAAATTATGAAATCTCTGGGGACTCCATACACGAAATAGTTCAGTCCATGATGCAATACATATGCGAAATCCTCTACTTTTCCAAGGAGAAACGTCAAGACGCTTTCGCAACCCTCAACCACATAGTATCTGGGAAGCGACTCCACTCTTCCACAAAAAACATAGCTGAGGAACGGATCTTTCCAAGCGTCCCTTCCGAGAAGCACAACTGGGGACTTCTCACCATGTCCCTCTTAAAAGACGTCGAGTTCGATAACATGCTCATCGACGCAGCCTCAGAATTCAACATTATTAAGTTCAAGACCCTGAAAGCGGAAGGAGTAACAAAACAAGAGGCCACTCACTCCCTATCGGCTATCAAATACCATGAGGGGAATCACCTGCATGCGCTTGGCTACGCTAGTCTTGGGATCAACATAGGAAATATCGCAACGCGTGGGACTTTCTACATTGTCAAGAATCTAAATTACGACATGGTTTTGGGGCGCCCGTGGGTACTCGACAAAAACACGGAATTAGGAGCATCACCCTTACCCGTGTCAACGCCAGAGAGGGTATCCAACAAGCCGGCTAACTTGCTACCCTACCAACAACTTACCGGCAATACTTTACTACTGGGAAAGGAGTCACCAAAGCCACCTGCCAAACTCAAGTAATCCTGACAAAGACGCACTATTTATCACCAACCATTTCTCACAACAACCCGCCCTGGGGACTCTACACAGTTTTCGATCACAACACTGTCAAGAGATGTGAATTTAATGTCGAACCTTTTAAGCGTTTCATCAGGGATCTGAAAGTCACCCTGAAAGACTGCGGGAACAACCACCAGGCGATCGTACCATAATCAAATCCTTTCCAGATAGGGGATATAGTAATCAGAGACGCCCCATTTCAAGTCGAAAAGATGACTGTGAAGATACTGATTCGGAAAAGTTCTCCCGAAGAATAGAAAGATGAACCATACCTAGTAGCCGAGATCCTCTTAGGTGGCTATTGAAAACTTATCAAAACGGATAAACTGGAAGGCATGGTGATCCATTCGCGCTGGTTAGAGGCTGCCAACATATGAAAGGTCGAGATATTCAATTTACTGACACATGCTCCTCAATACCTCTTTAGCAATTTTCCTTTTCACAACTACTATGTATTGCATCAGGATGGATGCATCACTTACATTCATCCAACAAAATTTCAATTGTCGCTCCTGTTGGGCAATCTAATATATCATATCCAGTGAAATAAAAGAACCCTTTTTTTCATTGAAAATTTCTCAAGATTAACCCAAAATTCAAAACCCGTTACCCAAAAAAAAAAAAAAAAACAAACAAAAGACAAAATGGTTATCTTTTCGGCGAAATTTTCAAGCTCACAAATTATTACAATACCAAGCCACAGAGGCTCAGCACAAGATACAATGAAAGGAAAATTGCAAGACATTAAAAGGCGACTAGGCCACAAGAGAAACAAAAGAAAGAAGATCCGCCTCGTTAAGACTTATTCCTACACCCCCCCCCCCCAGCAATCCTCCAGGAAGTAAAGGTTCCACAAAGAAGACACGTCAACAGCAGCAACGGCCTCCGTTTCCCATCCAGATGCTTTTCCAGCAGATCCAACTAACACTTCTTTCCCCTTCATCTCCGACGTGGATTCAACGTTCGCAATCATGATTCCTCCGGCAGCACCAACGCCATCAACAAAGTTTTCACCAAGATTCTTCTCAGCAACTCCTACAAGAAAATCACTTGACTCCCTCATGTCAGTATCCAAGGGAACCTGTGCTTTTTGCGTACCTCACCCAGAGGAACAAAAGGGATATCTCGGATGATGGATCTAATCTCGCAAAGTAAATGAGACGATCCTACCCAACGACTCTTTGTAAGAAGATCGAGCTCTATTAATCCTATGATGCTTCTCGGAGAAACCAACAATACCATCGCCATTGTCACCATGGGATTCCATAGAAAAAAGTATGAAAATGGTGTAGTCGGATCACTATACGACCAGTAAAGAGGGAGAAGACAGCTAAATCTTGCCAGTAATATTTAAGTAAGAAGGAAGGGGGTTCTTCATGGCTGTAATGGCCCTAGGAAATCACACATCAATAAAGGATCCCCAATCAGAGCCATGCACAAAGAAGACAATTCAACTCATAAGGAAAGTTTGCATCAAGCGATTATTCTTCCCTCGCTTGAACCGACCCACCGACTAGCATGCTCAATTTCCCAACTCGCGCCAAATTTCCAAAATTCATGCCGGTACCACCAATCATGCCGACCTGTCAATGCCACCCAAGTTGCACCAGCTATCACGTACATCTCCCACCGGACCCACCAGACAGCACGCTCAGTTTCTTAACTCGTGCCAGTAGCTCAATGCTTCCCAGCCATCCATTTCCGCCAATTGTGCCAACCTCCCGCTCCATGCAAAACTGCCAAGGATAAGGATTCCGAATCAAGTTCGCATCTCAGAAAAAAGGTCAGATAAATCACCTGTTTCTCTTTCATATTTTGTTTTGGCCCATCTTATGCATACCTCGCAACAAAGCTCCTATTCCGAGCTAAGCAGGGGACTTAATGTCGATGGTGGATTTTTGACCTAGTGCTACCAGCAACACATTAACTAAGAGCATTTAATTCAGGTGTCAATAATTAATGGGGGTATTTTTTCAAAATACCAGATTAGGGTTTTCGACACCGAACCCTAATTCCAAAACTAAGACGCATACTGCGCACCATGGAAACGATGCCAAAACCAAGCCGCATACTGCGCACCATGACAATGATGCCAAAACCAAGCCGCATACTGCCCACTATGGCTAAGATGACAAAACCAAGCCGCATACTTCGCACCACGGCTACGATGCCAAAACCAAGCCGCATACGGCACACCATGACAACGATGCTAAAACCAAGCCACATATTGCGCACCACGGCTACGATGCCAAAACCAAGCCGCATACTGCGCACAATGGCTACGATGCCAAAACCAAGTCACAAACTGTGCACCATGGCAACGACGCCAAAACCAAGCCGCATACCTCGCACAAAGGAAACGATGCCAAAACCAATCCGCATACTACGCACCATTACAACGATGCCAAAACCAAACTGAATGCTGCAACCATGCAAAAATAAGTCATTATGCCATTGGCACATGCCAAAGTAGCGCCCTAGGCTTACAAAATGTGCAATCTAGGCCAACACGGAAGTGCGTGCCATTGGCACATGCCAACACGTACCACTAGCCATTTTCCAAGTCATTATGCTATTGGCACATGCCAAAAGTAGCGCCCGCCACTTGGCCCAAATGGCCGTGCGTGCCATTGGCACATGCCAACATGCACCGCTAGCCAATTTCTATTTTCAAGCCGCTATGCCCAGCTAACGCCCAATAGCCATGTGTGCCATTGGCACATGCCAAACGCACCGCTAGCCACTTTCTCTTCCTAAGTTTCACTTACGGTCTGCTTTCACACATTAAGCGGCCTCAAAACCTAGATACTCCCGCGCTAGGGTATAGGAAATTCTTTTCCCGTCATATGGACAAGCTGACCATCAAAATCCGTGTTCGTATGAGAATTCTACAATGGTTTTAGAGAAGGGCGCCAATTAGGGTTTCAAAACCCTAAACCGCGAGCGCTTCCTTATAGCTTGGCCACGCGTGCCATCCGCACATCCCAAAATTCTCACTAGCCACTTTTTATTCCAAGCCGCTATGCTATTAGAACATGCCAAAAAGTAGCGCCCGCAACTTGGCCAAAGTGGCCGTGCGTGCCATTGGCACATGACAACATGAAACCACTAGATAATTCCCATTCCAAAGCCGCTATACCATTGTAGCGCCCGCGACTTGGCCAAAGTGGTCATGCGTGCCATTGGCACATGCCAACAAGCAACCACTAGCCAATTTTATCCCCAACCTGCTAGCCAATTTCCAAGGCATTCCACACATGCACCATGCTCCACTAGCGACTTTCGCATTGCCATTCGCACTTAAAGTGCAACTTGCAGCCAAGGAATTCCACACATGTCATTTTCATATGCCAAATGCTCCACCAAGCGACTTTGGCATTGTCATCCGCACTTAAAGTATAACTCGCGGCCAAGGCATTCCGCACATGCCAAATGCTCCACCAAGTGACTTTGTCATTGCCATCCGTACTCAAAGTACAAATCGCGGTCGATACATCCCGCACATGCCATTGGCACATGCTGCAATGCTTCACTAGAAACTTTGGCATTGCCACTTGCGCCCAACTCTCGAGACATCAACACAAACTAGGGGATGCTTTCTTGGGATTTTGGTTTGGCGGTCACAGCGTGCAGCGTACACTACGCTCACAATAAATCAAGGCGTGCAAGGAATGAATACGGTAATTTGTAATCTAGAGATTTTCTAGAAGTTTCTAGGAAGGTCTTAGTCAAAATTGTAAGGCTTGACAAATGAGTATTCTAGAGTTTTATTTGGTCAGAGTTGGTAGGTGGAGGTAGGTAGAGATATTTGTGTAGAAATGTCTAGAGTATTCTAGGTTATCTAGTAGTTGGTTTTGTAAGCCTATAAATAGGCATGAGTAGTATCATTTGTATTTGTAAGAAGCAAGGAAGTTAATAAGAAGATTAGGAGTTCTGAGAGTTTAAGTGTTATTAGTCGTGCTTCCTAGGAGCTCTATACGAGGAACACAACCATGCTCGTATATCTCCGAAAGTTCCAACATGGTATCAGAGAGGAGGTTCGATCCATATGGGGCGTAAGCTGTGTGAATCAAAATATTTGTGGAGTTTAAAGCAAACGCGATAGTGAAGGTATGATTCTCAACTATATAAAGTGTTGAGTTTTGGTTGTTTTTTTTGGATCTCATATGAAAATTATCACCCATGTCTAAGTAAAATGAGTTTTGAGAAGAAGAAGAAGAAAAAAAAAAAAAAAAAAAAAGGTGTTGCTCGTGAAGTTTAAGTTAAATAGTTTTGATATGTAAAAGAGTCTCCATGAAATGAAAGTGAGAAAGAGAAAAGAAAAATTGCAGGAGTGCATGTGGAAAAGAGTGCACTTTCGGACATGGCATGAGAAAAGCCATGTTGTCACGAGATTCTACTCCTCTACTCATGGAAAGTATAGCCAAGTGAAGGCTAGAGAAAAGCCGAGTGATGGCTTGGAAGGCAGCGTAAAGGCCGGGCCGAGTGAAGGCCGAGATGGTGGGAACGAACCCAATGGGAGGCTAGCATGGTGATAAGCTATCTAGAAGAAAATAGGATGGAAAACATGATCTTTGGAGACACTGCGAGAAGACAAGGTGATGTCGACTCGTAGAAATGTCACAGACATGAAAAAAGAGAAATTACAGCACGAGCACGAGAAGTGAAGAATTGGGTGAAGATCGAAACCACGGAATGGAGATTACAAATTAGGAGGGAAAGTTGGAAATTGTAATTTGTAATCTAGAGATTGTCTAGTGGTTTCTAGGAAGGTCTTAGTCAAAATTGTAAGGCTTGACAAATGAGTTTTCTAGAGTTGTATTTGGTCAAAGTTGGTAGGTGGAGGTAGGTTGAGATATTTGTGTAAAAATGTCTAGAGTATCTAGGGAATCTAGTAGTTGGTTTTGTAAGCCTATAAATAGGCATGGGTAGTATCATTTGTATTTGTAAGAAGCAAGGAAGTTAATAAGAAGATTAAGAGTTTTGAGAGTTTAAGTGTTATTAGTCTTGCTTCCTAGGAGCTCTATACGAGCAACACAACCATGCTCGTATATCTCTGAAGTTTGTTTTAAAATTCCAACAGTTTTTACCACCACCTAAAATGAAAGGGTGTGGAAAAATTGCATATGTTTGGTTGAGTTGAGGAGATAGCTACTTATCCCAAAAACTCGTTACCGAAATTTAGAACACACTGTGTATGTTTTATACATAGCAAATGTGGAACAACTTGGAAAAAAAAAAGAAGATTATAGAGGTGATACTAAATGAATCTTCAGTGACCATCAGAGACTGAGTTTTTCATAGAAGCCACAGTTGAAATAGATTTCTTCTGATCTCCTACAGTCCTACTGCTCATGGGGTTGCAAATTTATAACTGCTTACAACGACAACTTTTGAGTTCATACGACCACACCCCAATGAGAAACATTTATGACATCGTGTTATATCTTTAAAAATCAAATGAAAACAGGTAACGAGATTCGTCGTGTTTCCAAATTGTTGTTGTTTTCTTATATAATAAAATTGCTATGTAATCTATTGGCGATTATGATTAATAATTTGGCTTATTGTCATCAACTAATCAATCGATCTTGTTGTGAATATTAATATCCAATCACATCTCATTATTGGTCAATCAGTAGTGAACATTTCAAATTCTCCATAAGTTGTACAAAAAAAATCTCCATAGGAGTATAAGACTTGAAATTTCATACACACTTTTCCCCTATGATTTTATAGTTGGCACGTTAATTTCTTATGACCTTTGGTGTTTGTTTGTGATTGGTGAATTTTTTTCCTTTGGTCTTTTGGGTGCTCCTTGTAGGATTTTTTCCTTTTTCTTTTTTGTTTTTGGTCGGTGTCCTTCTCTTGTTTTATCGAGGGACTAGTCCATAGATCATATTGTAGGTACGGAAAACCTACTCGCCACGTGGTGGAACAAGGTTGAACGAAACCACGAAGTAAATCTTGAGACGAGATATTATTTGCTAATTCCCAGATAAGTGTCAGTGACGAGTCAAATCAAATGTCAGACTTACTTTAACGAATATTGGATCTGCGAAGTAGATCTGAGATTAGCAAAGATATCAATTAGCGAGATATATATTACTTGGACAAGTAGACATATCGCGAAGAAAAGGAAGTACACGAAGTAGAAGATGCGAAGTATGGATTGTTACGCAAGAAATATGACAGCTGTCCCCGACAACAACAGAACAATTAGGCGAAAAGGAGGGGAAAACTTAATTGAAAATGGCTTGGGCGAAGTATAAATTAGAGTCACGTGAAATGTGTGATTTATGGCGAGATAAAATGAGTTGTAACCCATTATGTAATTTTTCCTATAAATAGAGAGCTCGATCCATTGTAGAAGGGGTTGGAAAAACTTGAGAGGGATACTTATATCATTTGTGCCTTCATAATTGTAAACTAAGTAAATCAATAAAGCTTTGTTTTCATTTCGTAATGTGATCTTGTCTTTGAGTTATTGAAATTAGTAGTTGGGTGTAACTATCGATTTTCCATAGTTACACATGTAGTTAACCTTTTGTCTATATAACGTTTAATTTACCGATCAAAAAAGGAATTTACTTATGACCTTTGGATCATCAAAATGGTACCACTAACCATGTTTGGTCCCGGCCTTAATTAGCTTCCGTCTTTAAAGGATTTGTTTATAATACCAAAACCATTCCTGATCACACGCATGATCATATCCCAGAAGATAAGGGCTGAATCATGTATAAACAACACAACTTAAAACAAAGTCAATACGGAATTATTCCAGTATTTTAATGAACGTGGAATTTAGTATACCAAAATTAATTAGTTGGTTCTTAATCAAATCCGAATCTTATTTTTAAGATGAAATAACTCAAGTTGCATTATGTAAGGGCTGATTGGCAATGTTGTTCACTTGTCTGTTAGCTTAAGATTCGTAGTTACGCAAATGGATTGAAGTTATGACGCTATTCATTTTTTTTTATTTTTTATTTTGATCAGCAAAAGTAAAATTTTATAGAAGGAAGCCTACCAGGGGGTAAGTAAGAAAGGTTCAGGAGAGCTTACAACCTGAACAGGACTAGGAGATCCTAAACCGACAAACCCTTACTACACAAAAAGGAATAGAAAAAAGGGAAAATTGGAAAAATGCCCCAAAATGGGGTGCAATGTTGAAAAACTGCCCCAACATTAAAAATAGTTGGAAAAATGCCCCACTGTTAGAAAAAACAGTTAAGTCCACATGTGTGGTCTCTCACGTGCGATAAAAAGACAGAAATACCCATCTCCGTTAAGATCTTGCCATGTATGCTAATCATCCAACGGACCTAGAGAAGGACCATAGGCACGTTAAAGGCACGTGATACACTTATAGTTACTAAAACACTATTATCTTTTCACGTTATTTCTTCTGTGTCCTTCCTCCCAGATTGCTCCACTGGCCGTCGATTCTTAACACTTTCAGAGCACGTGATTTCCGATAGGCAACACCAGTGATTTACCTCAACTCAACATTCTTCAATCTTTTTTCATATGATTAAGTGTTAAATTGGCAGTTAACACTAATTTCCAATCATATACATATGCAGTCAGAAATTGAATTTTATGCAATGAAATTGAAACACAACTGTAGTAGCGTAGACATTTGCAAGTATGTAAAAGCAAGATAACAGCAAGTGTTTTCACCTTTCTTCTCAAAAAATAACCTCAAACAGTTGTCTCCATTAAAATTAAGCCTTCTTTGCATTATAATTATATCTTACTTACATCAGCAGATATTACATATCCTTACAAAATGGAGAGCTACTTGATCCAAAAAAAAAAAAAAAATCTTGCCACAATCAGGCATGATGAAACAGATTACGCAATGACCACCTCCCACAGCGCACATAAATCACCCGAACGTACAGAAAACCAACCACCTCGCCGATTCCCAGTCAATCATCAACCCAATACCCCCAGTTTACGGACTTTTTTTGGCATACCTTGAAACAAATTATAAAGAGAACAAGTTATAAAGGGAATGAATGGAATGGTGAACTTAATCAAATTAGATAAAAAGCCAGTCTTCCGCACGAAGCGATGAGCCGCGTAAAGATGTTAATGGGTAGTTTGGACTGTACTACGAACACTAATAGTAAAATGAAATAAGATATGACAGACACTAATAGTACTTGTACTCAAAGAAAAAGAGTATAAACTAGAGAGATATCCAATAATTCTCATTCAGTGAATTTTACTTCACCACTGTTTAGTTGTTTGATCAGCTCTACCCTGTACTCTTTTCTTCTTATTTTAATTAAACCCCTAACTAGAAATTTCAGTGTTTTGGCATGTTGGTCCAGCCAACAATCTTAGGGAAACATGCTTTTATGCAGTGATATTGAAACATATTTGGATAGTAAAGATACCCTAAATGTTAATTTTACAATCACGAATTCACAATTTCAATGGCGATTTCCATTAAACTCTAAATTACAAAACACCTTGAAAACTCTAATTTTATGTAAATCCTAAAATTAAAATTTCTTCCAAATGAAAATTAACACAACACATCATGTAACTCAACCAAAAAAAAACAATTGGGTAATACTAGCTTACGGGTTTCCACGATCGAATCAACCCCAATCGTCTTCTTCTTCAACTTTTTTCGTCTGCAACTATCTCTTAAACATTTTCCCGAGCTTGGAATCACTGAAACGGTAAAGGGATAGATTCTTAATCATGAATAATGCATATAAACATTATCATCTATCTAAAATCATCAACGTACCTCATCTTTTCCCCTTCTTTCAACCCTTCTTTCTCTTCTCCCGTCTGTTTCTTTATCTTCAGATCCAGAAATGAAAATTAAGTTTGTTTGACCAAATGCGGTGGCCGACATACCTCCCACGTATGGTTACTCGCATGTGGTGGCCGACATAAAAAACCATAAGGTGGCGACACATCTCACCGTCAAATAATCCTTCGCATACGTGGCAGCATCTTAGTGGGTGGGGATATTTTTGTCTTTTTTAGCACGTGAGAATTCGCACATGTAGAGTTAACAGCTATTTCTCACAGTGGGGCAGTTTTCCAACTCTTTTTAACGTTGGGGAACTTTTCCAAGATTGCTGTCCAAATTGGGGCAGTTTTCCAATTTTCCCTAGAAAAAACCCAAAGAGAACTAAAAAAACAAAGAAGGAGTTCCAATTTAAGAGTGCATCGTTTAAAGATAAACCCCTAACATCATTCGACTTCGAACACCAGAAGAAAGCTTGAATTTTCACTTGTTTGATGACGTCTTCAGCAGTATCAGTAGCATCTTCAAGAACTATTGCATTTCGCGTTTTCTAGATGGTCCAACAAATCGATGCCGGAAGAACAGACCAAAGCTTTATCCCAAATGGATGTGTCAGTTTACATTTCCAACTCTTAATGATTGTGTCAATGCAGTTGGGAATAGCCCCTTGAGTGCCGGTAACATCCCTGAAATGCTTCCATACATGCGAATAAAATTTGCAGTGAAAGAGTAGATGAGAAACGGTTTCACTGGCCTTACAACAAAGACGACAACCATCGATTGTATGCTTTCCTTACCTATAAAGTTTATCCAAAGTGTTGAGTCTTTTATAATAAACAAGCCATAGGAAGAAACCCACTCTTTGAGGCCAAGACCTTGACCAAACGCAAAGATTTAGGATAGGAAAATCGTTGTCCAAAGCCATCTTAGTATAACTAGATCTTACACTAAACTTTCCAGTTTTATCCAATCTCCATTTAAGCTGATCAAGACCTTGACTTAAGCAAACAGACTCCAAAATGGCAGTCAGATTACATACCTTACTGATTTGAGATTCTGTTAATCTTCTATGCAAACCAAGATTCCAAGAACCTCCATTTGATATAGTATTCACAGCCATTTCAACTGACCAATTTTTTACTGAAGACGCTTGATAAAGATAGGGGAAAGCTTTAGAGAAAGGAAATTCACCTAGCCGAAGATCTTCCCAAAAAAGAACTGAAGAGCCATTCCCCACCTTCAAAGAAGTGTTAGCTTTAAAAAAATCAAGTTGATTGTAGATTCCTTTCCAAAGGCTAACTCCTTGAGGATTTTTCAGAACCTTTGTTTCTTTATCATAACCCGTGGAGCCATATTTAGAAACGACATCTCTTCTCCATAAAGCTTCTTTCTCGGAGTTGAATCTCCACCACCACTTTGAAAGTAGAGCTTTGTTCATACTTCTTAAAGACTTTATTCCCAGAGCCCCACATTTCAAAGGGGTGTGAACTATTTTCCAAGCAATCGGATGATAACCTTTTTTCTCCTCCCTAGGATCCCATAGAAAATCTCTGATGATTTTCTCAATAGCATTTATAACCTTAACAGGAGCCGCGAACAAAAATAACATATATATGGGGACACTTGCAATCACACTTTTAACCAATCTAAGCTTACCAGCCTTGTTAAGAGAAGATCTTATCCAATAGGCTAATCTTTTTTGGCATTTTTCAATTATCGGTCCCATTTTTTGGAGTTGTGAGCTTTGTCTCCAAGTGGAAGGCCAAGGTAAGAAGAAGGGAAGTAATCGGCTTTACAACCCATCATAGAAGCCAAACCTCCCAAATCAGTGACACCTGCCATGCCAAACATACTCGATTTGGAGAAATTAATCCTTAAACCGGAGGCGAGCTCGAACAGAAGCAATATTATCCTAAGATTATTCACCTGCTCCCTTGATGCATCTAGAAATACCAAAGTGCCATCGGCAAGTTGCAGATGGCCAATCTTTAATCCATTAGGACTCATACTGAAGCCCCCAATCCACCCTTGAGCAAGAGCCATCTGAAACATGTTACTCAAGACTTCAGAAAGAATAAGAAAGAGGAAGGGAGAGATGGGATCTCCTTGTCGGAGACCCTTACCCGAGATGAACTGAGAATGCGCAGACCCGTTTATGAGAACTGAAATTGGAATGTTGACTATACACCCTTGAATCCAACTTCTCCACTTTCGCCCAAATCCCATTTTGGCTAGCACCTGACGCTATTCATTGTAGTTACATACTTACATAGGTCTCTGCAAACTGCTGTGACTAAACTTGTGGTAAATCATCTTATGGATAATTGATCTTTTTGTATCCGAAATTAAGCATTGGATAAGTTTGTGATGGACGCAGATAGTTATTTTTTTTCTTCTGTACTGCCGAACTGCGAGCAATACTATACTCGGGGATATCAATTGGGCTTTAGAGGTATTAATTGGCTGGTCTTCACTTCCGTGTCTATTAATTGCATGGACCAGTATGGATAGGTTTTCATCTCATCCGCAACCAATCCAATGCAATACGGATTTTGAATTTGGCATCCGCATCAAATCCAAATCCAATGGATGCACGGATGGACGGATTGGATGTGGATAATCCAATGGATTTGTTTTAGTTCAAATTTATAGTAAAGAAAATAAATCCAACACAAGTGACTCCTTATAAAATCTACATATCATATATATGTATACAAATATAAAAGTGTCATGTACAACATCCCAATCAAACACCTTAAAAATTCATAAATGATCCATATGTATTTTCTAGAACTATATAAATGCCTATAATTTAACGGATATGGATGTCTAACGGATTTTCAAGGTTGCACCCGGGCCCGATACATAATCCATTGGATTTCAAAAATTTCATCCGCATCCAATCCATTAATGATTGGTCCGGGCATCCATCCGCAAAAGAACGGTTGGTCCCGATTAAATCCGCAGATTACGGGTAAAATGCTCACCCCTATGTATATACATAGAAAGGTAAACTCAAACTATATAGATGGCCCGTACGCCCTACAACAATGATAAATTTTTGGGGATAATTTTTCGAGACAAATGCCACCTCCCACGTCAGTTTGGTCGGCAGGAAACGTTACGTACATACAGGGACGGAGTCAGGACTTTTAGTTAGGCGGGACAAATTTATATATTGACAGTGATGATCTAAAACTAGTTAGGAGGCCGAAGGCTACAATTCTTTTTCACCTTTATTTAGCTACATTTTGGGTTGTGAACACATTGAAATACTTGTTATAACAATTCTAACATGTTTTTCATTTAGAACCGTATATATATGAATTTGCAGAAACTCCATGAACACACGGTATAACAAACATGCTATCAAAGGGTTCACTTTTGTTTTTCTTTTTCCGAATTAGTTATGATTAGGGCTGCCAACGGATACCCGATTACCCGGACCCGGAATGGAATCGGTTGAAACGGGTCCGGTTCCGGGTCCTAATACTAGATCCATTAGTAATTTTGGGACCCGACGGTTCTTGAATACCCGACGTAATCGTATTTTACTTTCTGCCTCACAAACTTTATATGTCCCAGTTCCTAAAGGTTTTTCCTATTTCTCATCCCCATTTTTCTTATTTCCCATCCTTCTTAATTCCTGTCCCTAATTATCCTAAATACCACTCATATAAAATTTTATATGTCCTAAATACCATCCCTTGACTTTTATTTACACCCAACAATTAAAAAACCAAAATCCTAGGTAATGAATAACGTTTCCATTTACTCGCCACCGATCACTATCTTTCCATCACCGCCTTCAGTGAATATAGATAAGGGAGAAAGTTCGGTGTACGGACATAGATTAAAAATGGTGGCGAGGGGACTAGGCCATCATGTTACACTGTCCTCGTTGGATGATATGTTGAATGACTTACCCCGTTTTCGTTGGAGCATATGTTGAATGATTTACACTGTTCTCGTTGGAGCATCCACTAAGTTGTTTGATAGATTTAGTTTGGAAGTATGTGCTATTAGGTGGGTCATGTGTTTCTATCTTTTGCGTTAATTTAAGTAAAACCTATTGTATACTATCAACTGAGTGATTTGATTAGCATGTTTTGGTAGATACACAAGTAGTTCAAGTGCAGTCGATAATGGAATTAGGATTGAGATTTTTTCCCCCCCTAAATTTTGAATAATCGATCCTTCAATAAATGATTTACCCATTAGTCACCGATTAGCAGGCTAATTGACAAAAAGTAAAGAAATAGGTATGTTATATCAATTCATTAGAATATAACTTAGGGTTTCAAACTTAATAATTTTTGGTTTTGTTTAGGGTTAATTAGATGAACTAAAAAGAAGACAAATAAAAATGGTAAGAATCATGGTCAAAAGAAATTTGACTTTTATGGGTGGTACATAGGAAAAAAACAAAACTAAAATATAAATTGATTTTAAAAATTGTGAAGAAATAGGAAATAAGAAAAATGGGGATGAAAAATAGGTAAAACCTTCCTAGAACCTGTCTCTTTTTTACTGAGATCAAGATAATCTTTTTATTTCATGATCAATCTTTCCTTCTAACTGATCAACCCATCTTAATAATATCTATTGTTATTTAATATACTGTGGTTTTTTATTTATAAATTTCTTCATGGATGTACAAATAATGATTGGATTTTCAAATATAATAAGCTTCAAAATTAACGCTGCGATCATATCTTGGTCGATGATTATTTGGAATTGCTGATTTATCAATATTAACATCAACTGATAAATTATTGTGATGATCAGATTTTCTTCTTCTTCTTTTTCCATTCTTTGATCTAGAACACCTTCTTCTTCCTAATACGAATCCTCCCATTTTCTCCAGATTCAATCAAAATTTTCCCGTTCAATCAAATTCAAACATGGGTTCTATGTAGAACCAACCAATAATCTTAAAAAAGAAAAAAAAATCAATATATTACAGCTCGTAAGTTATAAGATATGTACAGAGAAGGGATTGAAAAATAAAGAAAGAACAGAATAAAACCAACAGCACTAACACTCTTTTTCTCTCTCTCTCTAGGAATTTAAGTAGTGTAGATTAAATTAGGGAACATTATTTAAATAACCTTACTATAGAGCCCTTCTAAAATACCCTTATCAACTTATACAAATATCCCTAAGCCTAATACATTACTAAAATACCCTTTTTTATATAGTGTATATACAAAACCACCACCATTACCACTATTCAAAAAAAAAATTAAAAAACATCTCTAATGCCCATCACCACTGTCCACTGCCTCCTACCACCACCGAAGACCACCACCACCGCCGACCACCAGCAACCGCCACCACTGCCGACCACCACCGCCGCCGACCACCACCGCCGCCAACCACCACCGCCAACCACCACCACCTACGACCACCACCGCCAACCACCACCACTGTCCACCACCGCCGCCACCGCTAACGAACACCACCACTCTCTACTACCACCGCCACCGCCAACAACCGACACCCACCACCGCCGCCAACCATCACCGCCGTCAACCACCATCGCCGCCGCCAACCACCACCACCATGTGGAGTCAATTTGCTGAAGTTGTGTTCATATCGAAGGAAACTAGCTCAAGTTGTCTTCAACAATAAAGGCAACTAGCACAAAGTTGTCTTCAAAAAGTGACAGCAACTAGCATAGGTTGTCTCCATATATGGAGGCAACTAGCACAAGTTGTCTCTAAAAAAAATAAAAATTATACACAAATAAGTGAACCTAGTGTGAATCGAACACACATCTACTGACATATAGTCAGTTGTGCTACCATTGCACCACAGGTTTGCCACACCATCAGTGTTCAACCAACAAATCAAAGAACCACCATATAACACCACACCCTCCATCTCTGCTACTGCAACTCTACCTGTAACAGCTTCATGACCACAACCGTCTATGAACACTTTCAACATGAGCCAATAGCTGCAGTCACTTCCATGCCCCTACTAAAACACCATCAGCAACACACAAGCAGTAACAACTTCTTGTTCTGCTTTCAATGCCTGGATTCATATTGAGTTCCTTCTCAACTTCCTAAGCATTCATCTACTCTCTTGACTTTAAAGCATGAGCACCAGTAGCACAACCACAACAACTCAACACAAACCCTGTGTTATCATTGCACCACAAATTCGTCACAAATACTCTAAGATATATGTATAAGATAGTTTCAGATGAATAAATGGACCCAAAAACATAACCAAGTTTCCTCCGAACTGGAATCAACTAGCTCAAGTTTCCTCCAATCTGGAATCAACTAGCTCAAGTTGCCTCCAAAACTGAAAGCAACTTGGTCAAGTTGTCTTCAGAAAAAGGAAGGAACTAGCTCAAGTTGTCTCCAATAGTGGAAGCAACTTGGTCAAGTTGTCTCCAAAGTTGGAAGCAACTTTCTCTAGTTGATCAAAAAATCTAGAGTTCAAGAATTAAATGAAGCAAACAGAATGGAGCTATTTTCGATGTTTCTACAGTTCAATATCACACTATTCAAGCAAATTAAATTTACTGAATCGATAATGGCATCAAAAGAGAGTATACCTGAAATTTATTGCACCTGTTACTTCCTGCAATTTTTGTAGCAATAACATCATCATCAACACCAACCACTTCTCTTGACTGAACCAATACTCAATCTACAGCTTCTCTTGTAACTTCATAATCTCCATTAGAATCACTGCATAGCAACCACCTGCATTTTTTGAATCTGCTAGTGAGCTCAGAACTATCTAAAACAACTTCATAATCTGCACATTTCAGCTCATGACTCGCAATCCAACTCCTGGCAAAAGTGACACCTTCAGGTTAAGCCGTCTCATTACCATTGCTCCCTTTATTTCTCTAGCACCACTGTCTCAGTACCCAGCTCTCATCCGTTGATATAACTGTAACTATACTATCTCAGCCTTGAGCATAACCTGTAAAACCTAACATACATATAGGTTTTGTTCTCCATAATCATCTCACCATCTACACCAAAACTAAGCACATCAGCACAAACCAACTGCATTCAATCACTTCATACATTTTTCAACCTGTTGAGTCACGAACAACCAACAACATCAACACTTTATGTAGCTTCTGCAACAGCTGCAATTACGACACTATTCATCCAACATTACCTGCTACCACCAATTTAAGCATCTTAATTTTTAGACAACACCAATACTATCAAACTGTCACAGAACCACCAGTTCCATCTACCAATCACCTGTAAATACATCTATAACAGAAATATCTTCTTTAGAAAAGCACACCATTCACAGCTCCACAATCCAGTCAATCGCAAACCACCATTCACAATCAAATCCATCTATAATTACCCAATTCAACCACAATTCAATTAAAATCAAATTAACAGATAATAGACGATTCCAGGATGAAAACCATACCTTGGCAATAAGCACCACCACCATCATTTGTATACTCTTATTCTTTCCGATCCGGAATTTATCACCACCACCACCACAACAATAAACAATCTTTCCAAATCAAAACGAAATCTAAATCTCGTGACTAAATCTGAATCTTCAAATCAAAATCAACACGAAATCTAAATCTCGACTCGAAATTATCAAATCGAAAACTACCTGAAATGGTTTCAAACACGCAAATCATCAAATTAAAAAATTACATGAAATCGAAATCTTCATCTACTGATTCTTCATAAACCCCTTCTTCTAATCATTAGCAGCAACTTCGTCGATCTTCTCCTTCATTACTGCAAATTGATGGCAACACCTTCATATCCCCTGATTTCTTTAGTTTCATCTCCCTTCCGACTGCAACATCAACTCAAACCCTAATATCAACAAAACCATCTTCCATTTCATCTTGATTCAGTCAACAGCATCTACAACCATTTATCCCTCTCAAATTCAGATCTACTAAGATTCAGATCTACTCACTTAATTTGTTCTTGATCCCCTTTCAAAACTCTGCTCGATCTATCTGGATAATAATGGTGGTGTTGACGGCGATGGAGATGATGGTGGTTTTGGTGGCGTTGGTTGTGGTGGCGACGGAGACTGGTTTTTCCCAGACGTGAAAACTGAAAATGGATTTTTCTCGAGTGAATAATGAAGAAGTTGAAGTATAAGTGGGGAAGGTTAAAACTGGAATTATGTTAATTATTTTTCAATTCATAATTTCACTTCTGCCATCAGGGGTATTTGTAAAGACCCATAAGGGTGTTTGTGCAAGGCCCATGGATAGTAGGGGCATAAATAACATTCCTACTTTTAACATTCACTTGCAGAAATTGGGGGTTTTGAGGAACAAATGTTTTCTCGGATCGAAATCGGGTGTTTAGCTAGGGTTTAATTAGGGTTTTTTCTTCTGCCCAAAGTGGTTCAATTTAAATTGGAGATTTGGATTTTGAACTAGGGTTTTCTTTTAAGTTTATTGTGTTAACAATGGAAGAAGAAACAAAAAATGTATCTCCAAAATGTTGTAATGGGGAGGATACAAATAGTAAGTTACCAGATGAACTAATTCACTACATCATGTCCTTCAATGATACAAAATATGCTGTCCAAACTAGTGTTTTATCGAAAAGATGGATTCATATTTGGAAATCTCTGCCTTTTCTCATCTTCGATAGGAGTTCGTTTTCGCGTGATAAAACTAAGAGGTTCATAGAATTTGGTTACATGGCACTTTTATATCGCGGTAGTGTTAATATTCATAAGTTTAGTTTGGAATGGGTGAACTCCGCATTTGATAAGACGGTGACAATGAATCTTAATGTATGGTGCCTTCATGCCATCAAGTATAATGTTCAAGAAATGACTATGATAGTTTCTCAATGTCATAATTCCGCATATGAAATTCGGGTTATTTGATTTTTGGTACTTACTTTTTGACCTAAATCTGGGTTTGGTCTAACATTTGTCCAGGCTTTGCGTTTGGTCTAAAGACCAACGTTGACTCGCATTGACCAGGTTAAGTCATGACGTGTCTAAACATTTGGTTAATTAATTCGTAATTACTAAAAAATATATATCTTTAGTAACAATGACTGACATTATCCTAAACCCATCAAACACGTGGGTGATCTATCTTACATCTTAACACAACTATGAGATAAGCGGCTAAGATCTCGAAAGTTCTTTTTTTCATTTCTTCATCTCACTTCTCGCACAAGTCACGGACAGAAACACCATCTCTTCTCCACCTTCGCAACATTCATACATACAGAAGCCCCTTTATTTTATTTCTCATTTAAATCCCATATACTCACCTGCTCTTTCTCATCTGTGATTAATTAAATAACCCCGATTCATATTTAAATTAATTTTCTCCCCTAAAGTTTTCAGATTGAAATTATATTTCACATAGTTCAATTTGTGATTAAACCTGATCCGATATTATAATTCATTTTTTTCAATTTGTTTTTTCAAACCCTATATCATAACCCTTAAACCCATTAATCGTATGCCGTCAAGATTTGATTTCATCTTGATTTGAGCTCTGATTTTCGGTATTTTTATTCGATGAAGCTCTTTGAAGGAATTTTAAGGTTTTTACTGGGTTCAACTTTGGTTTGGGAGGTGTAAATAAATGTAGAGGTTGGGGATGAAAGCAGAGGCGTCTAGTTGAAGTTTTAGATTACCCTAAAATTGAAATAATGGGGTTTTAAGAATTCATTTTGTGTTCGTGATGTTACCAGTTTAAGGGACTTGAAGATGGGTTTGTAATGGGCAATTGTTCTTCTCTGCAAATTCTGCTTCTTTCGTAATTTTGGTAGAAGATTTATACGGATTGAGCTTATTATTGATGATTGCCTTTGTTTTTATGTTATCATTTTGGCTTCATGATTTTTGTTTATAAGATAACTGAATTTGTGATATGAAATGAGGTTGAATGATAACCATTAAAATGGAAACTGTGATTTTTAATTTGGGGAAGAATGAAGAACATGAAATTTAGGGTTCTTCTTTAATTAGATTTAGATTGTTAACGGTTACTTGACGACGTTGAGTTATTTATTTATTTATTTTTCTTTTAGCATTTACTTAACAGAAGTCATGACTTAACCGGGTCAATGTGGGTCAACGTCGGTCTTTAGACCAAACGCAAATCCTGGACAAATGTTAGACCAAACCCAGGTTTAGGTCAAAAAGTAAGTACCAAAAACCAAATAACCCATGAAATTCATCACCATATTCTTAATTGTAATTCATTGACGAAGTTGGAGATTATGATGTCGGGTAGCGCCAGATATGTAGATATAGTTCTACCAAGATCGATGAATTTACCTCTGCTTAATGAACTATCCCTTTTTGGATTATCAATCTCTGGTGTTGAATCCTCCAAAACACTTTTTTCAAGTTGTCCAGCTCTGGAAACATTACGTATAAATCGATTGTGATTTGAGGAATTTGGTTGTTGATTCTGTCAGCCTTAAGGACTTTGAATATGAAGATGGTGGTAGATATCATTTGCCTCAAAATGATACTACGACTAACATTATCAAGTTATGTGCTCCAAATCTAGAAGTCTTCACTTGCAAATCTTTGTTGACTCAAGATTATTCTCTAGAAAGTTGTTCTTCAGTGTCCAGGGCAATTTTTGACATGTTCCTCAAAGAAGAAGACGAGGCAGCAGAAAAATATGAAGAACTACCTTCCTTGGAAATAGATTTGTATGCTAAGCGTGCGGTGAAATTTCTAGCAGCAGTATATATGGTGAAAGAAATGAGATTATCGTCTGGTTTGCTAGAGGTATGGGTGCTTCATCTCTTCCATGAATCTAACAGTATAACCATGTATTATTGATAACTGTGCTGGTCCTTAAGCAACCAGACTTTCACGGTTTATAACACGTTCTTAGCTTTTATGATGATACCTTTTAGTTATCAAGATGATTGATTTGTTGGTGTTTCTTTCTCGGGTCTAGGATAAGGAGGACGAGTTGACACCAAACATTGTCAAAACTGTTGTTGTGCTAAACTACTATGAGATCATTCATATAACTTCATTAAGCAGTCTATGTTTAAGCGAGATTTTAGCTGCTATAGTATTTGAATTTTTTTTCTTTTTGTCTTTCTAGGTTCTCTCACAAGCTTTTCACTTATTATCCTTCCTGTTGCGCCAAAGCCTGCGGAAGCGTTAGGTTGCACTACTACAATGATACTCTAATATTTCCAAGAACACAATCACACACACAAGAAGAACAAATATTTAACGAGGTTGAATCCTCGGGAAGGAATAACCAATTTTATATATCACCGTATAGGTTGGAATATACAAAGCTTTAGACGAGAAGAAGATAACTCTTACTTAGTTCTGGTGTGTTTTCTTTAGTTCTCTCTATGGCTATTTATAAACATCAATAGGACTGGACACATTCCTTAACAAGGATTACTTTCCTATAAGTATAGGGTTTCCTAACTTATCTCTAAGAGACAAACCTCTTAAGCTGCTATACTTAGGACACAAGTACTTGGTTTTCTTAACCAACTAGATTTCCTAATCTAATCCTTGACCGACCTACCAACAATTCTCCACCTCGGATCATGCATTCATGCATGAGACGATCAATAGATAAAATCACCTCCATCTTCCAACGTCGATTGAACCATCACTGGTTTCCTACGTATCCTCAATAGGAATCAAACCCGACCGTAGTTCTCTCAAATGGCCATGATAGAATACCTCCACCAGGTTCCTAAGAACCTCTGCCACAAAAAGGGCCTTTCACCAAACCGGAAGGATGTGGATCAATTTCAAAAAATGTCGAAACTTGATCCCATAAACTACTTTAGTCAACATATCAGCTGGATTGTCTTTGGTATCGATCTTCACAAGTAGAATGTCTTCTTCTTCAAGAATTTCTCTCACAAAGTGAAATCGTACGTCTATATGTTTAGTTCTAGCATGATGCACTTGATTATTAGCCAAGTAAATTGCGCTTAGACTATCACAATGCACAAGCATTTGGTCTTGCACCACTCCTAAGTCATCTAGTAAAACTTGTAACCATATAACCTCCTTAAATGCCTCAGTCACTGCCATATACTCCGCCTCCGTAGTTGAAAGCGCCACAGTAGACTGCAAGATTGATCTCCAACTAACCGGTGCTCCTGCTATGGTAAATATATACCATGTAGTTGAACGTCTCTTTTCCAAATAACCAGCATAGTCAGAATCCACATACCTAACACATAACTGATTGTTACTTTTATCCTTCACAAACTACAAGCCAACATCAATGGTACCATAAAGATACCTCAAAATCCATTTCACAGCTTGCGAATGTTCCTTTCTAGGACAATGCATATAACGGCTGACCATACTAAATGAATGTGAAATGTCCGGCCTTGTACATACCATCATATACATCAAGCTACCAACAGCCTCAGCATATGGGACTTGGGCCATATACTTTCGCTCTACTTCAGTAGTGGGAGACATACGAGCATTCAACTTAAAATGAGCACCAAGAGGAGTACTTACAGATTTAGTTCCTTCATAGACACCAAAATTCTGTAACACTTTCTTCAAATATGACTTCTGAGAAAAACAATCCTTACCCTTCTCTCTGTCACGTTGAATCTCCATACCAAGAATCTTCTTAGCCTCTCCCAGATCTTTCATCTCAAACTCAAATGACAACTTGTACTTCAAATTATCGATCTCTTTCTTGTTATTCGATGCAATCAGTATATCATCGACATACAAGAGCAAATATATGAAAGACCCATCACGGAGCTTCTTGAAGTATACACAATGGTCAAAGTGACTTCTTTTGTATGTTTGGCCTATCATAAACTGATCAAATCGTTTGTACTATTGTCTTGGAGACTGCTTCAGCCCGTACAACGATCTCTTTAGTTTACATACACAATCTTATTTTCCAGCAACTTTGAACCCACTCGGATGAGTCATATAGATCTCCTCTTCTAGATCACCATGTAAGAACGCCGTCTTAACATCTAGATGAACTAGGTATAAATCATATTGTGCTACCAAGGACAATAAAATTCGGATTGATGAGTGCTTCACAACTGGAAAGAACACCTCATTGTAGTCAATCCCTTCTCTTTGAGGATAAACTTTTGCAACTAACCTTGCCTTGTAGCGTACTTGATTCACCTGAGATCCTTCTTTCTTAGCATATACCCATTTGCACCCTATGGCCTTCTTACCGTTCATAAGCTTCATAAGAATCCATGTGCCATTCTTATAAAGAGACTCCATCTCATCCTGCATTGCACCTTCCCATTATTTACACTCTGCACTACGTACAACTTCTAAATAGGAAGTAGGAGTACCATCTTCTATAACTGGTAATGCATAAGCAATGTAATCATTCATCCAACCAGGATTCCTGGTTGATCTTCTTGGTTTGATGGTTGCTATGGTCTCTGTGACTGTAGCTTCTGTATCTTCTACTAATTCTTGTTCCTCTTCCTCAACAGGGTCACTATCATTTGGAACTTCAGTAGTTACCTCTCTTGAAGACCCAATGTCTTCAGAAGTATTCTGAAAAGATACAGACTTAGCTGGAATTAGTGGAGTTGCATCAATCTCCACCTGCTGCAAAGACTCACTACCGGAATTTAAGGCCTAGTTAAATAAGTTATTTGTGTTGTGGTACATGGAAGGGAACATGTTGATAACATGACAATGTGCAACCGCTATGACCCACATGACTAGTTTGCTTGATCAAGGTATTATGTTTAACCATTAAATTTTGTTTAGCAATTATGCGCACTTATATTTTCTATGATTAACCATTAAATCGATTATCACATGGACCAGTGGGATAATGTAGGAATATTTTTGTATGACTAGAAATATTCCCTTGGGCCCATGTAATAACCTTGGTAATCTAGATTATTGTTATTTTAAATATCCTGTTTCCTTTATGGGATTATATGTTCCTAATATCTCTTCTTTGATGGACGGTAGAGATTTAATGCTAATAGTAAACCCTAGGAACTTGGTCCTCCTTCTACCTATAAAAGGAATGCAATAACCATCAGTATTGTGTTCGAGAATTTAGTATTCATAACGTAACAGGTGAAGAAGGAGAAACCATGACCTCCACAAGGTATCACCGCTGCTACAAAACTGATCGGTATCCTAACACGGATTAGCGCTACCATGTATTCCGTATAAACCTATTGTTGCATATTTTATTGTGTGATTATCATGAAGTTCAAAGATCCTGATGAACGATCTATAAAAATAAATCTTAAAACCATACATTGGAATTGGCTGGCGATCATGATCAAGCTAAGAAATTTTTTCTCGCAAGAGCCGTTGTTGCTTGAAAGAAAAAATATTGGTTTTTTAGTGGCAGCAGACTGCATAATCTTTTTTTATCGTGTACACAATTTATGGTTTTATCATAATTGGGAACGCAACAATCTACCTAACATATAGCAATTTTAAGTTTCATTTTAGCCATCCTTTGCAAAGCAAAGTATAATAAACAGACAAAATATTATGATCCTTGTGCGACTCCAACACAGAACGGAACCACCTTGAGCTGCTTGATTAATCACTTTGGTTTTCCGGCCAGTGTTCTACTTTTGCTTGAAGCTGGATATATAGAGTATAATACATGGTAATCAGAATGGCGGAGTATGATCTACTTGACTGGTCACTGGCTTGGACGTGCCCCTTAATAACTTGAAGGAAAAAAAATTACACAATTGAAAGAGAAAGCAAAGAATCCAGAACACACTAGACCTTATTTATAAGGCCTTCTTTATATTAAGCAAAAAATCCACCAGATACAGTAAATGAGAATGAGAAGGTGCACCTATTTTTGGTGTTGGTTGATTCTTGAGATATTTAGTAAAAGGGTCGTATCTTTCGTGCCTAATTAGGGTCTGGGTCGTAGAACATGCAATTGATGCATTAGGGTCGTAGACTAATGGTAGACTAGTTTATCCATCCAAAATTTTTACTAAAATACCCTTATAAAGTAGTAAAATGCCACTATATCCTAACCCCATTTTAAAATTTAACTGACTTCGAAGTTGACCGGACCCAAATAAAATTTCCAAATCATAACTAAACATTTGATGAATTTCACAAGAGAAAACACAACATTCTCACCTTTGAATCGCACTCAACATCTTCAGCTCATCTTTGTTCTTCAAATATTGATTCTTGTTATTTCCAAATCGAAGAACCCAATTCATTTACTTGGAACACCATTTTTAAGTGTTATTCAGAGAATCATCACCCTAATGATGCAATTCTTGTGTTACTGTTAATAGCTTCGTCAATCAGCTTTAAGCCCAAATAATTTCATGTTGCCTGGACTATGTGCACTTGTGGAAGGAAAACCGGTACATGGATTAAGTTTGAAAATTGGGCGAATTATATGTACTGAGTGTGGTTAGCTTGAATTCTAAATGCTTGATGTGATATTGTTTCGGTTGGACAAGTATTTGATTGAGTGGAGAATACAGATATGCTTTCTTGGAATTCTTAAATCAGCGGATGTGAAATGTGGATGAACTAACGTTGCCCAGAAGTTGTTCGACGAAATGTCAAAGAGGAATTCCAAAGTGATGGATACTTAATTGGACTGTTGCCGCTGCTTAACAGTACGTGTTCATTTTTATTTTTTTTATCATGTATGCAAATGTTGGTTATGGTTCCATTGATTCGCATACCAGCTGGTTTTGTTTCTGTATTGGTCCAAACAATTTTCTGACAAGGGACAAGTACTGCGATCAATGGGTGGTGTTCTAACAGTACTACTTCATTTTTTGAAGCTTGAGTACTACTTCAATGATAGCTAATGGGTTGCAACTCGTAAATCAGGATCATGTTTTTTTTCAGTTAAAATTTCGGCCGTTGATTTTCATGGGTTGCAATGATATGAACGGGTAGATGAGGAAAAGCATTTGGGTGATGATTTGGGGGGGAAATAAAAACCCCTTTTGACAATATTCTAACAGTCAACATCAGTCAACCTATAGTCAGGGTGATTGGAAAATATTAAAAGTCAACTGACGGCTTTCTAACGGTCCATGGTTAGTCTACGACCCTAATGCATTAACTGCATGTTCTACGACCCAGACCCTAATTAGACATTAAACATACGACCCCTTTTACAAAATATCTCTTGATTCTTTTGTGGGGTATTCAACGCAGATGGTCTCTTTTCAAATTTGGGCAACCCGTTATGCCTAATCCCGTGAAAGAAGAAGTCAGTAAATCTGGTATAGATGTCAACTTACGGCAGTCTTGGATAGATACTCTCTCAAGGAAAGGGAAGGAATTATAAGGTGGCGGAGGTGCAGACCATGCTTCTAAATTTTCACAGAATCTGATGGATAGCGTAGTTAGCTGAGGGAATAATGTTCTTGTTGTTGTGCCAGAACCTTTGCTTTCTCCTTGTTCTTCTTGTTGTTGCTGGTAGTAAAACTCCTCACCTAAACACTTGACTGAACTCATTCCATCAATCCAAAGAATCTGAAGAGATGACCCACTAATTTTGTACAACTCTTTTCAAATTTGGAAGCAACCCGGAAGCTTTAAATGAAACAGTAGATAATCCCGTTGAGACCTTCCAACACCAAAAAAGAAGTTAAAGTCTGCTTGGAAATCTTCCACCGTAAACTCAAAATTCGAAGATGTCAACTTTGCCGTCTGTGCCTCTGTCTTGGATAGATACTAACTCTCAAGGAAAGATCTTCTAATTTTTGGAAGGAATTATTCGATAAAAGGTGGCGGAGTTAGCTTTTCAATACCTCTAGGCATTCTTGAATTTTCTATCCCTTCCCAGAAATCTAGATGGATAATGTCTTCGAATCTTACAATTATATTCCCCGAGGGAATAACGTTGCTTGTCAAAGACTCGGGAAATTCTTCTATTTCAGTATCACTTAAATCAAGTGACCTTAGTTGTGTCAGAGCTCCAAAGTTACGAGGCAAGGCTTTTAATTGAGAACAATTTGTGAAGTCGAACTCCGTTAAATTGTAGAGGAGACAGATTGAATCGGGTAACTCTGAGATTTTTGTTCTTGAAATATCAAAGGACGATAGACTCTGGAGATGCCCAATACATGTTGGCAAGACAGTAACACCCTCACAATCACGGATATACAAAGTCTTCAATCTGGTGAGCGTCGTAATGGAATCAGGTAAAACTGTGGCGTCTGTATTAGAGAGATTTAGATATCGCAAATTAATCAAAGAACCAATTTCGTTGAGAATGTTTTGAACATTTTTGGATCCATAAAGGCTGAGAGTTTGCAGATTGCAAAGTTGATTAATGGACGCGGCATGAACATATTCAAGATTAGAATAACTTAGGTCAAGGTACCTCACTCATATGTTTAAACCTCAAAGTGGAAGATATAGTTTTCAGAATTCTGTGATCATAGGATTCATAGCCTAGCTGATGTATTACACGAAGACGCTTGTTACTCAGTGGGCTCGGGAAAACGAAACCTTCATCTTCCGAAAGAATTGTCCGCAATCTTGTTGCATTTTTTAATCCATCAAATTCTTCTGGTGGCTTCCCTTCAGTGATTAGCCGTAGCCGACGAATTTGAGACACTTCACTTGTCTTCAGAATCGTGACTTCATGGCTGCCAACTGTTGTTTTTTTGATAGTTTGATGATCATGGAGATGTATGAGCTTAGTTTTAGAGTTGCTTCTCATACAGAGCTCCTTTCTATGGAGCAAGATTGTTCTCTCAAAACTCACACTTTTTTATTATTATTTTTGCTCACTTGGTTTTGGATACTTGTTTGAGTTGGTTTTTGGATGATCCAAAAATGAGACCATGGCTTGCCTATTTATAGGCTTAGTGATGGACTATCTAGGGTCCTCTAGAGAATTCTTCACGTGCTTATTATGACCGACCAACAAAGAGAATTCTAGAGACAAAATGCTCTAGAAAAATCGTGATGAAAGAAATCCTAGAAAACTCTAGGCCCACGTGATGAAACATAAGTGTCTAGATTTCTCTAGATTTGGGCCAATGCATGAACATAAAGCCCATGGGTTTCATCACATTAGTTACCCATCACAAATTATCATGATTTTTAACACCCCCTCTTAATTTGTGATGTTAAGCTTGTCTCTAAAATGATTGAACTTATCCATCGTGACTGCTTTTGTGAAAATGTCCGCATTTTGGTCGTGTGTCGGACAAAATTGGAGCTCGATTTCTTTATTTTCGACCAACTCTCTGATGAAGTGGTGTCGTAGCTCTATGTGTTTCGTCCTTCCGTGGAAGACTGGATTTTTTGTCATTGCAATTGTAGACATGTCGTCACAGTAGATAGTTGTCGGCTTCTTTTGCCTTTGTTGTAGGTCGGTCATTCTTCTTCTTAGCCATACTGCTTCACATGCTGCACTTGTTGCTCGCTTTATGTACTACTTAGTGAGGATAGTGCCACCGTACTTTGATTTTTAGAACTCCAAGAGATAACTTTTGTTCCCATATAGAAAACATAGCCTGATGTGCTTTTTCGGTCTTCAATGGAACTTGCCCAATCACTTTTTCTGTCATCAAAATACCAAAAATTTAACATGGTATCAGAGCGGGTTCGATCCAAATGGTCGTTAAAGTTTCCGCTACAAGCTGAAGGTGATAATTCCGCACAAATGAAGTTCAAAGAAGATGAGAAGACGCAAGGTACGTCTCAACTATCCAAGTTTCCTATTTGTTTTACAACACCCAATAGAAACTAGTTATCACCCAATTCTAAGTTTACAAAAATATGAAAAAAATATTTTAAAAAAAGGTAGTAGCTCGTGAAGTTAAGTTAGAGAAGGAAAGTTCCTGGAAATGATATGTCTCCAAACAAACAAATGAGTGAGTACAAGTTTTACCTCCTTCCGTTAAAAATTTTTAAAAAAAAAATTCCATCCTCGCAGAGAGATGCGCTAAAGAGTGCATTTTCTAAAGAAAATTTTGATGGAAGTGAGCATCAAAGAATGCCTTCCCAAATAACAATGATGGCAAAAAGAGAGTCACCTTGTAAAAATATTCTACTCACAAAGTTGAGTGGGCGGAACCTCTGAACCTACAAAGGTTAAGTTTCGTGAAATGCGAGGAATATCAACAGAAGGCAAAGCCTCTGAATTCAAGCCGGTCAAGTTTAGTCCGAAGCGTGAAGGAGATGAGAAAAAATGGTACAAGACGGTGCTTTTGAATCTAAAATGATCGAGCTACCTAAAAGTTAGGTCTAGGGGAGAAAATGGTACAAGACGGTGGTTTTGAAGAAAATGCTAAAGGTATGGAGACGAAAATGAAGAACCGCCAACACGAGCATAAGAAGCTAGGGGCGAAAGAAGATTGGGTGAAGATCATAATCAAAGACCATTACAAATTAAGAGGGGGTGTTGGAACATGTAATTTGTAATGGGTAAATTAAGAAAAGAATTCTCTAGATAAAGCTAGAGAACATACAAAAGCTATAGAACAAGAACATGAGATCAGTCAAAATGAAGAAGAAGAAAAAAAACATATTCTGCATTATCTAGATATGATGTTGGACTAGATAGTCAAAGAGACTTCTAGAGTGGAAAGGTCGGCTAGAATACTCTAGCACACTAGAGTTGTAAAATTATTTAACCAAAGCTAGTGGAAATATCTAGATATTACTAGGTCACTTGCATGTGCAAAAATGAAAGACGGTCAAATGTTCTCTAGAATGTTTCATTTCTAGAATTTTCTTTATAGCCTATAAATAGGCATGATGTACACCCATTTTTAACAAGCAAGAATCAATTAATCAATAAAATAGAAATTTCTTAAACTAAGTCCTTGCTTCCACCTTCACTACTAGAGTTCTAGGAGCTTTATACGAGCAACACAACTATGCTCGTATATCTCCGAAAATATTACTACAGGTGTTTCAAAGTACCTGATAAAAGTATAAATTTCCAACATGGTATAAGAGCTCCAAAACATTTCAATTCTTAACATGGTATCAGAGCCTCGAAATATTTCAATTTCTAACACCAACTACGCTAAAGGCAAGATCGTGTACAAGATCATGCATTTTGAACTTTATAATGTCACCTGAGTAGTCATCCCTTGTCACATCTTGAAAGAAAGACCTAGACAACAAACTAAGGAAGTAATCATTACCAACATCTTCGAGTGAGTTTCGATTTCCTCCATTAGATGGCGGATGAATGAATCCTTCAGCCATCCACAACAGAATCAATGTTTCTCTATTATATCTATTTACAATGGTGGTTATGTACCCCTATGCAGAGGAACATCGACATTGTGGTTGGTAGGCATATAATTTTTTCCTCTGTAACTGAGATAGAGGATGAAATCTCTCGAAAAAGCGCAATGTTCGGATCCGACTCACACTGTAAAATAATGAGGCATGAATATTATAGGTTGGTTTTTGAGATGAAGCGCAGAGAGAGTAATATAATCGCTGAATGAGCGATTTAGGGGTCTTTCATGCTGAACCCCAAGGATTGGTTCTGTAAAACTAAAGGTATTCTCCTAATATTTATGCACTTTAGCGTGGTAGTCCATGAAGGACTCATATTGCATTTTGTTGGTGATTGTAATAAATCCCTGAAGGATTCGAGTTTCTGAATCAGACAGCCACCTAACCTTGCGAACTATGTCAGGCTTGAAATAAATCACTATCACCACATAGGAGAAATTCGTGAACAATCCTTATATGTGTTTGGTATATGGTTAAAATCCGAATGGATTGATGATATCATTTTTGGCTTCTTAAAGAGCCCTTAGTAGCACTAAAATCCACGCATGAACTAAACTATGAGATCTCATTGAAAAGTAAAACAATTGCTCGACCTGAAGTTCGAGATCATACTAGCATAGCCTGTCTGTATAAACTAGAATATCCAATTTTGATACTCATGATACTTGTTGTGCTACTAAATTATCACTATTACTATGTGATTCCCGAAAAGAGGGAAGTGATCGATCTATCCGATACGTACATATAAATAATACTTTATGGTCCAGAAGTACCATGTACGTATATAATGTATGCATTATCTTGTTGTATTCTAATTTTTATTTTGCAGGTTACAATTTTAGAGGCTGAAACTAATTCTACAATATTTACGAGTTTACAAAAGGCCTTTCATTGTTATGCCTGAAGTTAAAGCGGAAAACTAAATTTGGTGTGCAATGGATGGAGGATCTAAATGCGAAGTGTACATTGTTAGTGGTGCACTCGGCGCAAGACCTGCAGTCAATCCTCCATAAACTGCAAAAAGTAAAGCAGTTTTCTGAAAGCCATATAATAGTTGCACCACCAACCGATTTAAGATGTCATGCTTCAGGGGGAGTAACCTCGTAGAATCGTTGGGTGGACTTCAATGCACTGTACTCTTTTTCCTTCACTAAGGTTTTGTCCCGGTGGGTTTTCCTTGTCAAGGTTTTAACGAGGAAGCATATGTGTGTCCATCACCATTATCGGGCGACGTCCGTTGTACTCTTTTCCTTTGGTCTGGTTTTGTCCCACGTGGTTTTTCCAGACGAGGTTTTTAACGAGGCAACATTAGCATCAACGTCAGCATAATTATGAACTTTAGGCGCTCTGGTTTTATCCCAAGTGGTTTTCCAAGCGCGTGCGCTCTGGTTTTATCCCAAGCGGTTTTCCAAGAGCAGGCGTTCAGGTTTTGTCCCAAGAGGTTTTCCTGACGCAGGCGTGTAGGTTTTGTCCCAAGTGGTTTTCCTGGTGCGGGCGTTCAGGTTTTGTCCGAGTGGTTTTTCCTGAAGAGGTTTTGTCAAAGAAAATATTCTGGGGCGGCGACAACCCTTATTATAATCTCATGTTTTGTCCTAAATGGTTTTCCTGACGCAACTTTGACAGAGGAAGCATTTCATGACAGTGACCAATCTCACTCCAAGTTCAGGTTTTTCCTAAATTGTTTTCCTGACACGGTTTCGGTGATGGGAGAAAATGTGTGATTACCATCATCACTTTAAAGATACCGATGTTGTACTCTTTTTCCTTTGGCCAGTTTTCATCGTAGTCATATTTTTCTGGCAAGGTTTTAACGAGGCAACAGATTTGCTCGGATTTTATCCCATCGAGTTTTGCCGGTAAAGCTGTAACAAGTCAAAGTTTCTTATAAATGATGGTCCAAGGGGGAGTATTGTGTACACATGTGTCCCAAGATTTTCTAGAACAATGAAGTATGTGTACACATGTCTTATGAAGTGTCCCAACATTTTCTACAACAATGAAGTGTGTCACATGAAGAATAATTTAGTGGCATAAAGATTGATTATATTGCCACTTCAAGAGACACTTGGTATAACCATGTTCTTAATTGATACAAGTGTCTCACCATTTATACTTTTCATTTAGCTATAAATAGACATGTATTGTTCCAAGTGGGATGGTAAAGTATCGTAACTCAATTTCAATATTGGTATGATTCCACCACTATGATTTTCTGGTGTTTCTAAGCTTTGGTTGTCTCTAATTGATGACCACTGTTTCTCATTGCTCTGTGAGTGCATAAGACAACCAAAGAAGTTTGCAGCAAGCGGCAAACCTCCACATTTTTTTGCTATCTGCTCGCCTATTATTTTCATAGTTGGAGTCTCAGATGCTCCACCTGGAGAAAAAGCTTTGTTCTTGATAATAGACCAACACTCCGCTTCAGATAATACATTTAGATTATAAGGAGGGATTAAACCTTGCAACTTTTTGACTGCGTGTAGTGACTATAATTTTACTACCAGTAGAGCCGAAATCTAGGACACTCTTAAGTTTACTCCATTCCATTAAATCTTCATTCCATAAGTCATCTAGAACTAGCAAATATTTTTTTCCCTGTAATTTTCTCTAACTTTTTGTATTAGTACATCAGTATTTGAGAAATCCTGGCATCCAGAACCAGTGGCTGACTCCATAATGCTCTTTAAAACTCTATAAACATCGAAGTCATCCGAAATACACACCCACATTTTTTTGTCGAAATAGCTTTCTACTGATTTATCACCGTAAATAGATTGTGCTAAACTGGTCTTTCCAAGTCACCCCATACCAACTATGGATATGACGGAGACATTTTCTAGTTGATTAGAATTTACAGAAGAAGAAGTTGATGGTAAAGATGATGATGAAGACGACATGCTAATCGTTGTTAACAACTTAACTATCTTTGATTTATCTGCATCTCTCCCTACAAATTTAGAAGCATCTCCAAAGAATGAAGTAGTTAGCCGCTTATTATGTTGCTCGTATCCACCAGTGCTAGTACTACTAGTAGTTTGAAACTGAAATCTTTCCATACCGGTTGCTATTTGGTTAAACCGTTTATTGACGACTTTGATTCTATGAGCCATTTTAAAATGAAAGACAACTTGATTGTAGGATGGAAAGAAGACTTTTACCTTCCTTTTCTTATGAGATCGGCGCATAGCTTCGTAAGAAAATTCATCCAGAAGATCATCAGCACCATAAGACACTTGTTTGAGCATTTTTAACCAAAGTGAAACCGCAGCATCGTTCGCCTGCTTGCTCTCTGCATCGGATGTTTTAGCCTCAATAAGCTCCAATGTTTGTGTCAGCATTTTCAGGTCATCCTTGACACCCCAAGCAAGACTAATCTCATTTCCAAGTAGAGTAACCAGATTTTTTAACATTTCAGATGCACCATTAATAAGAATACCCTCGAACGCCATTATAAATTGATATTAAGAGACTGAGATTGATTATTTTTATTTCCTGAGGAACAAGATTGGGATTGGATTGGCTATATGATGATTGATGGGGAATCGCAAAGAGAGAAACAAATGCAGAAGCTGAAGAAAAGTGTTTGTTGGAATGGGTTAATCCGGATTCTGTTAATAGAGTAAAAGAAAAGTTATGATTGCTTTGAATTTGGAATAAATTAAAGAAAAAGAAAAGTTAAAGATGGAATCGGTTACCAAACCCAAGAACGGACAAAGTGCCAATATGATCACTTTGAATTTGGAATAAAAGAAAAAGAAAAGTTAAAGATGGATACCACCGAGATTATTTTTGTTTTCATTCAACTCCAAACACAAATTGGTAGTCTTTCCCATCACCGATCAGCAACTACAGGATGAGAAAACACAAATTATCCTTGTCTTACAGAGGACTGCTCTGTTTAGCATTTGAAAATTTTTCTGTTGAGTGTTATCGTTTGGGGTTGCTGCTTTGTTGTTGTTGTAGTTCGAAGTTTCTGTAGTTATTACCAACCAAGTCGTTGCGCAAGTTGACGACGGTTCTGCTATGTTTGCTGGGACAAAAATTAAACCAATACTAATGTCAAGGACTGACCGACTGGCCATTCTCTCTTTTACTAAACAAAGTCAGGCAATTGCACTTACTACCTGGTCCGAAGAATCCAACAAGTTGTATATCTGCAATTTGATTTGTGTTATTCAATGTATAGTCATTGATTGATCTTTTTTGTTTCTTCATACCGTCCTTCGTATAAAAACTGAGCTTCTGTTAAATGAAAATAGACTACTTTATGTACGCAGGTACGGAGCTGTTAAGGGTCTAATGGGAACAGTAATCCCCACTGAATTTTGTGATTTTAACTAAATAGATTTAGTAGTCAATTAATTTTAGTACACATGGGTAAAAATTCATGGGGGAATAACAAAAAATTGGTAAAATCAAACATGATTATGTATCCTTCGCTTAATTGCCGGTAGCTTTTCTCTGTAGGAAAGAAATAAGAGAACTAAATGGTTAAAAAGCTCCATGTACTAGCAAATTCCAACATCATAACTAGGGGTGCCAACGGGTCCCATCGGGTACGGGTAGTATACTACCCAGAACCGGAACCATTTATTTTTACCGGGTCCGGGTCCGGTTCTAATATTATTGGACCCAGAACCGGACCCGTTAAAACAATCGGGTATTTACCGGTTCCGGGTAATTAACGGGTAGTTCACGGAAATACAAGCCAACGAAATCTAAAGACTTAAAGGCCTAGACAAATAAATCTCTCACATTGAACGGTAAGGAAACCCTCGCTTCATATTGGCCGAAATATATCTTTTTCGAGTTTTGTGAAACGAGAATTTTAGTAGGGACACTTGTCAATGCATAATTGGTTTGAAAAAAATACAAACCTAAAAAAAAAAAAAAAACACGGAATTTACCCTGTTTGGTATTCTATAAAGGTCAAAATTTAATTTCGGAGTCCTAAACCTACCATATTTGGACTCAAAACTACATTAGGAATCCGAAACCTCTTTAACGGGGGAGTGGAATAAAATCTTATTGTTAACCTACCCAATATATACTTATGGAGTAGTGGGTGTACAGTTCCGCAACTGAAGAGAAAACATGGGAATAATTTCGAGCAAGCCATGCCATGGATAAGAGTTTGATCGCATTAATGATGCATGGTGTAGGAAAGTTATGAGTGGAGATGGTTAATACTGAAAACAAAGAACGAGCTTATACTGCTATCGTGATCTTTGTATCAAGCCTTAAAATATCAAAGAAAGGTAAACACCTCCCATTAGGCTTCTAACTACTCGGTCAAATTAACTCACCAAGGATTGAACTCATGATCTAATCATCTGACTATTCATGTGAGTTTATAGTCACTATGGCTTAGCTAGCCTTCGACAATGTAGCTAAAGTATTTCATCAAAAAATTATTTGGTTATGATTGATGTACCTACTTTGGCAAGTCGTCATGCCACCCGTAGATAGGACGGACCAGAATTTATAGTAGGCTAGGGATCGAATATTTTTGCTTACCAATGTGTCCACAAGGCACGACAATTTTTTCAAACCAAAGGCATAATTTGCATTGATAATTAGAATATACCTGTAAAATACTAGATAGATAAATAATAGATTGAAAACGAACAAAATCTATAGCCCAATGGAAAAAGAAATTTTGGTTTATGATTATGATTATGAAATAAAAATGAGAAGAAAAAATCCCTAAATTTGTGACTTTTATGAATCGAGAATTTTGGTGAGAATACTTAGTAACATATGATTAGTCTAAAAATTAAAGTTTCAAAAGGAAAACTTAAATTACCCTGTTTGGAAATTTTTTGGAAATCTGGAAGTCAAGTACAAAGAAAAAAACTCAAATATTTCATAGATATTTTCTACCAATATAAATAAATAAAATTCTTACCTATTTCCTATCTTTTCTCCACCTATTTAATGTATTAGCTCCGCCACACCAAATAAAAAATGCAACGTCACGGACGGGATGAAGCCCCGCGCACACCAAATCAAAAAGAAAAATATGCCCGATGCGTAGCACGAGCACAAATCTAGTTAAAATAAATCAAAGATAGAAAAGTTGCGTACATTAGGCAACTGCAGTCAAGGTTCCAGTGTCCATAATTTAATGTGGGAATGTTATTTATGCCCCTACTATCCATGGGCCTTGCACAAACACCCTTATGGGTCTTTACAAATACCCCTGATGGCAGAAGTGAAATTATGAATTTAAAAATAATTAACATAATTCCAGTTTTAACCTTCCCCACTTATACTTCAACTTCTTCATTATTCACTCGAGAAAAATCCATTTTCAGTTTTCACGTCTGGGAAAAACCAGTCTCCGTCGCCACCACAACCAACGCCACCAACACCACCATCATCTCCATCGCCCTCAACACCACCATTATTATCGAGATAGATCGAGCAGAGTTTTGAAAGGGGATCAAGAACAAATTAAGTGAGTAGATCTGAATCTTAGTAGATCTGAATCTGAGAGGGATAAATGGTTGTAGCTGCTGTTGACTGAATCAAGATGAAATGGAAGATGGTTTTGTTGATATTAGGGTTTGAGTTGATGTTGCTGATCGGAAGGAGATGAAACTAAAGAAATCAGGGGAGATGAAGGTGTTGCCATCAATTTGCAGTAATGAAGGAGAAGATCGACGAAGTTGCTGCTAATGATTAGAAGAAGGGGTTTATGAAGAATCAGTAGATGAAGATTTCGATTTCATGTAATTTTTCAATTCGATGATTTGCGTGTTTGAAACCATTTCAGGTAGTTTTCGATTTGATAACTTCGAGTCGAGATTTAGATTTCGTGTTGATTTTGATTTGAAGATTCAGATTTAGTCACGAGATTTAGATTTCGTGTTGATTTTGGAAAGATTGTTTGTTGTTGTGGTGGTGGTGGTGATATCTTCCGGATCGGAAAGAATAAGAGTATACAAATGATGGTGGTGGTGCTTATTGCCAAGGTTTGGTTTCCATCCTGGAATCGTCTATTATCTGTTAATTTGATTTTAATTGAATTGTGGTTGAATTGGGTAATTATAGATGGATTTGATTGTGAATGGTGGTTTGCGATTGATTGGATTGTGGAGCTGTGAATGGTGTGCTTTTCTAAAGAAGATATTTTTGTTATAGATGTATTTGATTGTGGTACTGAGCTTGAAAAGGATAATTACAGGTGATTGGTAGATGGAATTGGTGGTGTTGTGAAAGTTTGATAGTATTGGTGTTGTGTAAAAAGGAAGATGCTTAAATTGGTGGTAGCAGGTAATGTTGGATGAATAGTGTCATAATTGCATCTGTTGCAGAAGTTACATAAAGTGTTGATGTTGTTGGTTGGTCGTGACTCAAGAGGTTGCAAAATGTATGAAGTGATTGAATGCAGTTGGTTTGTGCTGATGTGCTGAGTTTTGGTGTTGATGGTGAGATGATTATGGAGAACAAAACCTAGATGTATGTTAGGTTTTACAGGTTATGCTCAAGGCTGAGATAGTATAGTTACAGTTATATCAACGGATGAGAGCTGGGTACTGAGACAGTGGTGCTAGAGAAATAAAGGGAGAAATGGTAATGAGACGGCTTAACCTGAAGGTTTCACTATTTCCTGGAGTTGGATTGCGAGTCATGAGCTGAAATGTGCAGATTATGAAGTTGTTTTAGATAGTTCTGAGCTCACTAGAAGATTCAAAAAATGCAGGTGGTTGCTATGCAATGATTCTGATGGAGATTATGAAGTTGCAAGAGAAGCTGTAGATTGAGTATTGGTTCATTCAAGAGAAATTGTTGGTGTTGATGATGATGTTATTGCTACAAAAATTGCAGGAAGTAACAGGTGCAATAAATTTCAGGTATACTCTCTTTTGATGCCATTATCGATTCAGTAAATTTAATTTGCTTGAATAGTGTGATACTGAACTGTAGAAACATCGAAAATAGCTCCATTCTGTTTGCTTCATTTAATTCTTGAACTCTAGATTTTTTGATCAACTAGAGAAAGTTGCTTCCAACTTTGGAGACAACTTGACCAAGTTGCTTCCACCATTGGAGACAACTTGATCTAGTTGCTTCCTTTTTCTGAAGACAACTTGACCAAGTTGCTTTTAGATTTGGAGGCAACTTGAGCTAGTTGATTCCAGATTGGAGGCAACTTGAGCTAGTTGATTCCAGTTCGGAGGAAACTTGGTTATGTTTTTGGGTCCATTTATTCATCTGAAACTATCTTATACATATATCTTAGAGTATTTGTGACGAATTTGTGGTGCAATGATAACACAGGGTTTGTGTTGAGTTGTTGTGGTTGTGCTGCTGGTGCTCATGCTTTAAAGTCAAGAGAGTAGATGAATGCTTAGGAAGTTGAGAATGAACTCAATATGAATCTAGGCATTGAAAGCAGAACAAGAAGTTGTTACTGCTTGTGTATTGCTGATGGTGTTTTAGTAGGGGCATGGAAGTGACTGCAGTTATTGACTCATGTTGCAAGTGTTCATATACGGTTGTGGTCATGGGCAAGTTGCAAAGAGCAGAGATGGAGGGTGTGGTGTTGTATGGTGGTTCTTTGATTTGTTGGTTGAACACTGATGGTGTGGCGAACCTGTGGTGCAATGGTAGCACAACTGACTATATGTCAGATTGTCAGTAGATGTGTGTTCGATTCACACTAGGTTCACTTATTTGTGTATAATTTTTATTTTTATTTTTTTTAGAGACAACTTGTGCTAGTTGCTGTCACTTTTTGAAGACAACTTTGTGCTAGTTGCCTTTATTGTTGAAGACAACTTGAGCTAGTTGCCTTCGATATGAACACAACTTCAGCAAGTTGACTCCACATGGTGATGGTGGTTGGCGGCGGCGATGGTGGTTGACGGCGGTGGTGGGTGTCGGTTGTTGGCGGCGGTGGTGGTAGTAGATAGTGGTGGTGTTCTTTAGCGGCGGCGGCGGTGGTGGACAGTGGTGGTGGTTGGCGGTGGTGGTCGTAGGTGGTGGTGGTTGGCGGTTGTGGTGGTTGGCGGCGGTGGTGGTCTGCGACGGTGGTGGTCGGCAGTGGTGGCGGTTGCTGGTGGTCGGCGGTGGTGGTAGTTAGTGGTGGTGGTTGTCGGTGGTGGTCGTCGGTAGTGGTAGGAGGCGGTGGACAGTGGTGGTGGGCATTAGAGATATTTTTTAATTTTTAATTTTTTTTTTTGAATAGTGGTAATGGTGATGGTTTTGTATATACACTATATAAAAGAGGGTATTTTAGTAATGTATTAGGCTTAGGGGTATTTGTATAAGTTGATAAGGGTATTTTAGAAGGGGCTTTATAGTAAGGGTATTTAAATAATGTTCCCATGTTAAAAAACCACCGCTTGTTTTCATAAGCCCGGACCAAAACCCACTAGGCTTAGTTTCAGAAATTTTGCCTGTCCAACAATTTCTTTGAACGATTTTTTTTTTTGAATCATTTTTTGGGGACTACCCAAAAAAGATGGGGGACTACTTTGTGATAGAAATGTCCATCCTACAATGATAAGGGGTGTCCTAAAATGTGGAAATGACTAACCTACCCTTAACCTATATATATATTACCACCTCCTCCCATCACCACCACCTATATATATATAACCACCTCCTCCCATCACACCCGCCGCTCACCACCACCGACCACCACCACCACCGACCACCTCGAACCACCACCACATCCACCTCTATATATAGCTTAACTTAAATCATTAACAAAAAAAAATCAAAATCAAAATTATAACAAACCCATTACTTGTCAATCGTTTTTGGTTGCAAAAATGAGAAGTAATCATTAAAATGAGTTGAAAATATAAGTTGCAGAGAGAAGTTCGGCTAGGAATATGTGAAAAACTTTGTCGAACTAGCCGAACTCAACTTTTAATGGAGGTTTTTCTTTTTTCCAGAGAAAAGTTTGGTTACGTCACAATAAAAAATGTCTCAACCGAACTTTTACGTCGCAAAAGGTTCAGTTTCGTCGCAAAAAAGTTCGGTTATGTCGCAAAAAAGTTCGGTTACTTCGCAAAAAGTTCGGTTACGTCGCAAAAAATTAAGTTTTGTCGCAAAAAATTCGGTTACGTCGCAAAAAAAATTGGTTACGTTGCAAAAAAATTTGGTTACGTCGCAAAAAATATTCGGTTACGTCACAAAAAGTTCGGTTACGTCGCAAAAATTTCGGTAACACAACAATTTTTTCTCCTAACCGAACTTTTCTCTGAAAACCTATATATTGAGTCCGGTTACGTCGCAACGTTTTTCATTTTTTTTCCCAGCCGAACTTTTAGTTCGGTTACGTCGTAATGTTTTTTTCCTAACCGAACGTTTCTCTGAAACAAAAAACTTCATTAAAACTGAGTTCGGCTACCTGTGTTTTTAGAAAGATTAACCGAACTACACTTGCAGATTCGGTAACCTGTTCTTCAAATGTTGTAGACGAACTTTGTTAACCAAACGGAAATCAATTTGTAAATTGTTCATTTTTAGGAATGTTTTGGCCAATTCAAGCACCATTAACTAAATTTGAAGTATCCATGAGTACCCAAACCATCATACTCTTGTTGTGGATCTTAAAGAAAAACATCTAAGGTATCATCACATGAATCACTCATACCATAATTACTAAACTCAAAAAAAAAAAATGGGTTCGCCCATCTTCTTCTTCTTCCTATTTCCTTCTTCTTCTTCTTCTTATGATCTCAATAATAATGTTTATAACAAAAAAATCCCACTTATAAATCACTAATCACTAACTAATCAGTTTTTAATCATTAGACTAACTAAGTTTATCATTAAGGGTAAAGTTGGTATTAAATTTTTTTTTAAGGGGTGACCAAATATTACTTCCAACATCCACCCGTAAAACTTAAGAGTAGTCCCCCCTTTTTTGGGTAGTCCCCAAAAAATCATTCTTTTTTTTTCCAGGGTAAGCAAAAGAAAGCTATTTTTAGGCATACACAAGAATTATTGGGCATACAAAATTATTTTTCCACCCAAGATGACTTTATAAGGGGTAGTGTAATTACTTATATACCCTCAAACAATTTAAATTACTAATATGTCCTTACCCTTAAAAAAAACTAAAATCAAAATCAATTTCCTATTATATACATCTCATCTTCTGCCTTCTTCCTTTTATAATCCATCAATCAAAGAACAAATAGAAGTTGAATGTGCAGAATTTGAAATTGAACCAAAAATTCAACTGATTGAAAAAACAACTCCTAAAATGGAATTATAAGGTATTTATCACAAACCCATCTCTTATTTTATTGTTTATGATTGATTGAATAGGTTTAATTCGAAACAAAGTTGGTTTTTAACGATCACAGATTGATGTTCGGCTGATAATTTTTCTCCGTTATCAGCCGAACTGTTCATTATTTTTCACCCTGAAAGTGTTTATGAACAGTTCGACTTATATTAATTTTTCACCTATCAGCCGAACTACTCTCTGTTTCATCAACACAATAGAAGTTACCTTAGTTCGGCACATATTTTGTATTTCGGGACAACCGAACATTTTTAGATACTACAAAGAAAAATTAATGGTAAGGTTCGGCTTGTATGATAATCATAATATGTGTCGAACCTAGTGCATTTATAAGGTTCGACTATTACGATTATCACAATATGGGACGAATCATTAACAAATTATGATTGGTATGCTTGGCATGTATACTACCTGGGTTCGGCTCAAAATTAAGTTGTGTTTTTAGCCGAACTGTTCATCACAAAAGCTTCATGTAAGTGTTCGGCTTGAAATTTCATACAATTTCAAGCCGAACTTAGTCACAGAAAGAGATGCACAGGGGTTCGGCGTATTCGATAATCATAATATGTGCCGAACCTAGCACATTTACGAGGTTCGGCTATTACGATATTCACAATATGTGCCGAACCAATACAAAATTATTAACCCAAGAATGTACATGATCAGGTTCGTCTTATATTCTACTTATTCAAATAGATGAGAAATGTGTTTCCAACAGGTTCGGCTCTTACGAATTTCTAAATATAAGCCGAACCCTAAACATTTTTTCTTCCAGGCATTTCAGTGTAGGGTTCGGCTTGTTAGGAAAATTCGAAACAAGCCGAACTCTGGTCTACAAGGTAGGTTCGGCTCTAAATCAACACTTTCAGCTAACCGAACTGTTCATCCAAACTCGCCGAACCTTAGTGAAAAAACACAAACTTTTGATGATTTTAACCTACAAAAGTGAGATTAAACATAAGATACGTCGAACCCCTCAAGCTGCCTAAATGCCTACAATTCAAGGGTTTGTTGAAAATAATCTTAAAACTAATCACTAATCATTAATCACTAATCAGAATTATTTAAACTAATCATTCCTATTAACATTAATCCTAAAAGGGCAGATTTGCCATTACCAAAAATATTTGGTTAAGGGGCTTCTGATATTTCTATTTACACGCCTTTTTTGTCTTTACTTGGTATGCCTAAAAACAGCTTTCGAGCAAAAACACAACATTATTTAAAAGTTAGAAATAATCAGGATTAGAATGAGAGAAGGGACAAAGTTCAGGATATTATGGACTCTGTATGCATGATGACAAGTCTTTTTTTGTCTGTATTAGAAATTTTAGCCTTTTGTAATTGAGTGATTCTACACTCACAACGTTTTGCATCGCGATCTGTACAACGAAGGGATCGAACGGCTGCTAGGGGCGCCCTGTGGGGGAGCTAACAGGGGGTGGGCCATTATGTGGGGTCCACTAAAATTTTTTTGTCACTCTCTCTCCGCGGGACACCAGCTCGGTGCGTTTAGCATTTTTGTTTGTAATTATGTTTTGATCCACCAATTCACCCGCATCCATCCAGTTTATCTGTAGGTATTTTACTCGGTGGGTAATGGACTGGACTTGGGTGCATTTCTAATATTCATCTTTGTAATGGATTGAACACTAGTGGTACGAAATACGCACCCACCCACCCATTCCCGACCCCTAAATTTTCTGGGCACCGCTCATTTTTGTTATCTCATCAGGGTATGGTTTGACTAAGCTCTATTTATTTAACTTGGTCAGTCATGTCTCAATGGGTAAGCCAACATATAGTATGCATTGAGTACATCTATACGACTTTAAAATATTACCGAATCAAGGTCAAAACTCAAAATTGTAGATCATCAAGTGCACATTTTATGAAATATGATAAAAACGATCCACCTTATTGAACTCCTTTCTTCTTTTTTGTTTTGATATAGTCGAATTTAGCGGCCATTGAAGATGATTTGGACGAAGAATTCTTATTGCCAGGCATGTCATGTCATCTCATCTCATCTCTTTTCGGATTGAAAATACAAAAGCAAGTGATGCAGAGCTGCAAATTCTTGACTTTTTGTTGAAAAATGCGAAGGGTTTGGAGGAAGTTGCTCTATACCCTTGTCCTACTGTTGCTCTATAAGGATAAATCTAATAGTATATTCCCGCATAACAATGAGGTGCGGATTAAAAAGAATAATCTACAGATAGTAAAACTAGCAGCAGTACCTTTTAATTCCTAAGGAAGAAAATTCAAGAGTTCCTTTGGGAAATCAACTTGTGTTATTGCTATGTCTTGTCTAGTGGCTCGTTCTTCGTTAGTAGTTTCCATTATCTGATCACAAGTATTGATCTCTGAGGTTTCGTATATTACTTTCGGGAAAAACACGCCTGCGGTTTCGTATTTTTATGCAGTGGGTTGTTAGACGTAGTATCATGTTGTCCTCTTGTTTTTAAGAATTTTAAGCTGAATAGATTATCTGCAACTCTCAGTTCTATATTACTGTGGTGTCAGGGAAAAAGAAACTCCATTATATGTACAACTTGACAGAGTAGTACGAGCGTAACTACACTGAACAAGAACAAAACTAGCTCAAATATGTTGTGAACTTATCTTATGTTATAAACAATGGCTCTTCTAAGCACAATCAATCAAGAATTGAAATAGAAATGAAATCAAAATAAAACAAGAACACACAACACAAGGATTTATAGTGGTTCAATCAAGATGATCTACATCCACTTTGGAAGATGACGGTAATGATTTCACTATGATTCAAACAAGATTACAAGAGTATAAACCCCTCTCAAGAACAAGACATTTACTGCCTCTCACTCTCTCTTGGTTACATATGTTTTTCTCTTGTTAGTAAAAGGAGAAGAAGTCTCTCTTTTATACACAAAAAACTCATCTACTTAGCACACCCTTTTGGACTACTAACTAGCACACCCTTTTGGACTACTAAGGAATTAGACTTTCTAGAAGAATTAGACTTTCTAGAAGCCAACCCTTTTTGAATACTAAACCGTAATCAAGGCACATATGCTACAAATCTCCACCTTGACTTGAATATCATAACCAATCATCATTATCGTCTTCGCTCATCCCCTCAAGGTCTCTCAACACCTGTTGACACCAACCAAGTCCAAGCAATTCTTGAACCTGATACTTGGAACTGGCTTTGTCAACATGTATGCAGGGTTATCCGATGTAGGAACATTTAGCATCGCTATCCTACCTTCCTCAACTGCATCCTTGATAAAATGATACCAGACATCGATGTGCTTCGTTCTCTCATGATACATCTGGTTTTTGGTCAAGTGAATGGAACTTTGACTGTCACAGAACAAAGTTGCATTCTCTTGCTTGAAACCCAAATCACCAACCAATCCCATCAACCATATACCTTCCTTCACTTCTTCCGCGGCTGCCATGTACTTTGCCTCAGTTGTAGACAATGCAATTGTGCTTTGCAAAACTGACCTCCAACTGATAGTACTACCACACAATGTAAAAGTATAACCTGTCAATGACCTTCTTCTATCAAGATGACCTGCATAATCAGAATCAACATAACCCACAACATTCGTCGAATCACCATAGTGTTTATCAAACACTAAACCAACATTTGTACTTCCCCTTAGATACCTCAAAATCCACTTTACAACTTGCCAATGAGCCTTCCCGGGACTTCCCATGTATCTAATTACCACACTCACAGATTATGTGATATCCGGCCTTATACAAACCATAACATACATGATGCTACCAACTGCGCTTGCATATGGAACTCGAGACATATACTCTTCCTCATCTGCAGTTTGAGGTGATTTCCTTCTAGAAAGTTTAAAATGAGCTGCCAAAGGAGTACTTACTGGTTTTGCATTTTTCATACCAAACCGCTCCAACACCTTCTCGATGTCAGCCTTCTGGGACAAATAAAACTTGCCTTCATCTCGGTTTCTTTGAATCTCCATGCCCAATATCTTCTTTTCTGCGCCCAAATCCTTCATCTCAAACTCACTACTCAACTGCACCTTCAACTTATGTATCTCTGACATGTCGTTGCAAGAAATCAACATATCATCAACATACAAGATCAAATACACCCATGAACCATTTTGGAGTTTCCTGTGATATACACAACTGTCATACTTACTCCTACTGTATCCATTTTCCAACATAAACATATCAAAACGTTTATACCATTGCCTTGGAGATTGCTTCAAACCATACATAGATTTCTTCAACAAACCCTTTTGGTTGTTGCATATAAATACGCTCTTCCAAATCACCATGAAGGAAAGTCGTCTTAACATCTAGTTTTTCCAATTCTAGATCTTTCAAAGCAACTATAGAAAGTAATGTTCTAATATAACTATGTTTAACAACAGGAGAGAATACCTCATTGTAGTCAATGCCTTCTCTTTGTGTAAACCCTTTTTCCACAAGCCTTGCCTTGTACCTTGTTCCTTCACCATCTGAAGTACATTCTTTCTTCTTGAAAACCCATTTGCTTCCAATAATCTTCTGTCCTTTTGGTCTTGCAACTATATCCCAAGTACCATTCTTGTCAAGAGACTCAATTTCTTCAATTGCAGAAGCTCCCCATTCAGCTGATTCTTCACCACTGATTGCTTCTTCATAGGTTCTTGGCTCATCCTTATCTATGCTCTCACCTACTACAAGTGCATACGTAACCAAATCAGCATGGCCATATCTCTGAGGTGGTCTAACTTGCCTCCTCTCTCTGTCTCTTACAAGATTATACTGATGATCTTGTGCTTCTTCTTCCTGGGCAGGTTCTTGCACAATATATTGATCATCGTCATCATCAGAAACAACAGTCTCATTTTTTTCCTTGAACTTGCATCTCAAGTTCCACCTTGTCACCAAGCTCCACCTTATCACTAACACCCTCTTCAACTATTCCATCTAGTTTTCCATTCTTTGGCTTCAACATCGATTGATCATCAAATTTCACATATCTGCTAATAAGAAACTTGTTTGATCTTTCTGCAGGACACCATAACATGTAGCCTTTCACACCCTTTGCATACCCAAGAAATATACACTTCTTTGCTATAGGCTATAGCTTCCCCTCATTCACATGAGCATAGGCTGGTCATCCAAAAATCTTCAAGTCTTCATAGTTAGCATGCGAACCTGTCCAAACTTCATTTGGAGTCTTACACTCAATGGTAGTCGATGGAGTTCTGTTCACTAAATAAGCTGATGTGTTTGCTGCTTCTTCCCAAAACTTCTTTGGTAACCCGGCATTGGAGAGCATGCACCGTGTCTTCTCCATTATGGTTCTGTTCATCCTTTCTGCAACACCATTTTTCTGTGGTGTTTTTCTGACTATACGGTGTCTCACAATCCCTTGCTCCTTGAAGAACTCATTGAACTTACCCCCACAAAATTCCAAACCATTGTCAAGTCCTCAAGCACTTGATTTGTCTTCCGGTTTGCTTCTCAACCATAGTATTCCATTGCTTGAACTTGACAAAAGTTTCATCTTTGTGTTTAAGTATGAATACCCATACTTTCCTTGAGAAATAATCAATGAATGTCAACATATATCTACCACCACCATGTGAATCAACCCGAGAAGGACCCCAAAGATCAGAAAATGCCAGATGATTTAATTATATTATGAGTTAAATATAAGAAATTAAAAGGCATAACAAGATAAGTTTGAACCTGAAACTAGTGCGGTGTACAGTGTGGTGTTCATTGGGTGACACATGTATACCATGAAGATGATTAATCATTTTGGTAGTACTTGTAGAACTAGTGTGCTCAGTTTTAATTATTAAAACTTAAGCACTTATGGAACAGAATCACACCCCCATTGTGTTGTAGTAACTCCTTCTACTATGAGGGGATTTACATTTAAGTTTCAATAATTCATGATGAAAACTATAATACATAAGGGAAGTGGTGAATCTATAAACTAGATTAAGGGGAAGCAAATTTTTATTAGGGGTAGCAAAAAAGCAAGATTAGGCTTGGAGGAAAATTTGTGCTTGAAAATTTAGGCTTGGAGGAGAAATGTGGAGGGGTAGCAAGTGCACACCCTTGCTACTAGTTGGATCCGCCACTGCATAAGGGTGACTGACCAAATATCAGAAATTCGGTGTTACGGTCACTAATTTCTGGTGCTTTGTATTATCCAGACATGAATTGATTGAATATTTTGTAGCTAGATACTTGAACTTGGAAAGGGATTCCAAGGTTATTTCAAAGCAAATGTGTATTGGCTACATAATTTAAAATCTCTAGAGAATAGTCTCAATAGACCGCGCGTAATAAAGAATAAAATTCTAGAGATTAATGTGTTATTGAGGGGAATGGGTTTTAGCCTATTATAACATGAAATTTCATAAAAGAAACTCTACCTTGTTGATTGGGGATCCCATGATCTTGGTTCAAAGAGACAACAAATGTATGTAAGGTTCGAAGTAGAACACTTTAGAAGATGTAAAACTTCCTCTACCCATTCCTATGATAAACCCAAACAGTGTTGCATGTACAAGTGATAAATGGTAAGCAATGATTTTAATGATTCCTATACTTAGAAATAAGTGGAGTAAGATAGGTTACTCTTAATGGGAGAAGTGGAGTAAGACAGGTTACTCTTAATGGGAGATCACCTATATGAGTGGGAAACGTGGCCATTTCTATGAAAATACTTAGGATATATTCTCTAATAGCACTCATGAATACCGGGAGTTGTTCGGGGAAAAAATGAACATAACCGTAAGAACTAAAGGTGCCCGAAAAAAGCAGTGTGAATTTTGTTGTCTCAATTTACATTATACAGTTGAATAGTTCAAGACCAATGGTCACTAGGTGGCTAGTAAATTCGAAAAAATTCACTAGGGAAGGTAAAAAGCCAAAAGCCACCTATCCTGACGCTGTAATTTTCATTATGTAATCTCAATGTTTGTTTTCGACTCATTTTCTTTTCTAATAGACGATTTTTATTCACGCGGGGGATTGTTGGAATTATTAGGTTTAATTCTTTAATCGTATTGAATATAAATTAGGGAAAGGGACTAAACCAAGGGTCGGCAACAATTTGACATTTGGTTGCAAAAACTTAACTGTCAAAACAGTTCCTTCTAAAAGGTTTTTTCCAGGGTGAAGTCTGTTCAGTCCAAAAATTGTGCCTCTTGGGAACAGACTATTTTCCCTAGCTTACAATCACCAATCTCCTTTGCCCGAAAAGACTCTTCCGCGAAGTCAAAGGATTCCGTCCGGAAAGAGGATGAAAGGTGCTTTTACAGCTGGTGGATATATTAGTGGTTCCTGGAAGAGTTGGAGGCTAGATAGAAAAGTAGCGATCTCCACGCTGCAGCATTTTTGTCCCTCTGGATGTCTAGAGACATTCTTGATGACGGTTCCGACAAGAAGGAGATAAGGGAAGAGATGCTACTAATTGCTGTGAAGTTGGAATAAGGTGAAGTTGTCCCCATTGGCAGGCTATTCCTAGGCTCCTTGCACGCGCATCTGGATCACTTAGTCGCGAATATGCGAGTTTCGAATGGTTTCATGAAAGTGGATTCGTATGTGCACGTCATTTTTCTGCAAACGTGGATATGGGAGCATTTTGAAAAGCACGCTCCAAAGCCGTTGCCTAGGATTTCTGCGATTTTGGGTGGCTCTCGAATTCTTCGATGGGAGAATAAGCGTCCAAGATTTGGTGTGAGCTTGGTTAGCCATCTCGATAAATCACACAAGATAAATTTTCGCCCATGGGAGCTAGTTCATAGGTCCGTGATTCAAATTGATACTTTTTCTTCTGCTCCGAATGTGATTTTGTCTTCAGATGACGACTTGAGCGTTGGTCAAAACTTGTTTATTCAAAATTGCATCCCGGTCACATGCCGTCTTTATTTAGATGGGATTTCCAGATTTCTGAGTACAATATTAACCGCGCAGCTCATCACATGGGTATCGATCAGGGGGTGCCCCTTTCTTGCCGGCTGGAGCTTCTTGAGAATTCATTGCGTGCTACCCTCGATGCCAGTGCCCTTGGGCCAGGTATCCGTCTTCCCTTCTTTTAACCGGAAAGAGCACCCTGGATGACCTTTAGTTACAACGAGTTCTGGTGCCGTGAGCGTCTCATGATTCGCAAGTTTATGGATGACGCGGTGGAGAATGTTCGTGGTAAGCCTTCCCAAGAAGTTTTGAAGAAGTACCCAATGTTGAGATATTTCAAGCGAAAGTCGTATGGCAATTCTGAAAGTCCCCAAGTGAAAGAGAAGAGGATGAAAAACCGTGCTGGTGGTTTTCGGACGGCTTCAAAGGATCCTCCTGCAGCTCTTGTGTCTTTCAGTTCTTACAATAACAAGGTATGTGTCGCCTCTTTGCTGGTTCGTTTCCAAATGTGCGAATTTCTGCTGAAGGTATGTGTCTCGTTTCTTCCAGGGCTTTGGTAGTGTTAATGCTTTTGCTGCTCTTGCTCGCTGTCAGGAGTCGGTAACTCCTTCGAGTAATTCTGGCGGTATCGAGCCTTCTCACAATGGTAATGCGCCAGAGAAAGAAGAAAGTTAGGAAAGTGAAGGTGATTCTTCCGATAGCAGCGCTGGATCCCTTTCGGAAAGTGACTCGGTAGGTTTCGCGCCTCTTTTTCTTCCTCCTCCCTTTGAAAACGTCTAAATCAAATGTTGCAGGAGGAATATGACTCAGAAGATGGATCTGAGGAGGAGGCACATGAAGACTTCCCCTTGGTGACAACAACCGTCAATGATGACCTGGAGATAGTAGTTGATAATCCGCCTGTAGTGACTGTGACCGCTGATGATGGCTTGGGGATGGAAGTTGATCAATCACAAAGCATGAATGCAGTTTGACCGGGAAATGATTCTCTAATTTCTGTCGCAGATGCGGAAGGGAAACCTTCGCAGATTGCGGATCTGGTTGTAGGGGAAACTTTCATCCTCCGTACTTGGTTCCTTACCCAGGCCACGTGCTGGTCGGAGGTTTCAGCGTGCTGGACAAATATGAGGCGTTGTATACCAAAATCTGGAAGAAGTATGGACACATGGCTACGACCAAGAAGATCACTAGTCGTATTGCGTTGTTTAAACATCTGGAAGAAGCTTTATATTCTATTGAGGACATGTGCAGGGTGACTGGCTACATCGTTTCGGAAGACGTCATCGCTAAATGGGAGCATCACCGCGATGTGTGTGTGGAGAAGGAATTCAATGCTTCGTGGTTCGTCTAAAAGATTGTTGAGATTCGGAAATTGAAGGATACAGTAGTCGAAATCCCTTATGCGGAGGAGATCACACGGCAATAAGCGGAGGTGGAGGAGCTGTCCAAGGTGTTAGCTATGAAAAGGGTGGATGTTGAAGATGCGAAGGACCGCCTTGCTAAGAAGAGTAAACCGCTTCTAGACAACTTCCCTTGAATCTTTCTCCTTTAGATTCCTTTTTGTTTATTTCGAGGAACACTTTGGGTGCTTGATTTCAGAGTCTGACTGATTTTGGTAGTTGGTTGATAAATTTTTTTTTTTTTGAGATGTTGGATTATTTTCTGGGACGAATGGTTTTAATATATAACTTTGATCATGCCTTGCGAAGGGAATATTGTTTTTATGAAAGTGTGTGCTAGCAATAACATAAGAAGTAATGGTATGATGGTTTTACTGAGAACCCCAAAAAAGATCAGAGATCTTGCCCGGTCTAGACTTACTTGCTGTATGGATCTTTCGTCGCAAATATGCCTATTTTCGTATAAGAAGTGGTTTTTCCGGTGACTTTGCCGAAGAGTCCCCAGCTGCTGGTAATAACTTTGCTAAAAAAGTTCCCAGCCAGTCCCCAAATCGGAGTACCCAGTTTCCCGTGTAGTTTTTACGGCTGGCAGCTGGGTTGTCTTGTAGTTGAGTCGCAGATCTCCAAACCGATTGGCTGCTTCTACTGTTGGTGCTTGTATAAAGATGTGAGATCGATTTCTGAAAGCAGATATTGTAACCTAGAGATTGAAACTCCCGCTGTGGTCTCCAATTGTTTATGTGAGAAAATCACCTCTGCCGAATTTGGTAAATTAGATGGTGGAGAGACTGGTTTAAACCCTTAAACAAGTGTGCTGTACGTGAGCACTTTTGATTCGAGATATCAATATGTACAACTCTGGCCTAAACCAAGAAGATGTCCGTTCCAAATTTGGTTCGGTCACAAAGTGGAGGAGAATGGTTGATTTGGTGAGGATAGCGAAGAAGGGTGATGATACCAGAGAGTTCTGGCTAGGTAGTATCTCTACTTGTATCAGAAGTATAGAAGCTTGCGGAAGCTTGATAGTGATGGAAGCTTTTGAGAGAGCTCGCAAAGTGGCTATCTGATAGTATTTTATTTTTCCTGACCAAGACCTTGTCGTTTTGGAAGAATAGGTGAAGCCTATTTAAACAAGTGAGATTGAACATACCCTGGACTCATTAAGGAAACCGTTGGCTTTATGATGAAAACGTTTTCACCATAAATTTCCTTATTTAATTGACCGTATTCATTCCTTGCACGCCTTGCTTTATTGCGAGCGTAGTGTACGCTGCACGCTGTGACCGCCAAAACAAAACCCCAACAAAGCATCCCCAAGTTTTTGTTGATGCCTCGAGAGTGGGCGCCAGTGGAAATGCCAAAGTTGCTAGTGAACTGTTGCGGCATGTGCGGGATATCTCGACCGCAAGTTGTACTTTGAGTGCGGATGGCAATGCCAAACTCGCTTGGTGGAGCATTTGACATGTGCCAATGGCATGTGCGGAATGCCTTGGCCGCAAGTTCTACTTTGAGAACGGATGGCAATGCCAAAGTCGCTAGCGGAGCATGTGTGGCATGTGCGGAATGCCTTGGAAATTGGCTAGCAGGTTGGGGATAAAAGTGGCTAGTGGTAACGTGTTGGCATGTGCCAATGGCACGCACGGACACTTTGGCCAAGTCGCGGGCGCTACAATTGGGTAGCAGCTTGGAATATAAAGTGGCTAGTGGTAACGTGCTGGCATGTGCTAATAGCACGTACGGCCACCTTGGCCAAGTCGCGGGCACTACAATTGGGTAGCGGCTTGGAATAGAAAGTGGATAGTGGTAACGTGTAGGCATGTGCCAATAGCACGCACGGCCACCTTAGCCAAGTTGCGGGTGCTACAATTGGGTAGCGGCTTGGAATAGAAAGTGGCTAGTGGTAACGTGTTGGCATGTGCCAATGGCACGCACGACCACCTTAGCCAAGTTGTGGGCGCTACAACTGGGTAGCGGCTTGGAATAGAAAATGGCTAGTGGCAACGTGTTGTCATGTGCCAATGGCACGCATGACCACCTTAGCCAAGTTGCGGGCCCTACAACTGGGTAGCGACTTGAAATAGAAAGTGACTAGTGGTAACATGTTGGCATGTGCCAATGGCACGTACGGCCACCTTAGCCAAGTTGTGGGCGCTACAACTGAGTAGCGGCTTGGAATAGAAAGTGGATAGTGGTAACGTGTTGGCATGTGCCAATGACACGCATGACCACCTTATCCAAGTTGCGGGCGCTACAACAGGGTAGCGGCTTGAAATAGAAAGTGACTAGTGGTAACATGTTTGCATGTGACAATGGCACGTACGGCCACCTTATCCAAGTTGCGGGCACTACAATTGGGTAGCGGCTTGAAATAAAAAGTGGCTAGTGGTAACGTGTTGGCATGTGCCAATGGCACGCATGGCCACCTTAGCCAAGTTGCGGGTGCTATAATTGGGTAGCGACTTGAAAAATAAAATGACTAGTGGTAACCTGTTGGCATGTGCCAATGGCACGTACGCCACCTTAGCCAAGTTGCGGGCGCTACAATTGGGTAGCGGCTTGGAATAGAAATTGGCTAATAGTAACGTGTTGGCATGTGCCAATGGCACGCACTACCACCTTAGCCAAGTTGCGGGCGCTACAATTGGGTAGCGGCTTGGAATAGAAAGTGGCTAGTGGTAACGTGTTGGCATGTGACAATGGCATGCACGGACACCTTAGCCAAGTTGCTGGCGCTACAACTGTGTAGCGGCTTGGAATAGAAAGTGTCTAGTGGTAATGTGTTGGCATGTTCCAATGGCACGCACGGCAACCTTAGCCAACTTGCGGGCGCTACAAGGCTAGTGGTAACATGTTGGCATGTGCTAATGGCACGTACGGCCACCTTAGCCAAGTTACGGGCGCTACAACTGGGTAGCGGCTTGGAATAGAAAGTGGCTAGTGGTAACGTGTTGGCATGTGCCAATGGCACACACGACCACCTTAGCCAAGTTGCGGGCCCTACAACTGGGTAGCGGCTTGGTTTTGGCATCGTTGCCATGGTGCACAGTATGCGGCTTAGTTTTGGCATCGTTGCCATGGTGCGCACAAAGTGGCTTGGTTTTGGAATTAGGGTTCTGTGTCGAAAACCCTAATCCGGTACTTTTAAAAAATACCCCTATTAATTATTTGCACCTGAATTAAATGTTCTCAGTTAATGTGTTGCTGATAACATTAGGTCATGGGGTTTTACGTTTTTACACCTTGTCTAAAATCCACCATCGACAGTAATATACAACTACCTATCGCCTATTGTCAACCTTCATTGACTTAGTCAAATGTCTGCAAATCAACGTTACATGGCGTAATATTTCTCAAGTTTTCTCTGGGCATCATCGACCTCAGGGCCGACCCTTCCTTTCCTCATATAATTGTGCTTTTTAATTACATACGTATATTAATATACGCAAGATACCATCTCCGAGTATATAGAGTTTTCCATGAGGATCCTCAAATCCAATAGCTAATTCCGGAAAATATTGCTTCCGTTTAGCTAATTAAGATACAAGTAACATGATGGAACTGGAGAGTGTGATAAATATATATGGTACACATCACACTACACTTACAGGGATATGACCATCTTATATGTACGATGAGTTTAGATTCATAGAAAAATTTCCACAATACTGTAAAGAATTATCGGGGAACCACGAGTGATTTCATCAGAATTATTCATTAATCGATGCATAGTCTACAAGTTTGTATTATTTTTTTTGTACAAAATTATGGCGCTGAAACCTTCTTATTTATATGGCTATAGCTTGCGTTCGATGATACTTACGGGTGTGGGACTGTCAGGGCTGTAGGCCCCCGCTAATTTAAACCGACCAACAAAATACGATAATTTATGAAGGGATCATGACCGGGCTGTAGACCCCTGCTAATTTGATCCGATTACAGCCCCGACTAATTTTACCCGACCAACAAAAAACAGGAATTTGCTCAAGGGACCACGGCCGGGGCTGTAGGCCCCGACTTATTGGACCCGACTAATAAAATACTAAAATTTGCATAAGGGACCACGGCCGGGGCCATAGGCCCCGGCCGATATACATGCTCAACTCACGGGCCGTAGGCCCGGGTAATACCTAGTATATATATATTTATATATCGATCCAACACTTTTACAAACTAGCTTAGAAAAAATTGCAGAAAGAGAACCTCTATATAAGAAAAGTCTCGATATCTAGATGGCATATATTCCCAGTAGGTCCAAGTAACGCTTCCGCACATACAGAATACACGAGTTGTAAACAATGTTCAATTCTATTAGATACATTTGAAGTGAGTTGTCTTGTGGAACAGCTAATTCCCCATTTCCTTAACGTATTGCACAGTACGTGGATAGAAAGGCTGTATATTCAAATCACAGATGATGACTTATTATCGATGGGAAGTATTTGACCCCGACCATAGGGTTCTCAAAACAAGCTTAACAACTGAGAGCATCTTATCTTAAATAAAGTTATTGTACAAACTTATCACATGGAATAACTCGGTAAAATTTACACTTTCCCTGCCATTCCCACAGCAAGTGATAAAGTTCAGTATGTGAATATCTATGCATCCCCTGGCAAAGTGCCAAGTACTAGACCTTGAGAACTCTAGCTAAAAGGTTAATTAGGCTTTACCATGTTACAGGGGGAGAACCCTTGGTAGTTAAGGCTCTAGGATTTCCATTGACTGCTAAAACCTACAGCATATTTGTAGACAGTCGAGCACAACTGCTCCATACACACAAGTGTGAAGAACACTAAACATGAATATAAATGTAGCTAGAAAAAGGAAGCAATTTCAGCATTCAGAAAGAACAAATTAGGTGAACTCTTGAAGATACAACGTCGTGCTACCTTAAGGCATCGCCTAGCCAAAGAAATTAAACCAGTATGGTTCAATCATGGAAGCATACAAAAGTAAGTATTAATATAGAGGATAGGATGATTTGGTAACAAAAATTCAGATATTTTTAACTTCAGAAAAATTTCTTAATTAACCAAGTCCCTCATAGACATTTCAATCAAAAGATTAAGACATTTCAATCACTCTATTTCACAGGCCCAAAAAACAAAATAGAAACAGAAGAAAGAAACCTCAAACTTCCAGATCTCGTAAGGAGGTTTTATATTTTAATTGTTATCTACGATGGTCAGAACACCATCATTTTTATCTTTGAATAAGTTTTGGGAAGTGCTCTTACCATTTGCTTAAATTGTTTCCCTCGTCTTACTTTTTCAGTCAAGCCAACACTAGGACGAAAGAACAGATCAACTTCATCCAAAACCTTTGAATTTTTCAACAAAAAACTCACAAGATTGAGCTCAGCATCACATCCTACCATTTCTTCAATAGCGACAGTGTTGAGTTGAGACAACATGCCTGGCAATGAGAATCCTACTTCCCAATCATCTCCAGCGTCTATTGAATTCGGCTGTATCGAAACAATAAAACAAATGATGAATACTGATAATGTGTATAAATACATACCATTGAAGTTGTTTTAGACTGTTTTCTAACGATACAAGTGACAAAAATAAACAGAAAGCATAATTAAACATTACCCCGTTTAGTTTAAGGATCAGAGTATCTATATTCGGAGAGATTGTGAGTATGTATGCTGTTGTGCGTAAGCTAGCTCCAGTAAGCCGTGTTTCCAGACTCAAAAATTGAAGATTACATAAGCAGGGGAGTTGACAGTTTACAACGTCTGTGGCATTCGAGAGAACCTTGGGAAATAGAAGAAAATTCTCTTGAATAACATTGAAGCAAAAGCATGCTTGGATAGCCAAAACAACTTAAACGGGTTAAGATTGCAATACCTCAAGGAATCCAGCTGATAAGTAGAGTCGTTCCACCTTATCGACCGCCAGAAGAAGTTTCACTATACATTTAGCATTCGCTTCTTTTTCCTGTATGGTCAGTTATTGGTTTTGATCTTCATAGATACAGGTGAATCTGGTGAGATTAGGAGCCGATAACATTATTGGTTTAGGCTTAATTTGATATCCCAAAGTATTGAAAGTGTTCCCATGACGATGAGTGTATGTAAACTTCTTAAGATTGAGAGACTCAACTGTAAAATTCTTCTGATTATTAGTTCGTATATCACAATTAACTATGCTTAGCGTTTCAAGAAGTGGACAGCTTGAAAAGAGCCGTGTAGTTAATTCTTCATTATCGGACACTATAATTCCACCAAGACTCATAAGTTTCAGCTGTGGTAAACTCATTGATTTGGGAAGATTAATATGTACATATCCACCATTACACGTTATTGTCAACTTTTCCAGTGATTTGCTGTTGAGTAGTTTAGAAGAAATCTTATATGTAAAAGTACCATATGAGCATTGAAGTTCTTCTAGTGTTACTTCTTGAACGTTACGCCTAACGGAAGAATCAATCCATCTAGAAACACTTGTTATTACATTTATATTAATGTCATACCCTCTCAACCTGAACCATTGAATGTCACAGACATCGCGGAACGTGAGTACATCATCGATAAGATCACTAAACTTAAACTTAGCTGACTGCTGATTATATCCACTCGGGTAATATAATCGAGCATCGAAGTTGAGAAAAGGCAGAGATTTCCAGATATGAATCCATCTTTTCGATAAAACACAAGTTTTGACTGCATACTTTGTGTCAATGAATGACAAGATGTAGTGAATTATTTCATCCGGTAACTTGCTGATTCTATCCACTTCGCTTTCTATATTATTACCAGAAGCAGCAACTGCTGATGAATTCCTTGTTGTTACTACCATCGCTATGTTTTTGTTAAACAATCAATAATTTCAGCATTAAAACAATCAATAATCAAGCATTAAAAAGTGAAAAAGATCCTAGTGTGTTTATGAACTAAATTCCAAACTGATCCAAGGAAATACCTTACCTTATAACTGCATGATTAATTTGCTGCGGCTGATACGAAAACCCTAGCCTCCAACTCCAATTTTCTAGACTTGCTATATAAACAATATATTGTCTCGTTTCTAGGTCTTTATCCTAAAAGTATTCCACAACCGTTGGATCATCTATGCTTCCTTTTATACCCAAAAGCACATTCATCCATTGGATCATATATATATAATATCACCCAGGCCTTCGGCTTGGGATAAACCTCTCGTGCGCCTTTGGTGCGACAGACTCTATGATCTTGTGGCACTTTCGGCATGTCCAAATTGTCTCGGCTGTTTCGATATTCTTAACGATACGAATCCATAATTTCACCAAAAACCAAAATCAATCAATTCAATGATTATGCTGACGTGGTGGTACAAGAACAATCCTCATATATTCGCCAATAAGAAAAGGCCACGTGGAAACTAATAAAGTCAATTTATTGAAAAGACACGATTTCTCGCGTTTTGTCCAATTTTACGAGGAGATATGACTTCCCACCTTTTTGGATTACGACTCTTCATCTGTATAAATAATTCTTCGTCAATAGAATTACAACAAATTCCTATTCTTCGTAATTTTCTGTTTAATTATAAACTGGGTACAGAATTCTGTTCTTCAATGGCTACCAATAAGTTTTGATGAATTGAGAGAAAGTATTGTTCAGGGGAAAGTGGTACGACAGTTAAGGTGAAAGTGGTCTTCAATGGAATCAAAAGTGCAAGGTCATTAAGATATAATAGAAGATACTGTATTTCAGAAGATCACAAAGATAGGCGACACTGTATGAATGAAGATCACCATCGCAGAACTTGATTCAGAGTACCGTACTGGACCTTTAAGTTTATTACAACCCTTATTGATTAATATTTACTGATCCAAATTCTTTTGTTATGTTGATTTCAATTAGAAATATTAAGGCGAAAGAGATCAACAAATGCAGGTGACAGGATAAGCTTTTGTTATCGCCTTCAGTATAATAATTGTTCCATATCAAATGACATTGATGTTGTGGAGAGATATGAGAAAATATGACTTGATGATGTAGAAAATTTTTGGAATCATGCAAAAATGTACTGGAATTCACTTTTTAGTTCTGTACATTCATAGATTCGCTTATGTTCAATCACTTAAAGAGGAGGCAATTCCAGTTCCCGATCAACCTGCTATTATTAAAGAGAATGTTAGCATATCCAAACAATGGCGTTCTTTATACTAAGGTACACGCACTGCAGTATTTACACTTGAATAATGTGTGTCAGTAAACTAATCATGGGTTCGGATCGATTGATGTTATATTCGTTGACCCGTTACTGGCATCATATGGTGTCGCGGAGCCAATTTTTGCGGCTATTAATACGCAGCAAGGAGTTTTCGTGTTTTGACTGAGAGAGGAACAAATGATCCAGTAACCAGTATTTTGTTAAGAAGATGAAGAAATCCAAATGTGGAGACAAGAAGATATCAGCCACGTAAGGTTTCAACGTACATTGACACACTGGACTTAGGAAGGGAAGCAGTATTTTGTTAACTTTCAAAATTGCATCAACCATAGCCCCTAAGAGCATCTCCAAGAGAAGGTGAAAAAAATCCTACGTGGATTTTTTATTTAGTACTTTTATTTATGAAGTCTATACATAGAGTAAATATAGGACCTCATATCTAAAAAACCATCTCCAACAGTGAGAAATTTAACTCTTAAAATTAAAAGAAAATTGGTTAAAAACATGACGTGGAGGTGCAACCGGAGGTGTAGATAACACTTTCTTTAACACCTTCATATTTAGTAATCGGTCCCTCCTAACTTGTAGCACCCTACTGTTGGAGATGAATTTATACTAAATGGGGGTCTAAAATCCTATGTGTCACTAAAAATAAATAAATTTACCCTCTCTTGGAGATGCTCTAAGTAAGCTAGTTTTTCATAATCCATGGGGTTCGAGAGAAAAAAGGTGACAAGATTATAGAGATAAAAAATGGTGTTTGCAAAAACAAAACAAAACAAAAAAGAGATGAAAAGAATATAGAGATAAAAACATTGTGTACTTATGGAGGATAAACTTTATAAGGAATTTAATTTGGAATCATATATATTGTCTTTTAAAAGGAATGTAAAATAAATGTGTTTCCTTAATTATATAGATTTTTAGATTGGGTCCCATTAAATTTTTTTATAAATATAAAAGGTTTAAGCGTATATTAGAGAGATCATTGAAAAAATACCTCCATAAACAGAAGTTGGACACAATTTTGAAACAGACCAAAATGGAATAGAGGACGATCTTTGAGAAACAGAGGGAGTATAATTTTATGGGCTATGTAGAATGATTATAAAGGTGTGTTTGGTTAGCTTAAGCACTTATTTTAGATGGACTATGGTTAATAATTGTATGAGATAAGTTTAAGAGAAGCCTAACTAAAAATGATACGAAAATGCTTTCTTACTGGAAAAAGTTTATTCCAATGGTAGGACTCTCTCCAGAAGGCTTCCTATTCGATGTTCTTCTCGAATAATTCCAAACTATCTGAAATGTAAGTTTTCCATGCCGTATGTCTGTTTTGCAGTTTCGTTTCACTGTATTTTTCATAGTATTGTGAAGTTAGAAACTTTATCTTTGTTTCTTCTAGAAAATATAAGGTATGCACAATCAACATGTGTTAATTTACCCATTCTATGGTTTTCTGTTTGAGTAAAGCACCGGGGTTTTGCCTTGCTAAATGAGTTCATTCAATCATGTAGAAGGAAAAATCTATGTTGCGTCACAATTTGTGTTATAGTGATCTTGTTTTTGGACTCTAGGTATATTCTGAACTAGATTTCTGTAATCTTATGATGAACTGATCAAGAAAATAGAGGTTCACATTTCGATATTGTTCCTTTAAGTTTTAAAATATATCCCAAGATGGTATTTTAAATTCTAGGAAACAATTGGTGTCCATTATAATGTGTATATGTGACCATATGTTTACCATAAGTTTAACTAATTTACTTGCGATCACTTTTAGCTGCTCTACCATAATGTTTTCTTTTACGAATTGTGAAGTATTAAGTACCCTCTTTGATAGTTAGTGGAAAATTTCAACGGATGGGTTGATCGTGTACCCTCTCTGATCACCATGAAGTAATGTCTGCTTAGTGTGAAGAAGTATGTTGTATGGCTCTGTTAAGGGGATACATTTTATCCATCACATTTATACAAGTTTGGGGAATGTACTTACAGTTACTAGATTGTGCAGATCCAAAGTTGTTGATTTAAAATTGCAAGGGCGCTGATGCAGTTTTACAAGTGGTAAGTATAGGGTTTGATTCTCGGACTTTTTTAAAGATTTGGTTTTAGACAAAAAGATGGTGATTTTTATAAAACTTATAAAATAATGGAAATGCTAAAAATGATTTTTGTGTTCAATTAAAAGAGTCTAGGATGTCAAGATTCCATCACTACTACACATACTAAATGATTATAACTATTCCCTATAACATTCTCCCAAAATTACTCAAGACGATTTAGGACAAATAATACGTCTCGGAAAATAAATCTTTTCAAACAATTATTTTTCTCAAATAATTAACAATTTTTTTCACTATAAAATGATATTCTCTAACATAGAATATATAAATCAATTATCAAGCATCATAGGACACATGAAGAAAATTATTACCGTTACGAATCAAGAATAAGGACCAGGAGAATTATTATAGAAAATAATCAAAACATTATAGCACACATAGTAGGATTTCCTCCCTAATCCTAGATAAAAATTTAGCTACTCATAATTAGAGTACTAACCAAAAATAAAGAAGAAGAAATAAAACTAAAACTAAAAATGGAAGAAGAGTAGAAGAGGTGTGGGATGTGGGATGTCTAGGATGTAGAGGTCGTTAACATGTCCGCAGAAGCTCCCTATTTATAGGGTAAAATACCCGACACAGCGTGCCTCTGCTTACCTGTGCGCACTCTCTTTTCCCTTTTACTTTTGGCGCATGTGAATGTGATGAGCACATTTTCTCTTTTGTCTGCCACTTCTTTTTCTTTTCTGAACCATCGAAATGGCAGCAAGACGTAACCATCATTACAAAAACAAAAATCGATCAACTCCTGGCATCATCATCACGAGTTCTTTGTTCTTCATTCGAGCTTCAATGGCAGCAACCACTCTATCAATGATCCAATGATCTTCCCGAGCTCCATCACCAGCCACTATCGTCGTCGTCCCATGCCATCATCAATTCGAACCATCACCGTTCCATATCTGCCATTACTCACGGTTTACAGTTCCATAAAGAACTCCACCACAGCACCATTCCATCACCGAGCCATGCATGCCTCCATGCTGCTGCCCATTGTTCGAGCTAGCTTTCCAGCTCCTCAGCTTCACGGTAACTCCACGACTCCGTCACCATCATTACTACCAATAGCCCGAGCTCAAATAGCCGGAGCTTCATCACAGCTTCACCCTCCGTCGGCCAAGCACGAGCTTAAGCTCTTCTTCCTTACTAGCTCCATATCGAGTTGAACATCACCTTCATTGCATGCACGAGCTAACCAACAAGTTCAACTCATCTCTCCATTGAACTAAGCTTACCATCATCAAGATTCACTGCGTCTCCATGTTCATCACGTTCCCTGAATTGCAATAATGCATGAAGAAGATGGTGGTGCCCCGAGTAAACAGGCCGGGTGCCTTCAACGGATTTGAATTAATACCTTCCCCTTTGTATAAAATACCTGACTGCCTTTAACATTACCCTTGAACTGGGATGCCCCTTCTCGTGCAGTGGGTTTCCAATAGCACTGCCCTTTATAAGAATTTGTTTAACTGTCAGTCCTGGAGAACTGACAAGCTTAACTTCTCGTTTTTCCCATAACTTCTTCATACGAACTCCGAATGACTCCGTTCTTTCGCCGTTGGATTCAATCCCGTCCTCTATCCCATGAAAAGTAGAAATCTTGTATTTGAACGAGTTACAATTGGTCTTTGGCTCTTCCTCACTCTTAGCTAGCTTCTTTCACTGCACAACTAATCTCGAATTCACTTCTTTTTGGATTATTCACCTTCTAACACACAAATAAGAGAAAACACGCGTAACACACAATAATCTGCAAGAAAACCATCAAATACTAGTATGGAATTAATACCAAATGTATGTGAAATATGCACTTATCAGGCGCAAGCTGAATCTGAAGTGATGACTACAGAGAATAAAACGTAAATTTGGATGACTTATGAGGTAAACACTGTTAGTGTTTGTTGTAAGTATGATATTATGGAATTATCGGCTCAGTTGATCATCCGGCAGGATCTTTTTTCGCTGGTTTGAAGTTGTCTTTATGAACCTTAGAACTTAGATATATTTTTTGTATGAGTTCAGGACTTGAGTATTTATTTTCTTTTGTGATTTTTAATGTACGTGTAAACTGTATTTAGTTATGAATTGTGTAACCAATACAATAATTTTTATTTAAATGGTCATTTGAATTTATAAAGCCAAGTCGTATTTTAGGGTAACTTGAGTTTAATTCATATTTGTTGCATTCCAGTCATCTGGGTATGGTCTGGAATTCAGATGAATCAGCTTAGGAATTCAGCTGAATTTCTATTATTTATTATAAAATTAAATATACGACGTAGTCTAACTATCGTACCTAGCGACAAATAAGAAGCATCGTAATTCTGATTCAACTGGAAAGTGTCGTTCCAGAAAAAGACACTGCATCTACGGCACTATCGGCGGCAACTCTAAACTGTCGTATATATCGCTAATACGACACTTTTGAACTATCTTAAAACGGATTTTTCCCACTAGTATATGGTCTACAAGAGGTTGTTTGCGGGATATAGCATACTTGCTCAATATTTCTCTTAATATAACTAAATTGTCAGTTAAATACAAAGAGGTAACATGTATTCAAGATTTTTTATTTTTAATTTGGCCCTATCTTGTAATAGGGGCCAGGCAGCGCCTAGCGTCTAGGGTGCCTAAGGCGCTTTTTCTCCTAGATGCCTAGAGCGCCAAGGGGGCCTTTTACAACATCTATTTGGCCTTCCATGTAGTTCCAATAGTTTTTATATCTCTATCGCATTCATTTTTGTGTAACACTAAAGTATCAGTTTTTGTGATTGTTTGGTGTAGTCAAATTTAGCGGAAGTTGGAGATGGTTGGGAAACAGGATTGTCATCGCCGGGAATGCAGTCTCACCTTGAGTTGGTCAAGATCAAAGAAGTGGAAGGGTATCGTAATGAACTAAAGTTTCTCAGTTTTTTGCTGAAAAATGCAGTGGTTCTGAAGCACGTCGTACTGTATCTTCGTTCTACTGTTGACTCGCCTGATAGAGTGAGATAGGAGTTTAGGGATAAGCTAAGAGCACTTCCAAGAGCTTCTTCACGTATCAGAATGCATTGGCCAGCAAAAAAAAGTACCTACCTCATAAAATAATCAAACAAGCGATACAAATGGGCAAACTCAGAAAAATAAATAGACAAAGACTTCACTTATTTATAGATACAGTAGTTCGAGGTTTCTTTCTTCTTATTGTTTTACTCTCTTTTTTTCGGCGACAAGTATTCTTCTCTGCAAAGAATGATGAAATGCCTATGGGAAACGACTTTGTTATAAGCTGATTATGATTGTTCTACCGTGGTAATTAATCAGGTGAATTTCAGTCCAGAAAGGCTTCATATTCTCTGGCTTCAATACTTGCATCTGTTTCCATATCTTAAGGACGCACTATGTAGTAGCCATGCACAGCTACAATGTCAGGTGGATTTCTAGGAACTGTGTTGACTAAACATGCTTTGAGCTTCGGCAGAAACTTGAAATCCCAAAGGCCAATAAATGTCTCTTCCCGTGAAACATATGCTTATTCTTATAGTTGAAAACACTCAAGCAGCTAGGATGCAAGCAGTAGTGATGTCGCCACTTTATACCAGGTGATCCATAAAGATAGATTCCAGAAGCTGTAAAACTTCATGTTGTCAAATTTTTTTATCTAGGCATAATGATCATTTAGATTGAACTGCAATGTTGTTTCGAGACACCACACTTAATCTGTGAAAAATGAGTTAATCTTGTAGCAAAATGTCACAGAAGGTATATCACCTTCAAAATTTTACACAATTATGTAAAGAAATTAGTACTCTCAACTCTCAAGTCCTAATCAAACATCTCGCAAAGCACTTTGAAATTACCATGTTATTTCTAACACCTGAGCTCTGTACTTTTATAAATAGACTCTTATAGATGTTTCCATCTACTCAGATTGGTTCCTCAACTCCTACAACCAAGATGCTTCCATCCACTTAGATTGGTTAGTGCCATCCTTAATAGGCTTAAATTTCTAGGCTCTGGAGTTTATTAATGCAACTAAAAAATTTCTCCCATACCCCAAAACTTAAATCTAACATTGTCCTCAATGTTCTAAAGATAAAAATAAAAGCATGAACAAGGAGAAATTGTTACCATTTGAAGCAAAAGAGTTAAGGAAATATATTACCTTGTTGCATGAGCATGGGTTACCTCCTAAGAAGTGTTAAGTTTAACGTCTTCAGCCAGGCATATGGAAGAATTAATCACATCATATCATAAAGCAATAACCTAAACAACTGTGGATCATCTGCATCAAAAAGTGTTAACAGGTGGATTAAAAGTGCAGGACTAGTACTATAATAGCATGATAGTTTATTAAAATTGTAGACATCACATTGTAAAAGCATCAAGATTCCATAGACTCATAAGAGATAGAGAGAATTTTAAATTAACCAAGTATGAAAATGATAAATGAGAAACCAAAAACGAAACCTTTTTCTAAAGAGTTAAAATTAACCTAAGTAGTTGCATACGACCCCATGCTAGCATCATGTTCAGTTTTTATTTATTAATTTATATATCTGACCGCTTGATTTATTGATTTGGTCCCATCAATCAGGGTGTTTTATATCCTGATTTAAATGCGTCCGAGTCAAATATTAACTGTGAATTAGGTCCGAGTTACGTGTACTCGGCTTTTGTTGTTGACTCAGTATCTAGCAACAAAACCACAGCATGAAGAATATTTCCACAATTGAGAATAAACAGAACCCATTGAGAATGTGTAAAAAACAGATGCCAGCTGAAGTTGCATCATCAAGAAATCCCTGTACAGCCGGAAGGAAGCCATGCTCAAGAGTATATCCACAATCATTGGAAGGGAAGTGAACATACCTAGCTGGATCACAAACTACTGATTAAGGATTGCACTAGAACAATTGAATAAACAGACGAGTACCACTGGGAGCAAGATAAAGTAGCCCCAAAACAAATGAATAAACAGTAACAATCACCATCATTGTGTTAAAAAAGAACCCAACGGTAGTGTAGAAAAATTAAAGCATCTGGAAAAAGTAAGTCTATGACCTAATCGGTAAGCATTTCTACTAAGAGCTTGTTCACCATTGCCACTAGCAACATTAACTTCAAAATTTGATATCCGATTCTACCCAACATCTCTTCGTTTGCCAACTTAGATGTATTCATGGTGTCACGTTACCGCCTCTTAACGTGCCATTGAAACCCGCAAATATGTCCCCGCTGATGTTGATTATTGTTGATGCCTTGCTAATGCCACCTCGAGATAGGAACAAGAACCTTTCAAACACATCTGGGTGCCCGTAATACATTCTCACCTTTAGAGGGTTTGCAAGAACACGCTGGCTAGGGTGACAAAGCTTGTCCCCTGAGCATACATAAACTGAGCGAGGGAAGATACAGAACCAGTAAAGACAGCCTACATTTGTAAATGAGAGTTATGAGTTTTTCCAAATAGCCTACACCAAGGCGGGCCATGAGGCAAAGTCAACAAAGTTTGACTTTGGGGCATCACGGGCAGGGGGGCAACCAAAGAAAAAAATTCTTAAGAGATACCTTGTGTCAAAGAAAACAAGGGAAGGTGTAAATATAAATTAAATCGAAGTTCGAGGATAAAAAAGAAGGGCATAATATAAATTAGAGTTGTTATACTGGTTTAATAATAAATATGTAGCTAGTTACATAAAAACCATAAACGTTCTCGGTCACTTCTCATTTTTCTCATTCGCCTCTTTTTTTGTCTCTCGACATTCTGTGCCCCTTTTCTTTTGTAGCCTTAGTCATCTGTAACGCTATTGTTTGCTCTTAGAGTTTTCCCTCTATGCAATTGTCGGCCGCGGAGAACTATAAAGCACAAAATTTCCATGAATTTTTGCATATGCAACTGAAAAAGCACAACTCTACAGCCTCTACTGAAAATATGCTCTTTACATTACTAGTACTTTCCTAGGCCAAACGTATCACGCGGACGTGCAATAAGCAAAAAGCGAACTGTTCTTTCACCTTTTACTAAAGAATACCGTGTGTTTTCCGCTATACTCTTATGTAGATTAGAGCTGAGATTGTGAAAGAAATAGAAGCTAACTACTATAGTTGGTTGTGAAAGGCACGAGAGTTATGTAATATAGTTAGCATTGTATATAAAAAAGAGAATTCTATAAGAAGAGTTTTGCTTCTGTTTCACAGTGTAAAGAGTAGTGGAGGTGGGGGTAAATAATTAGAAGCTGGCATCATTGGAAAACATCGGGTCGATATGTATTATTCCAGCAGCACCATCTTGTCAAAACATGTGTAGTTAGAATCTAAATAGAACTCCCGTTTAGAAATTCTATAAAACCTTCCAACAAACTGCACCATGAATAAATCTACCAAAGAAAAGTGAACTAGTTCTAGTTCATACAACTAATAATTATAAAAGATGACAAAATATGATGCTAAAATAGCTTATACACTACTTTATACTCCTGAGTCCTGACTGTGTATTTTTATAGAAGGGGGAAACAACAATTTTTGGGCATGCTTTGGGGCAACAAAATGTCATGGCCGGCCCTGGACCTACACATGTAATCTAGAATATGTAAATTACGATCGCGGTTTCGGAATGCATTTGAAGAAATTGGGAAATTGCTGTGCAAACTTTCTTTCCCTGTATCATCAACCCCGTTCCCTGGGAAAAAATGACTGGTTAAAATATCTATTAGGAAAATCGTTAAATGCTAAGTAAGACTAGTCTACAAAAACATCCTATCCCCTAGCTTTTATACTTCCGTAGTCGAATTATGCGAGGGGATCGACGTTGTATTTATTTGCTACTTTGATATGCTTGAGTATATAGTATATGTTTTTCTCATATTCAAGCTGATTATATGATCAAGGTCACAATATCAATCCAGTCCTTCAGTAGACATCCTAATTTGCTTCTTTAATTGTGCAACAACTAAATTAGAATTTGTTGGAAAACAAATAATCAAATATGATTTTTATAGTTTTAATAAAAATTATAATTTATTTTATTTTTTTGTGAATGAAAAACTAGTCCCACACCGTGGAGTTTCCATTTTTTAGTTGTTTTAAGAGACTAAATAAGATTTTTTGTCCCACATAGAGAAATTGCTCTTCTTAAGTTGTATTTATCAATTATATAAACAAATTCACTACATTGGTAAAATCTATGAGAAAGGGTTTCTCTATGTTTTAGAGAAACCCACCAAAGTTTCCACTTTTTAGTTGTTTTAAGAGACTATATAAGATTTTTAGTCCCACATCGGGGAATTTCTCTTCTTAAGTTGTATTTGTCAATTATATAAACAAATTCACTACTTTTATAAAATCTATTAGAAAGGGGTTTCTCTATATTTTAAAGAGACCCACCAAGGGAAAATATTTTATATTAGTTTCTTTAGCATTCACGATTTTCCTTAAGGGTTTTTTCGGAGTTTCCAAGCTCAAGTTGAGCATCTACTTAATTGTGGAGTGAAAAACAAAAAACGAATTTTTGGTCTGCTGTAGAGTTTCGAATTTTTCTCTTAACCTAGAAGGAATTTCGATGATCCCTTTTAACCTAATGTAGTAGACATCTTGATACTTAACCACACAAAATTTCAGGTTTTTGGAGTTGTAAAACTTTTTTTTTTGATATTTTACAAAACAGAGAAACGTTCCTGAAAAATTCTAACGAGCAGAAATTTGTTGTTGACTAAATTAGTTTTAAAGGGGTAACCATGAGTGATTTAAAATGGTGATTCTAATGAAGTTTGTAGATCTAGATGTTATTTTCAAAAATCATATTTTACTTTCCGATTCGGAACAAAGGTTTGTGAGATGTGGTGTATTAAGTTGTGGTAAACTCATTGAGTTGGGAAGAACAATATCTACATATTATTTTGTTCTAAGAGTTAATTTTTCCAATTATCTAGAGTTAAGTAGTTTAGGAGGAATTTCATACCTAAAATCATAATAATCACGGAGTTATACAGTTACTTCTTGTACGCCATGCTCAACGGAAGCATCAATCCATCTAGTAACACTTCTTTTTGCACCATTATATCTATAAAAGTATTTCCATCTCAACTTAAACCATTGAATGTTACAGTCATCGCCGAGTATGAATAATTTATCGATAAAATCATTAAACTTATCTGACTGATTATGTGTGTAATCATCAAAATCGAAGTTCAGAAAAGGTAGAGACTTCCAAATATGAATCCCATCTTTTCGATAAAACACATGTTTGTATTACATATTTGTAGGAAATATTTCGTAAGTGAATGAAAATTGTCAGTCACGAGTAGATAGTCAAGTTTGGTTTGAGAATGGACACGATCTGATGGTTCAGATCGAAGCCCATCATAGGGACATAATTTGATGTTTATGTTAAGGATTGTTAGGATGATGTTAAGCCCATCACAAAGTTATGTCTCTTCCAAACTTTACCTTCCCAACAGTTACAGTTTCCCTTTAAGAATCCACCTTCCTGTTTCGTAGAAGAAGGGTGTTCTTGTATATACCCCCAGAAAACACTAATGGTACTCCTTTATCTATCTACCCTCAAAACTTATCTATCTATCCCATCAGATGCCAAATTTATATACCCCATAAGAGAAACAGAAATCCATCTCTACCTTCGTATCATATTTGAAGTTCTTCCATCTCTTCTTCCCCAAATTTCAGAATAAAATCAAATCAAATCAAATAAGACTCGTATACTAAGTGATGACCGATCAGATTAATTAATCTTCCATATTAAGCCTGAGAATTTCAGTCCTATAAGGAAACAAAGTGAACTTGATAGAAAAGAGTACATCAGGTTGTGTCAAAATCCATAGAAACACTGCTGGCATCCCGGATCCAACATTATAAGATGATTGCCAATAAGAGCTTCTCCAATGGTTGTTTTATGTATTTCCTATGTGGCAACACAAACAAGACATTGTTATTCCAAATTTTCCTCAAGTTTAGGTGAAAAAAGTTATTCATCTCCAATGATGTTGTTTGTGATCATTTTCTTATTAAATGTAAATTTTATGTTTAGTAATTTTAAGATTTTATTAGATCTAAATATGATTATGTATTGTATTTTAGTAAATTAAAAATATTTTTAATTTAAAAAAAGCTGACTAGGATGGTAGACAATGTCAAGGGGAATGTGGGAAACTAGACATTCCCCTTGACATTTTCTACCTAAAGTCATGTATACATTGATTTATGACATCTGGGTTGGAGAAAATTTTTAGAGAAATTGGATGTGCATCCTAGGTGAATTTTGACATTTATCTCCACACACATGTCATTGGAGAAGATCTAATGTTAGTTGATCCAGATTAGGAAGTCTTCAAATATAAAGAAAATATTGATGAAGCACGATAAGCAACATCAAGTATGAACGCAATATATATTTCAGCAACATCAAGTATGAACAAAATTCCATTAGTACATAGTCATGGCTCATCACGATTTTCTTTTTGATCTGTTTATCAGTTCATGGCTCATCATGATTAAAATTTCCCCTACGATTTTTGAAAGAAATATTTTGATTCTCATTATATCGTATATTCATATATGGAAGATTTTGTTATTTACGGCGAACAATACAGTTTCTTTTCTAGAAATATATAGGGGGTATAATTATAAACAAATTCAAATATTTTGGAAATTTTCATCTTTACAAAATTATAACTAACATAACTAATTAATGGGGGTACCATTAGTGTTTCAAGGGGTATATAAAAAACTATATTTGGTTTTACACATAAAACTTTTTAGAACTTGATAAACTTTCATTGATTTTCATCTCAAGAGTCTGTAAGATAGTTTCGTGCTACAAATTCGCGTTCGATGTTCGGTGTATCTATGTGCTTCGAAAAACATTGAGGTATTGTTTAATGTTAGAGACATATGCCATTAACTTGTAACAACATTATATACAGGGAATCAAATGTCTTAAGCAAAGAGATTACTCATCTCAACACACCCATTTGGTCGTTTGGTTACTGTTTTCATTATAAGGTGCACACTTTTCATCTCTACTTGTCTTATTTTTGTTTTATAAAGTTCACTTCTACAATGTGTATAGAACTGGTTTCTCGAGACAGTTTGATTGTGTATGTTTGCATCAATATCATCGTGACCTAGTAATTTTCCTTGAATCCGTGTCAAAACTTTAGGAGAGATCACAAAAAATTTTGGTCACTAACTGGATATTATAGTTGATATGCCTACAATCAATTTGGGTATGTGCACATGTGAACCTTTGGTACTGTAGGTACATCCTTTAGTGTGTTTTTTTTACATGGTAGAGTAAACAGATTAATCAAGATTAGTATAAAATATCCAACAATATTCAGTATCAATGAAGGACATGATGTAATGAATTAGTTCATCTGGTAACATACTGATTATATCTACATCTTTTTCTTCTCGATCACTAGGATTTTTTTTTTTTTTTGAATAAGGTATTTCGTTAAAAAACTTAGGCATTACAATAGAAGTTGAGCCATCTAATATGGAGCCTTGAGGAGATCTCTTGATATTAGATTTATCTACCAATAGATGATGTAGAATACAGAGTGGAGGCGCAATCTCCCTATCCAAACCAGAATTTAAAGTCCTAACATATTTTGTTAAGGTGTCCGCATCCATATTTCTTAGTCTACGTACAAATTGAAATCCCAAAAAGTTGGTACAAAGATTTGCTATCCTATTTGCCTCCTCAAGACAAGCTTTAGCACGCCAAGAAATTTCTGAGTTCTTTTCATGAAAGTAATTGAAAAGACTTTCACAGTCTCCTTCAATGATAAAATTCTTAATTTCCTTCTACTTATCCCAAAATGTTTCTTGTATAGCTTCTGCTTCTTAAGGATCTGTACTAAAATAGATGCCAGTCTCTTTCGATGCCATGAATTTTTAATTTCAAAATAAACGAAGGTCTTCCTTCTCTTTTTTTCACTTTTTTTTCCTGATTTGTCATTGCATTGAAATTAACCATTAGAAACAAGGAATAAAAGAAATAGGAGACATATATATTTTAAAAATTATTATAAAGATATATATTTGAAGAAAGATAATCGCTTACTATTTTCCAATCCACGTGAAAACATCTAAATCTTTAACTAATTGGGATGGAGGGAGTTAAATTTATTGTTAAGAAGGCCTTTGATCAATCCAAAATGGTACTTTCGAATATCATTAAGGATCTTCAATGCTTCAGGTCAATAGCGAACTATATATATTATCTACCAATTTTCTATATTAACCTTCATATATACGTGTAATACTAACAGTTTCCTTACAATCGGGTGTACAATGGATGGGTAATGTTTCATCCGCATCGAACTAGTGAAAACAAAAGCTTCTTATAATTTACCCGCGCGCCGAGAACTGCATTGGTGAACCTCTAACGTATAATTTTGGAGTTCAACCCCAGGCCAACTAGGATAATCCCCACACCCCCTCTCCCCAGGTCCCCCGCAATAATAATAGAATATTTTTACATAGGGGGTTTTGTGGAAATAAGAAAATCTCACCTTCCTCGCCTTTTTTCCGTTCTCTGCCCTTCTTCTTCCATCTGCTCGAGGGATTCTGAGAAATTGGACTTCAACAGTTATTGATTAGAGCAATGGAAATAAAAGGCATCATCATCAACATGATGATAGAATCATTGATTAGAGTGAAGTCCGCTCAGGTCAGTTGGTGATCAGAAGAAGAAAAGATCAAAGGAATTTTTGTGGGTTTTTCATTTCAGCACTTCAAATCGGACTTCAAGAGTTACTGCTCATCAGTCATCTCTACACTCAATAGGTACTAATTACTGTTTTCATCTGTTAATTTAGGGTTTAATCAAGAATTATTCTCTGCGAATTTGGAGTTTAGGGTTTTTGTTCTGCTCAAAGTGGTTTATTGCAAAATTGGTGATTAGGGTAACAATTAAGTTTTGGGGTTCCTAAGTTCATTAATTAATTAGAAAAATGGATGATTTAAGAATTGCATACCCATATTATAATGTGGAAGATAGAATCAGTAGGTTACCTGATAACCTAATTCATCAAATCATGTCTTTCGTCGACATTAAATATGTTGTTAAGCCTTTATTACTCAACATTGTCAGACCTTTCGTCTACAAGTCTTTGTATTTCCTAGTAAGCCTTTATTACTCAATACTGTCAGACCTTTCTCACTCATATTCCCAAGTCGCATATGCCATAAACGTGTTGATTTTATCTGTTTCTCATCAACAGATTCACTCACCATAGCTCCACCATAAACTACATCTCCTTGTAGAAAATATAAATTACCATGTCTTGCACCAGTCATCTTCAAACTACCTTCATAGTATACCTTCAAGAATCCAAACTCTGCAACATACTTGTATCCAAGAGATTCAAGCACTCCTAAAGAAATCAAACTTTTTCTTAAATCAGGAACATGTCTAACTTCTATAAGTGTTGTAGTAACACCATGCGAGCAAACTTGTACAGTACCAACTCCAACTATTTTATAGGCATTAGAGTTTCCCATCATAACAGTACCACCATTCACTTCTCTGTAAGTAGTGAAACAATCCTTTGTAGGACACATACGATACGACGTACCAGAATCAAGCATCCATCCATCATTAAGATATCTCTTTGATGTAGCAGCTAGCACCTCCTGATCAAAACCACATGCTGGTTATTCTAAAACTTCACAGCCTTCTGCAATTGAAGCAACACTCTTCGAATTTGACTTCTTAAAACTTTTTTCCTTTCCTTTAATCTTAGAACAGACCGCCTTAATATGACCAGGCTTACGACAGTAGTAACACTCAATGTCAGTCCTTTTAACAGTATGACGACCCTTAAACTTCTTGTTGTTATCATTCTTACCTTTTTCAACAAACAAACCTTCATATTGGAATTCACTTTTAGTATCTTGATTCCTCATTTCCTTATCTTGTAAAGCCGAAACCACATAATTATAGACCAAAGTATTCTCTCCTTCAGTCTTCCCACTCAATAGATAATCCACAAACGTGTCATAAGATTGAGGTAAAGAACATAACAATATCATTGACTTGCATGTATCACTAATATGATCAGGAGGTGATATCAGTACAACCAAGATATTATTATGTTCTTTAGATCTTGTCTAATATCAGTCTTTGGTTGTACTGATATTAGACAAGTCCGTACAAATATTATTAAACTCATTAATCTGATCAACCAAAGACTTTCCAGAAGACAACTTAACAACATAGAGTCTTCGTTTCAAGTACAGCTCAGAAGTTAAGTCTTTCTGAATGTAGAGCTTTGCAAGCTTATCCCACAACGTCTTTGCATCGGTCTCAGCTGCAAAATTGTGTGATATCTCTCTTGTCAAACACAGAAGAATAGTTGAACATGCCTCCAAAACAAGCTCAGACCACTTTTCTTCATCAAATTTTTTATCTTTTGATGACGACGCTGGCTTTCCAAGAATAGGTTTATACTGCTTCAAACTAATAAGAATATCTTTCACATCCATCTGCCATGACGTGAAATTGTTCTTACCATTGAATTTGATGATATCAAATCCATGCACCTTCTAATAACCTCCACCAGACGTAAATACAGCCATCTTTACTTCTAACAAAGATCCTCTCCACCCGCACTACACCACTTGTTGAGAATTACAGCGTAATTCCACCAAGAACTTGTTCGTCGGATCAAGTAGAAATAAAGAATAAGAATGCACACAAAAGAAACAGTAAAAGAGAGACACAAGAATTGTGTTTCACTACCGCTACACAACTGTGTACGATAGCTACTCAAAACCAGCTACGATCAACTATATTGATAGAATTATTACAAGAGAATCGAAAACAAAACTATGAACCAATTGATGATCACAGTAACTAAAAGACTCTCCATATAACTTGTATTCTACCTCACAAAAAACTCTCTAAGTTCATATCTACCCAAGCTCACATTCAACGCCTATTTTTATAAGCTACAGACTTGAATCCCAAGGATCCTTAATAAGTCAATCCTAGTATAACAAGTAACTAGAGGCCTAACTTAAGAATTTTCTTAGGATTAGAAAACCTCGCAAGCTTGACTCTCAAGCTAGCTAGACTTTAAACTAAAACAGGAATGTCATGTTTCTATAAACTTGAACAAATAACATTGACATCCACAGCATACACTGACACTATTTATACATTTTTGGTATTATCTTTCTTCCGGAGCTACATTCCACTACCACAAATTGGTTGTTTTTAAAACCGAGAATGATTTTTCCATTATACATTACACTCCCACATAAAATTAGCACATTTTTTCACGTATAATTTCACCATATAGTACGAAAATTGACAATCAGGTGCATAGTACCGGTTACTATCAATGATTTATTTTATTTTTTCAATAACAAGCTTCATTTTGTGATCAAGGACACGGTATCACTCTAGTCCTCTAGTGCTTGTCCTTAAGCATGAAATTCTGAGGTATGGACTATACGGTATGTGTAACATACTAAGCTGCTGTGTTTCTCATGTAGGCAAAGAAAATGAGGTGAAGAAAATCTTTGGAGGCATTGTAGATAGGCACAAAACCATGAAGTCAGACAAGAAACGTGCTAAATTGCACCGGAATGGGGAGTCTAGCTAGCAATGAGAATTTGGGTTCGGGAAAATAATCTCTGCTAAGAAGAAGTACTAGGGGCTTATTAGTCTTGCTTTATTTGCCTATGTCACAACCGCGTGCGTGTTGGGTTGGATTTTTTCCTTCTCTTGTTGCGGTTAGCTGTTTCTCCTCTTGTTTAAGTTTTATTCTTTCAAAAAAAAAAGGGCTTCTCTTAAACATAGCCCACACAATTATAATGGTGAAACAAGACTTTGATATCCAGAAGTTCAGTATGCATTGGTTTAACTATGCATCTGATGATACAGTGACAACGAATGTTAATAGATGGATCGTTCATGCAGTTAGGTATAATGTTCAAAAAGTAAGGATAGAAATAAGTGAATGTCATGATTAGGCATATGAAATTTCTCAACATCTCCTTAATTGTAAATCACTGACAAGGTTGGTAATGCAAGTGTTTGGTAATGACAAATATGCAGATATTATTCTACCAAGTTCAATGAATTTACCTCGGCTTAAGGAAATGTATTTGATTGGATTGTCCATCTCTACTGTGGAATCATCTAAAAGACTCTTTTCAAGTTGTCCAGTTCTTAAAACGTTACACATAGTTGATTGTGATATAAAAAATGATAATAAAAGGTATTTGGTTGTTGATTCTCTCAACCTTAAGGAATTTCTATATAGTCATTGTTTTAGACATCTATTGATGCAAAATGGTACAATGGCTAACATGATCAAGTTATATGCTCCAAATCTGACAACATTCAATTGGGTATCTTACTTCACACAAGATTATTCTCTTGAAAACTGTTCTCCATTGTCCAGCGTAACACTTTTAATGAGATGCAAAGCAAGTGAAAAATATGAGAATGCGGAAAGATATTCAAAACTTCCTTCAAACGAAAAGGATGTTTATGCTAAACGTATGATGAAATTTCTCGTTGAGGTTTATATGGTGAGACGAATGAAATTATCTTATGGATTTCTTGAGGTATGGGGTTTCCTCTCTTACATGAATTAAACATCTTTACATATTTATGAAAATGGTTCGAGTAAGTCAAATATATGAGAAATTCAAGGATTTTGCTGCTTAAGAACACAGACTAATATTACTCATAGCAGGTTCTTAAGTTTAACACTGGTTTCATTTATAGCCTACCCTAACTTGTTTGGGACTAAAGGCTAGGTAGATGTTATTATTTACCAAAATCTAGGATGACGAGGATGATTTGATATCAATGAATTGCTAAAATTTTGTTATTCTAACTTTGACGAGAAGTAAGATGATTTGGTAGTGTTGGTTTACTATTATTGGTTTACTATGTTTTGGGAGACTTCAGATGCTATACTATTTGAAATTTTCTTCTTGTTTCTCAAGATTCTCTCAGAAGCACCTGGCTTATTAGAATGTCAGCCACCTTACTTATCTAATCTAAAATCTTTGAATTCGGGAATATGGTCTACAAGAGGTTGTTTGCCAGCTATAGCTTACTTGCTCAAAATTTCTCCTAATATAACTGAATTATTAGTTAAATATTACAAGGAGGTAACATTTAACCAAGATCTTTGATTTTTAATTTGGTCTGCTATGTCTCCAATAGTTCTAGTACAACATCTATGTTTCATTATTGTATGGCACTTACTTATCAGTTGTTGTGATTGTTTGATATCGTCAAATCTAGCGGAAGTTGAAGATGGTTGGGAAGCAGGATTGTCATCACCAGGAATGTTGTCTCACCTTGAGTTTGTGCGGATCTGTTAGAATATACCCTCCATATACAAGGCAACCATGAAGCTTGGACAGTAACACCACCAAAAGCAAAATAACAAACCGGAAGAAAAGAGTCAGTTTGATGATAACCATATGCCTTGAAATCCACTATAATAGTTATCCTGAGAAAATTTCATAAAACCAATCAATGAATATTCATTTCAGCAAAGCTTTCGGTCCCGCCATATGATCTTGAAAGAAGAAAAAATAGAACTATCAATACTTAATGGATGGCTTGTAGTATCAAGCCCAAAATGGTACTACACTTGTATCACTATTTGCATCTCCCTTTCATCTCCCCATGCATTAGAAACACACAAAATCTAGATGGACCTAAAAGAACCATAATAACAAGATAACAAACACGACGAGGTGTTGAACACCAAGAAGAAAGAAACCAGGGAAATAGCTGGCTTAATATAGAAATAGGTATTGATAGAATTGAAATGGATATAGGTTTGTGGTGGGTTATGCGAAGAATATTAGTTCACTTAACTAATATGTAAACAGAAAACCCAAATATGTTTGTTTAAAAGATACGAACAGAAAAGATGATTCAAACCCTTGATATGCAACGAGAATTATATTGCATCAAATAAAAACAAATGGAAAAAGAAGCGGAAGCATTTTTGATTAGAAAAAGAAAATGAGATGATGCTAATTAAATTGAGTATAACGATGATGATCTTAAAAAACACATAAAAAGAAAATCATCAATAACGAAAACGTATGAATGCGGAAGCGATTTGGTAAGTGAGGATTTAAAAATCATAATATAGTCACATAGTATGTCATCTGATGTGAACTAATTATTGAGAATAAGAGTTGTTTTAGAAAGAAACAAATATTGATTAAGCAATAATTGTTGGTGCCAAAATGACATGTTCCAACAAAAGGATATTGAACCGAAAGAGGTGAGATCGCTATAACGAAAATCGAAATAGGAAAAGAAAAACATCATCAACAACAGTATAAAAATATAGATGCGGAAGAAAGAGAGATGTCGACTTAAGATCGTTTAAGTATTTATAAATCATCTCAGTGGTTTTTTAAGCCTATAAATTGGTATTTGTAAATCATCTCAGTGATTACTGATGATCAATATCATTCACCCTACGGGGTTTTGTCAGTGGATGTAGGCGTTAGTGCCGAACCAGTTTAATCTTGTGTCTTATTTATTTCATCTTGATCTTGTCTCTTATCATAAATCAAATATGTTATCAGAGAAGGAAAAGATCTAAAAAAAAAAATTCGAATCAAAATTGCTTTCGCTTTCTATTTTCTTTCTAACCTTATTCATGTATGTAATAGTGTTCTTCATATTGAACTCTAGTATTTGCTTTTTCAGGTCTTGTTAAACTTTTTCAGTCGACATCTCTCTTCATTGTCGGTTGATATTTTTCTTTGGTATCGATACATCTTAAGTTTACCAACCTAATTGGATTTTCCCAATCTCTGCATCTTTATTGTTTATCAAAGATGTTTTATTTTGTCTCACTTTTCTTTTGTTCTTGCTATTGTTCAAGGCAAAATTGTTTCTTTATTCAACACTTAAATATTTCGTTGATTTTCTGAGATTTTCGTTGATTATGGAAAGTATGTCGTCATTTAACGGTCATCTAATAATGATCCTACGTTCATGTTTCTAAATTCTCATCATGAACAACTAGTTGATTTAACTAGTTTCTCAACTTCAAAGAACTCTACGTGATGGTCTATTCATTTCGTACCCACTTTATTCAAGTCAATCGAAGCCCATTTTTCAACAAGTCTATGTATTATCCTGCTATGAAGATCATTTTGCTGTTTCTTTCACCGTGTTTCGTATTTCTTCAAGTGCCACTGCAATCGAAGATCACGTGACGGTTGTCACTAATTGAAGTCCATGTTACAAGATTTCACTTGGAGTTAATGCGACAAGATTCTACATTTTACCCAAGATTTTTCAAGTTGAACACTTCAAAACATTTCCGTGCACCATGAAGATATAGTCAAAGATATTCTAGATAATTGTGGAATCAAAATAAATGACAATGTTAGGTAAAGGAATAAGTGTTAGAATATAAGCCTCCATGGTAGGTAAGCCTCCATAGTTGAAACCATAGTTCTCTTCTTCTCTTTGTAAGCCTATAAATAGGCATTTTTAGTAACTCAATAACTCCAATGAGTGAGATTGGGTCTTTAGTAAGTGAGAGATGAGAGCTCTCCTTACATGAGTTTATGTGCGTGGTATTTGTAAATCATCTCTGTGATTACTGATGATCAATATCATCACCCTACGGGGTTTTGTCAGTGGACGTAGGAGTTAGTGCCGAACCACTTTAATCTCTTGTCTCTTTTTACATTTGATCATTACTCTTATCATAAATTTAATAGGATCAAAGAAGTGGAAGGGTGTGCTAATGAAATAAAATTTCTCAGTTTTTTGCTGAAAAATGCAGTGGTTATGAAGAATGTGGTGTTGCATCCTTGTTCGACTGTTGATTCGCCTGATAGAGTGGGAGAGCAATTTAAGGATAAGCTGAGAGAACTTCCAAGAGCTTCTTCAAGCTTCATAATGCATTGGCCAGCAACAAAAAGTACCTACCTCATTAAATAAACGAACAAGAGATACTAATAGGCAACTCAAAACAATAAAAAGACGGAGACTTCCCTTATTGCAAGATCTAGTAGTTTGAGGTTTCTTCCTACTGTTCTACTCTCTCTTTTTCGGCGATATGTCTTCTTTTGTAAGAACGATCGAATGATTGAAATGTCTACTAGGAAACGACTTTTTGTTATTACCAGATTTAGATTATTCTTCCGTGCTAATTAATCAACTTAATTTTATCCACAAAAAACATCCTATTCTCTGACTTTAATACTTGTATCTGCTTCCATATCTTTTTTTTGATTGAAAGATATAGATTTTATTGAAGAAGAGAAATTACAAACCAGCTACAAGAAGTAGCAAAGCGAACAGAAACAGAAAACAAAGAACAGAACAATTACAATTAGTGAAAAATTGCATCCCAGTTTGGACCTGTAGAAATGATGTGATTTCCAAAAGTTGTTGCCCAAGCAGTGACTAAATATTTTGCCTCAATGATGAGATCCACGTCAGTTTTAAAGATGTGATTGCTTTCAAAAGTCCTGGCATTTCTTTCGCCCCAAATCACCCAAACAATTGCAGCTGGTATCATATTCCAGAACACTGTGTTCTGATTTTGATTCAAGTGAGGCCACAAATGAGCTAAATCATACATGGATTTAGGAATAATTCAACACCAACCGGTGGGAATTAAGTTTAGCCACAGTTTGTAAGCTACTTTGCAATGAAGAAGTAGATGATTAGATATTTCCTCTGGGTCGCCACACAAAATGCAGCCATCGTCCAAATTCATTCCTTTCTGATGTAGCAAGTCTTTTGTGTTAAGCTTTCCATGAACAACACACCACATAAAAAAGAAAATCTTAGGGGGAATCTTAGAGTTCCAGACAAACGTATGGGGAAAGTCTGCGACACCGTCAATCTTAATTAACTGGGAGTAAACAGTTTTAACAGAGAATACTCCATTATTACCCAAAGACCACCTTCTTGTGTCTGGTAGCAAATCCAAAATAGGAGGAACTGATCCAATTCTGAGAAGTAAAGAAGCAAACTAACTAACCTTGTTCACCTGTAATCTTCTTTTGAAGTCAAAATTCCAGCTGCCATTTGAAATGTGAGTAGCTACTGAAGAATATTTATCTTTTACCAATCTAAAAAGATCATGGAAATACATATTAAGAGGTTCAACTCCAATCCAATTATCAAACCAGAAAGAAACTTTAGTTCCAGAGTGAATTATGAAAGAAGAATAAGTATTAATCAAATAACTTGTTTCCACAATTGTTTTCCAACAAGAAATTCTACTTGAATTTGTTACTCTGCCAGGTAGCCAATGAGAAGACATTGTTCCATGTTTCTTTGCAATGATCTTACACCAAAGATGATCTTTTTCCACTCCAAATCTCCAAACCCATTTTGCCAGTAAAGCAATATTCATTTGTTTGAGGTTTAAAACACCCAAACCTCCTCTACTCTTGTCAGCAAGAACCAAACTCCAATTAACCAATTTAGAAGTCTTAGAGTTTCCCCATAAGAAATTTCTCATTTTCTGTTCTAGTTGGTTAATAATTGAAATAGGAGCCTTAAAAAGAGAGAAATAGTATAAAGGAAGAGAAGAGAGTATACATTTCAGCATTGTGAGTTTACCTCCCTTTGACACTGAAATCTTACTTAGATGTGACAGTCTAACATCAAATTTTGTAATAACTGTGTCCCAGATTGCTTTAGAGTTTGCTTTAGCTCCTAATGGCATACCCAGGTAGATAAATGGCAAGCTATCAGTGATGCAACCAAACTCCATAGACCAAGTTTGTAACTCTTGACAAAAACCAATTGGAATCAACATTGTTTTTGCTGTGTTAATCTTCAGTCCTGCAATTAACTCAAAGCACTTTAAAGAAGAAATAAAATTGTATTATCTGCATAATGTAGATGGTTTATGACAATTCCATTTTGCACATTGGAGAATCCACTGAATTGACCCATTGCAGCAGTTTTATCTAGATACCTAGAGAATCCTTCCATAGCAATATTAAATAGAAGTGGAGACAAAGGGTCTCCTTGTCTTACTCCTCTTGAGCTGCTGAAGTAACCAAATGAAGACCCATTAATAATAACAGAGAAAGAGGAAGTAGAGTAACAAAACCTCACCCATTTGCACCATTTAATACCAAATCCCATCTTCTTTAGCTGTTTTCTAAAAAAGACCAACTTACTCTATCAAAAGCCTTCTCTAAATCAATTTTGCAAATTAAACCAGGTACCCCTGAGCTGATTCTTGAGTCCACCATCTCATTAGCAATGAGAGTTCCATCTATAATTTGTATTCCCTGAATATATGCACACTGAACTGGAGATATTAGTTTATCCATAACTAAGCACAATCTAGTAGCCAGAACCTTGGAGATAATCTTGTAAACACTAGTTAGAAGGAAAATAGGTCTACAGTCTTTTATGGTTTCAATACAATCTCTTTTTGGTACTAAAGCAATGAAAGTAGAATTATGCCTTGTATCAATACTCCCACGTGTACAAAACTCATGTACAACTGCCATTAAGTCATGTTTTAAAAAATTCCAGCACTTCAAGAAGAACAAAATTGGATAACCATCTGGTCCAGGTGCTTTTTCATGACCTAGCTCTTTTATTGCTGAAAAGACTTCATTTTCAATGTAAGAATCTTCAAGAATAGCAGATTCTTCAGAATTAACTTGATCAAATTGAATACCTTCAAGATCAGGTCTAATTATCATCTCTTCAGTGAATAAAGATTTATAGAAAGTTACTATATGCTCCTGCAAAACTGATTTGTCAGTTACCATAACACCATCTATGTATAATTGTCTAATTCTGTTGTACCTCCTTTTTGCAGCAGCAATTCTCATGAAATGAGCAGTGTTTCTGTCCCCTTCCTTAATCCATTTAGATTTGGATTTAATTCTCCAAGCAGCTTCCTCCATAAGAGTAACCTTCTCAAACTCAGTCTTTAAATTTATTTTAGTTGAAATTTGATCTTCAGTTAAACTTACATCTTCAGAAGAACTGTCTAGCACTTGAATATCAGACAAGATGTTTTGGAGTTTTGTTGTTGTATGCCCAAAAGTCTCTTTATTCCACACCTTTAGCAGTTCTTTTAGTTTTAACCAAAAAGTTCCACTTGGTGTACCTGCAAAACAAAAAGAGTTCCACCAATTTTCTAGCATTTCAACAAAACCATTTTCCAAAAACCATAGGATTTCAAATCTAAAAGGGCTCGGACCCCATGAAGGATCAGAAAGATCAAGAATAATGGGAATGTGATCAGAAGTTGGTCTTGGTTTAGCAAGCTGAGAGGAAAGTGGAAATTTGAGCTCAAAAGAAGGAGAAAGTAGGAATATGTCAAGCCTACACATGATAGGATTGGATTGATTGTTGGACTATGTAAATCTAGCCCCTTTTAGTGGGAGATCTACCAGCTCATGTTGTGCAATGAAGTTTTCAAAACCTTTCATACTTTTTGTGGTTCTGGAACAGTTATTTTTCTCACCACAATGAAGAACAGTGTTAAAATCACCTCCTAAGCACCTAGGTAAATCCCAGAAATTGCACACGTTGTCCAGTTCCTCCCACATACCATTTCTTTCCTGAGGTTTGTTAGGACCATACACATTGGTTAAGATCCATTGGAAACCATCTACTTTGTTTGTACAAGCTATGGAGAGTGTGTAGTCTCCCACCAAAGTATCAAAAACATCTATTACCTCCTTATTCCATAGTATTATCATTCCACCTGAACTTCCAAACGAATTCTGGTAAGTCCATCCAAAGTTATTACTGCCACATATTTGCTGAATATCAAAATCTGAACAATACATCATTTTAGTCTCTTGAAGAATGATGATGGCCGCCTTGTAAAGATGAATGAGTTTTTTGACAAGAGTTCTTCTTTCTCTTGAACACAGACCCCTGACATTCCATGAAAGGATTTGCAAATTCATTTATTAACTTTTGAGCCCGGAATCCTTCTTTTAGGTTTTGTAGAAGAATTATCAACATCCATGGGTGTTACTCCAAGTCTCTTCCACTCAGTCAGCATCCTCTTGGGAAGAACTCCGTTTGACTTATAAGGGGAGCTTGCGTCATCAGATAGCTCTTCATTAGTTACTGGTTCAAAACCAGGAGGATAAGTTGGTGTAGATGAAGTACTGTTGTACTCGGTTGAAATACAATTATTGTCCACAATAATTTCTTCAATGTTGACAATGAAAGTATCTCGGAAACCTAGAAGTGGTGCAGCTCTTTCTTTTGGTTCTCTAAGAGATAACTGAGTTTCAGAGGTCTTGTCACATAAAGTTTGAACTGCGAAGTTCTTCTTTACTTCGACAATCACCCTGGAATTGGTGTTTGCTTTCTTGAGAACAGGTCCCTCCATGGTAATCATCTTTAAAAGAAAACTGTTCACATGATTTGGCATACATTCAAGATCAATACCAAGTTTTAGACCAAACATAAATAATCTGTTTGCCTCCGCCATTACCCACTTTGGAATGACAACAGTGGAATGATGAATGGTGGTTTGAAGGATATGATCAGGTGTGGGCAATAATGGGGGTAGAAGGGAAGGTTTGATGAAGAGTGAATGCAAATTGATAGTTGGAGTTATGTGTTGGATATTTTCAATAACTTAGAAAATAAAACTGTTTTCGTTTTTGGTTTGTCACTATGATGGGGAAGTGTTCTGTGTTGGATAAACACAATGGATGTTAGTTGGAGATGAAGGGACACCTCTAATAGGTGTGATGGTTCATAAAGGACACAACCATTCCCAACAGACACCTTATGTGTCTTTTGGAAGTGAAGAGGCATCTCCAATAGGCATGAATAACCCTATAAGTAGTGAAGGAATTCTCCCATTCTCATGAATGAATTCAACCTGTTTTCTCTCCATCTAAAGCATCATCAGAAATCTCTCTCATGTGTTCTTGGTTGGGTCAAGGGGTGCAAACCTTGAATCCAATTTCCTGTTGTAGGGCTTTCATTGTATCCTGAAGGCATTATTTCGCATACCTGTTGCAATCGCCAGATTATATTGGGAGGGTAGAAATAATCGTCTAAAAGAAATCACCAGAGCCTTGAAAGCTTTTGAGTACAACCACAGTCTGTTTTTTTGTGTTTCATCTCCATTGCAGCCCGGTAAGTTTTTTCCAACAGTTTTAGACGATTAAATTCAGACAAGACAGAGGAAACGAGAATAAGGGAAGTTGGAAAACAAGCTTCAAATTTATAGTGGAAACCGTGTTCGGGAACATGATGTTGTTTATGGGAATTTGATTCAATCATTGGCGCGCAAACTCTCAAGGGTTGTGGTCAAGGGAAACTTCCATGAAATCAGATAAGTATAATATTTCCAACAATCTTAAAGACTAATACATCCTTAGTATCTCGGTTTCTTAGAAATAGTTACGGCATGTGTATGTTATGTGGATGAGCCATTATAATCACAATCTGTGCATATTATCGTCTAGCCTTTGTTAATGCTCTGTTATGTTCGTAAAGCATATCATAAATTTGCAACTGTGATTTTTACATCCACATATTCATCTGTGACATGATTGGTTTTCACAGTAATGCTTAGTCCTCTTGATTGGGGTTAGTAATGCCATATATTTTTTTTATGATAGCATGAGATATCTAATAAATGTATTAGAAGTTCGGAATCCTTTAAGGGTGCATAACGGTTGGATGTACGTGGTTTAAATTGACTGTTAAATTTACCCGCATGTGGCAGTTGAATGAGGCTTTGTTTAGAATGTTTGCAAAGGAAAGCCAGATCCATAATGATGGTACCCGTACCGGTATATTGGATTTGAGGTTTTAATTTCTATTTAGAAATTATGGGGTACATGTTTGACACAAATGGTATTTCATGATATTGAGTTGCATTTTGGCATTTGAGAATTATCATGAAATAGGGGGAGAATTTATACGAAAATGTCGTATAAAATTTTCTAGTTGGTGGATTATTTTAAAACCAAAATCGTCATAATTGTTGAGACAACAATGATATGGCATGAACATAATTCTTGCGATAAGAATTATAGGTTCCAAATTTGGAAATTGGCAGGTCTTAAATGACATCGAAAGGGAAAAATGGAATACCGGTCAATATGTAACATATTGGAAGATTGGGCGGCCGACCAAATATCCAACGATGAGGTGTTACGATATTACCGATGCATAAATTATGAACATTTGCATTACATAATGTAGAATGTTAAATAGAAATTGTCTATGTTTTTTGGGTATGAATTTGTAGGGGATTGGGCATGAGTAAAAGAGTTACTCATCAAGGTATTATATTTGTTGAGATAGCAAATATATAAGTTGCCTACAAATTTTCTATGCCTCTAGTGTATGCAAGTCTATAATGACTTCTTGTGAATTAACCGTAAATGTTAATTAGGATCACTAGAGAAGTTACAATTATTTTGTAAAATCAAAGAGGAACATTTTTTAGTAATGTTTTCAGAATTGATTGCATTAGTAGATGCAATTAATGAGAAGAAATGGCTTAAAACCTAACTTGTAGAGATCCTATTTTGGAAGAAGCCATCTCAGGAGGTCTTGATTAATTGTGAATCAGGATATGATCTATAACGTCTTTAACAAGACTTATAATGAAAAGTCAAGACACACAAGTCTTAGACAAGGAACGGTAAGTCAATTACTCAAGAAAGGAGTAATTGCAGTTAACCATTGAAACGGAGAAAAGCTTGGTAGACCTACTTATGAAGAGTCTCCCAAAGGAATTAATTTCAATGAAGTATATAGAAATGGGACTAAGGTCTGTGAAGGAAGGTTGATCTCCCATAGCAGAAACCCAACCTATGTTTTGAAAAAGATAAACAAGGTTCAATGTGGTACCAACAAGTTATGGCTGTAGATTATGGAGCACTAACATAAAACTTCCCATTTCAAGTTAGTGCTGGTTTTTCTGCAAGAAAATAGGATGGATGTAAATCCTTAATGAGTACGTGATTAGTAAAAGGTGTCTCAGAAACACCTTCGAGACTTACCTATATGAGTATGGAAATGTGGGCCGTTTCCTAAGAGAAGAAGACCGTTCTCTAAAGAAGACTCATGAATAAGGATATAAGCACAAGGCCTTTATAGTGCTTGGCTACAGAACACATGATTTATGGAATCAATATGTGTGGAGACTCCGGTTTTATCATAAGGGATACTTGGTTCAAGACTGGTTTCACCATAAAATCTCGATAAGGCTTTGAGTTTCTTACACTCAGTGAAGGTTCAAACCCAGAAGGTACCTATCATTTATGTATTGATTTCAGCGATGATGCTTAGTCCCAATTGTGCTTGAACTACGTTGGCTTGATCCCACTCGGGTACGTAGGCAGTCACTTGAGTGATGCAGCCACTGCGGTTTTATAAGTTTTATTTTATTTTATGTTTTTGGTTTTTGAAAATAGGGGGAGATTGTTGGATATTTTCAATAACTTAGAAAATAAAACTGTTTTCGTTTTTGGTTTGTCACTATGATGGGGAAGTGTTCGTGTTGGATAAACACAATGGATGTTAGTTGGAGATGAAGGGACACCTCTAATAGGTGTGATGGTTCATAAAGGACACAACCATTCCCAACAGACACCTTATGTGTCTTTTGGAAGTGAAGAGGCATCTCCAATAGGCATGAATAACCCTATAAGTAGTGAAGGAATTCTCCCATTCTCATGAATGAATTCAACCTGTTTTCTCTCCATCTAAAGCATCATCAGAAATCTCTCTCATGTGTTCTTGGTTGGGTCAAGGGGTGCAAACCTTGAATCCAATTTCCTGTTGTAGGGCTTTCATTGTATCCTGAAGGCATTATTTCGCATACCTGTTGCAATCGCCAGATTATATTGGGAGGGTAGAAATAATCGTCTAAAAGAAATCACCAGAGCCTTGAAAGCTTTTGACATGTTCAAAATATATAAAGCAGAAGTAGAGACACAATTAGGACTGAAAATTAAGACTTTACGTTCTGATCGTGGTGGTGAGTATTTTCCTAATGAATTTAAATTCTTTTGTCAAGAGCATGGTTTAATTCATCAATTTACTGCACCTTATACACCTCAACAAAATTGCATGGCTGAAAGGAAAAATAGAACTTTGATTGATATGGTTAATTGCATGCTTATAAGTTCTAGTTTGCCTAATTCTTTGTGGGGTGAAGCTATGTTGTCTGCATGTTATATTTTGAATAGGGTTCCTTTGAAAAAGAAGAATGTTTCTCCTTATGAGTTGTGGTTTAAAAGGAAACCAAACTTGAAGAGACTTAAAGTCTGGGGTTGTTTGGCATATGTTCGAAAGCCTGATCCTAAAAGACCAAAATTGGGAAACAGGGCTTATAAATGTGCTTTTGTGGGATACTCTCTTAATAGTATCACCTACAATATTTTTAATCCTTGATACTTTCGAGATTATAGAATCTGTAGATGTGGAATTTTTTGAGAACCTAAATAGGAACAGTTCTCAAATGCAACCCACGGAGAATTCATTGTTACCTAGTCTAGAATCTGAAGAGACTAATGAGAATGATGGTCATTCTATTCCTACTCAAGACATAGAGGATATTTCTGAACCCATAGAAGATATCGAACCTAGAAGGAGTAAGAGAGCAAGAAAAGAGACAAGCTTTGGTCCAGACTTTATAACATATCTTGTAGAAGGTGATAAGAATACAATTCTTAATATTACCAAATATGTTGCGCATGTTGATGATGACCCTAAAACTTATGCTGAGGCTATTAGTTCCAAATATGCTAGTTTTTGGAAAGAGGCTATCAATGATGAAAAAGATTCTCATCTTACTAATGGTACTTGGATATATTGCGATTTACCTCCAGGCGTAAAGCCTATTGGAAGTAAATGGGTATTCAAAAGAAAAGTAAATGCCGATGGTACAAAAGGTAAGTTTAAAGCAAGATTGGTTGCTAAGGGTTATTGGCAAGAGACTGTGAAGTTTTTCCTGATCACCATCAAGTTGTGGTATATACTTGAAGATGGTTTGGAGGCGATTCCTGCAGCATCAGACAAGGATACTCCTGAATTGATCAACAAACGTAAGAAGCGTCAGGAAGATGATTTCATGTGCCGTGGTCATATTTTGAATGCCCTGGACACTTCTGTTTACAATGCACATCGGAGTATTGCGACTGCAAAGGAATTATGGACTGTGCTTGACAACAAATACAAGATTTACGAGGCAAGCAACAAGAAATTCGACTTGCAACTTCATGGATTTTAAGATGGTTGACAGTAAGTCGGTCATTGCCCAGGTCGATGAATTTTTACTCATTGTTAATCATCTTAAGGATCTTTGAATTGAACTTCCTCCTGCGTTTATTGTTGGTGTTATTATCTCGCGTCTTCCCCTTCCTGGAATGGTTATAAGAAGAAACTTAAGCATCTGAGACTGACTATGATTTAGAGGCCTTACAAGCATCATCTTCGCATAGAAGAGGACTCTCGTGAAACGAGAACTTAAGGATAGTTCACAGTCGAAAACCATTCTAAGGTGAATAGCGTAGAGACACCAAATTCCTTGAAACCTAAGAATGATACCCAGTTTAAGAAGAAGAATCATCCCAACAAGAAGAGTAAGAAGAAGGGCAATTGCTATTCTGTGACAAACAAACCATTTTGCTCGTGGATGTCGTCTCAAAATGAAACAACAAGCAGAATCAGAAAAAAGAGGCAAATATGGTCGATGACAATCTTGTGATTGTAGTGCAAGCCGCCAATCTTTGTTTGCTTTGAAACTGGGAGTGGATGGTGGTACGACAATGGTGCAACCGTCCATATCTGTAAGGATAGAAATCTTTACAAGACTTATGAACCGGTTTGTGGAGAAGGAAACGAAGTTGTCTTGTTGGATATTTTCAATAACTTAGAAAATAAAACTGTTTTCGTTTTTGGTTTGTCACTATGATGGGGAAGTGTTCTGTGTTGGATAAACACAATGGATGTTAGTTGGAGATGAAGGGACACCTCTAATAGGTGTGATGGTTCATAAAGGACACAACCATTCCCAATGGACACCTTATGTGTCTTTTGGAAGTGAAGAGGCATCTCCAATAGGCATGAATAACCCTATAAGTAGTGAAGGAATTCTCCCATTCTCATGAATGAATTCAACCTGTTTTCTCTCCATCTAAAGCATCATCGAAATCTCTCTCATGTGTTCTTGGTTGGGTCAAGGGGTGCAAACCTTGAATCCAATTTCTGTTGTAGGGCTTTCATTGTATTATCTGAAGGCATTATTTCGCATACATTGCAATCGCTTGGGATTATATTGGGAGGGTAGAAATAATCGTCTAAAAGAAATCACCAGAGCCTTGAAAGCTTTTGAGTACAACCACAGTCTGTTTTTTGTGTTTCATCTCCATTGCAGCCCGGTAAGTTTTTTCCAACAGAAAAAACAACCACAGTCTGTTTTTTGAGGCATCTCCAATAGGCATGAATAACCCTATAAGTAGTGAAGGAATTCTCCCATTCTCATGAATGAATTCAACCTGTTTTCTCTCCATCTAAAGCATCATCAGAAATCTCTCTCATGTGTTCTTGGTTGGGTCAAGGGGTGCAAACCTTGAATCCAATTTCTGTTGTAGGGCTTTCATTGTATCTCGAAGGCATTATTTCGCATACCGTTGCAATCGCCAGATTATATTGGGAGGGTAGAAATAATCGTCTAAAAGAAATCACCAGAGCCTTGAAAGCTTTTGAGTACAACCACAGTCTGTTTTTTGTGTTTCATCTCCATTGCAGCCCGGTAAGTTTTTTCCAACATTATGGAGATAGGGATTTGAGTATGAATTTTTGGTGAATAAGTGAAAGGTGTAGGTGAACGATTCTTGGGCAGAGAAACACGGATTATGTTTGTGGGTGTCATCTCCTCAAGGGTAATTTGAAAAGAAGGTTTTGAAGTAGGTGGAGTAAAAGCATCGATGTCCATCTCAGTTGGGTCTTCAGATGTTACAACATGAACAGAGGAGTCAGGGTTCATGATATTTGTTTGAACCGGTTCGGATAAGATATTTATCCGATTATTCTTGTTGGGCTGTTTTTGCTTTTTACTTTTCCTGGTCCGCCTTTTTTTCTTTCCACGGTGAGCTGGCTTTGTCGGATTGAAATTTGAATTTGATTTAGAACAAATTTCCGTAACAAAAGCTACTGATTGAGGAGGTAATGATTCAGCACTCTGTGGACGCTTGACTTTCTCCTGGTGATCATGATGTGTTGAAGATTTGACTTCCTTTTTGCAGAAGATGCCAACCACCGAGATGAATGCCGTGTAGATACCGTGCTTGGTGTGTATCTTCACTGATCTGGGTATGAAATTGATTCCGTGTCTATTTCTGATCTTCATTTTCATGGCAGTTAGATCAATCAGACTTAAGAGTCACAGGATCTATACACAATACCTCACCACAAAGTCTTCCCATCATATCTGATGACCAAAGCTGGTACGGAATTTCTATTCTGAAATCCGTTTCCGTAGACTCATTTTTTGAAATCCAAAAATTTGAACTCCAGCGATTAATTCAAAAGATCATACTATCATGTTCAAAAGAAAAAATAATATTATGATCTTTCGGAATGTCATTTGCATAAAATAGTGCTTGGGTGGAATTGATAGGGAACAACTGAATGGTAGAAGTTGTTCTTAGGATGTTACCCAGAGTAGTGGCTACTGCAGACCATGAGGGGGGACTTGATATGGTAGATAAAACAAAAGAATTGTTCCAACCTCCTAAGTCATTCAAATCCAATGACGAAATCTTCAGGAATTCACCCTCTCTGGCATTCTTAATAGAAATTGAATTACAAGCAGCAAATTTGTCACACAAGAAAGGTGAACTCGTGGATTTTTTTGGAAAATTTGATGATGATTTAGATGTTTGCATAGATTTGTTTTTTAGGATTTGAGCATATGAAATCTTTGGGGTTGTAGGTGTTGGAAGATGGGCTCTTGAATGATTAGTGGAGGTAGTATTTGGATTGGGTGAAGGAGTGTTAATGGAAGAAGAATATTGGATTAGACTTTCTAATGCAGTAGCCATTGCAAACCATCCTTCATAGAATGGACCAGATGGAACGTAGAAAGAGGTTGGATTTGATTTTGAGATGTGAATATGCAAATAATGTCGTGTTTATTTACCATAAACCAGAAACCATTCTCTTCAAATTTCCAATGGGTTTTACCTGCATCTCCGTTTTTTGCAACTTCAATAAGAGTTTCAAATAGGTTTTTGGCTAGATTTGCAGAAAAGGATCCATGAGCAGATCCTTTGGAGAAGAATTCCGAGAGAGTGATGGAAGAAAAAAGGAGTTTTAGAACTACAAGAAAACCTAAAAAATTTACGATCTATTTTGATGTATCTTTTTTCAGATTGCATGATAAAAGATAGGGAAAGGAAAGATTTGAAGATGGATAAAGGAATGTAAACTAAAGAATCCTAGATCTAATCAGTGAATTGAAACGAAGAAAGAGAAACTCTCTCCATTAAGTTGGGGATTACATCTGTATCTGCTTCCATATCTTGGTTGTACAATGTCAGGTGGTTTTCTTTGGCTAGACGAGGCAAAGCAACGCAATGCCTTAAGGTGGAACTACGTCGTAGCTAAAATTATTTACCTAATTTGTCTTCTCTGCTTTGTCCAGTTTAGTCTTCTTCACAATTGTGTCTATGGAACTGTGTTGACTAAACAAGCGGTGAGCTTTGGCAGAAAATAGAAGTCCCAAAGGCCTCCTAATGTCACTTCCCGTGTAACATGGTAGTGCTTAACCTTATAGTTAAAAACTCTCAAGTAGCTAGGATGCTCTTGCCGCTTTATACCAGGTTAGATTCCAGAAGCTGTAAAAGTTCAGGTTGTCAATTTTTTTATCTAGGCATAATGAAGTATGAACATTTAGATTGAACTGCAATGTTGTTTCGAAATACATAGCAACCTCCCTATAGTTTTTGTAGTGGGTACCGCCACTGGCATTTTGTTGCCTGAGAAAATTCATTCGAATCATCAGACCCCATACTTGATTTATGAAAAATGAGCAAACTTTGTTGCGAAAAGTCACAGCAGGTAAAACACCCTCGAAATTTTTACACAATTCTGCGAAGAAATCAGTACTCTCAAGCCTTGTATAGCAATTTCGATCTCTTCTTTTAAAGACAAAGATGAGTACTTCCCAAGGCGCAAACTGCAAACTGTGCAGGACCAGTACTAGAATAGCATGATAGTTTATTAGAAGTTTAGACATCACACTGTAAAAGCATCAAGATCTAAATTAACTGAGTATGAAAATGATAAATGAGAAACCAAAAGCGGGACCTTTTACTAAAGAGTGTTTTTTTCTCCTTCTGACGGTATAGAGAGTTAAAATTAGAAGAAATAGTTGCATGGATTTTTATTTTTATTGTTGTTGTTCTGACTCGTCTAAATTTGACTCAAAATTATACGAGTCAATAGCTTAGCCCTATAAATTGGAGGCATTTTATATCGTGCCTCAACCCGGTCTGAATCAGGAATTAAGTATAAATCAAGTCCAAGGCAAACTAAAAACAAGCGGTCTGACTCTGAATCTTGCCGGTTCAGGGCCATGTATATTCACGTTGTTAGATCGACACTCCCTGTTGCAATACATAATTGGGTCTTTGTCTCCATCTTTCTTTCCATGCGTAGATGTGAAGGTTTACCGATTCTCCCAAGGCCACCTACCAGTCAACTCTGATTAGATTAATAGTTGGGAACTTGGGATATCCTTCAATTACTTAATGTAATCAATTTATAACAATATTAATCACCAATTATTGCCCCATTCAATACACAGATGATAACATGATTACACACGACATTGATATACAGAAGACATTATATTCGAAGAAGGAAAAAAAATAATCCCTTCACATGCTTAGATTGATAGTGTCTTTGACAGTTTGACATTTTAACGTTAGCATGATAAGACCGACACTATCTTGACATTTTCGACGTCATTTTTCTTTTTCCGCCACCAAAAAAATATAAATGATGATAATCCGATATTTTTTTTAGGAATAATTTTTTCGCTATACATTACTCTCACAAAAAATTAGCACATTCCATTACATATAATGTCGTCTTTGACAGCACAAAAATTGACATTAAGGTGCTTGATACGGGTTACTATGGAGGCCCAATAATAAAGCCCAAAGATGAGATAAAGCAGTTTTTGTGCCGAAAGGGAAAGGCATTTAAACTGAGATTCTATTCTGATAGTGATAAATAGATGAGAGGCCTCAACAGAAAAAATCACTAAAAATTCATTTCAGAAATATGGGTTTTGGCCATATCTCTCAATCACCAACAACAACAATGTCTTCTTCAGCTGCTGTGATAGAGAATTCACTCCAAGCAATCTTGTATGAACGTGGTTCACTTAAACTTCTTGATCAGGTTTTAATATTCTTTAATTTCCACTCTCACTGTTTTTTTTTTTTTTTTTTTTTTTCAAATTCTTATGAGATTGTGTTTTGTTATCGCAGAGGAAGCTCCCCCTTGAAACTATATACTTGAATATTGTTGATTCTAATGATGGATGGTATGAAATTCTTCTTTTATTTTTTTGAAATATAATTTTTAATTGAGTCTAGGGTTAGTAAAATTGATTAAGTAATTAGGAATTGGGTTAGTAAATTATGGATTTTGCTGAAGTATAATTTATAAGAAATTGAAGAAATATGTTTAATTTTGTTAAAATCTCAATAGTACTGATGTTGACAGAGTTCAATTGAAGGTTGTCTAATTAAATCTCAATAGTATGTTTCATTGAAGATTGAAATTTGTTGCCTTATTTGAGTTGACTTGGGTTGTCTTTGGTTTGTTGAGAAATAATAGTTGGTTTTGTTTAGTGTGACGGTTTCGCTACAGATTTTATTCCTGTGATTTTGAAATTTGAACTTTATATGTTGAAGGAATGCAATAAGGGATATGGTGGTTCGTGGGGCACCTGCAATTGCTATAGCTGCAGCTCTTTCTCTGGCTGTTGAGGCGTTCAACTTGCAACCTTATGGAGGTGGGCCGGTTGATGCAGCTTCTTTTCTTATTGACAAATTGGACTACCTTGTTTCCAGGTGCTTCTTTAGTTAAATCTTTTGCAATGGTGATTAAAGCTGTTGAGATTTTTATTTTTATTTTTTGTTACAGAACATGTTATTTGTGTATTCAAATATTGAGAAACCGTTGCTTACAGTATCATATTTGTAATTCTGCAGCCGTCCAACTGCTGTAAACCTGTCAGACGCTGCAACTAAGCTTAAAGAGGTTATATCAACATCTGCTGCCAAGGCTACTGAAGGGAGTTTGGTTATTCAGGTAATACATTGTGGTCACTTTTTAGACCTTTTGATGTAATAATTTTGCAATTTTAGTTGGGACTTGGCCTTGTTAACCACATTCAAGCTTATTATTTCAGATAGGAAGAAATATTATTGTCTAAACAATCCTTTAGTTTTTATGTTGTTGAATGGGTTATGAAATGTTGGCATCTATATCAATTAAACCATGAACTACGGTTGATGTCTTTAGTTCTCAAATTGTAACGAGGAAATATTGTATATGTTAACATCTCAGGATTACATTGAAGCTGCTGAAACCATGCTTGAGGATGATGTTGCCTCGAACAAAGCAATTGGTTCTTATGGAGCAAGTCTTATCCAAGCCAGGCTGACAGACTCGAAGAAGATATCTGTCCTAACCCACTGCAATACTGGCAGGTACCTTGGAATTTTTGAGACTTCTATTGGTTCTATAGTGGGCTGTTTGGAGTTTATGTTGACTTACTTTTTCTTGTCAGCCTTGCAACTGCCGGTTATGGAACTGCCCTGGGTGTCATTCGTTCACTTTACGCTGAAGGAATCTTAGAACATGCATATTGCACTGAAACTCGGCCATTTAACCAGGTTAGAAAGTTTTTGACTGTCTTACTTGTAAAGTATCTAACTACCTTTAGTAGATATAATTCATATACGGTTATGAGAAAAGTACAGGGTTTCCGAGCTGACAGTTCAGTGCATTTTTTGAACTTCAGGGGTCCAGGCTAACAGCTTTTGAGTTGGTACATGATAAAATACCTGCCACACTAATAGCAGATTCTGCAGCAGCTGCATTAATGAAGGCCGGGCGGGTCCAAGCAGTTATTGTTGGAGCTGACCGTGTTGCAGCAAATGGTATATTTCGAAAACAAAATTTGGCGACCTGTTCTTTATTGCTGAACTAATCTTTTACACTAGATTTCATATGTTTTTATTACAATCTGTTTTAGGTGACACTGCTAATAAAATAGGAACCTACAGTCTTGCGGTTAATGCAAAGCACCATGGGATTCCATTTTATGTAGCCGCTCCTTTGACTTCTGTTGATCTTTCCCTCTCTTCCGGGGACCAAATTGTTATCGAGGAAAGATCTGCAAATGAGCTGTTGAATACTAAAGGTGGGCTTGGCGAACAAATTGCTGCATCAGGGATCTCAGTTTGGAATCCAGCTTTTGATGTTACCCCCGCCATCATTATAGATTCTATCATAACAGAAAAGGTGTTATTTTCTTTCCTGCTCTATCTCTTTAAACTGCATTCGACGAATTTTTAGTTACCTAGTTGAATGACTTGCTGAATTTTCTAATTCAACCAGGGGGTCATCATGAAGAATGGAATGGAAACTGAATTTGACATTAAGCTTTTCGCACAGTGAGGTTCACCATCGGCGCACTACTTAAAGGAAATGCAGCTACACATGAAAATCCTTCGGACTCATGCTTTCACTGTATAAGTTTTAAGTGTGGTAGTAGAAATCACTGAATGTTGTTTCTTATAGAGAATAAGAACCCAGAAAAAAAATGTTAGGCTAATTGGTTCAAGAGTAAAATGTTGTGTAAACTTTGAATTCCACATCATCTGATTACAGAATGAACTGGATTCAAAGAGAGGAATTCCAGTAGAAAAATTAATCTTTCAAATAGGTCTATGTTTTCTTCAACTTATCTCTGTTCCTGGTCAATGTTTTCATCTACTTGTTATTTCTGCTCCTGCCAATTTATTAAATCAGTTTCAGATGCATTCTCACAGAGTTGAACACTAATGCAAACCGCATCCGCCTGTGCTTCATTACTCATAGATAGAGTTTCATCTGAGATTTCTAATGCAATTCAGACTACAACATCTGAGATTTCTAATGCAATTCAGACTACAACCCTGAAGACTCGTTCAAATTCCTTGAGAACAAACAAATTTGAGAAAGTAGGCATTTTTCCTGACAATACATCAAGAAAAAAGCTACAATTAGATCTCAACTAGAATAGGATCCATTTCGGGTACATGTACATTCCCAATGTTAATATTAAGCTTCCACCTAATACAACGACTCCAGATGCAATGAGATATCAATCTAATAAAGACACTCTTGCATACAGTTCCATGCAAAGGGCCATTCTGCATCCATAAGAACATATAGCACCAACAGACAAATTTCTAAAATACTAGACTTTCAACATTCTCATCCACACCGATTGATAAAAAATTCCGCCATGACATCTTAAATTGGTGACAAAAGTACTTAACAAGTTGAAAATGTAGCTGACATAGAAGATCTGATTGAGCAAAATTAAAATATAAGAATCTGATGTTGATAGCCAGTAACTAAAACTACTTTACTAGGTATAGACTCATTTCAGTAACCCATCATCCATGGAAAACGTAACTTCAGCTTTTCCCTTTATCCTCCTCCATCATAAGGTACTTATCCCTCCTTAACGGTACTGTAAAACAAAGAAACTCAGATTAATACATTGAAATAAAAAAAAAAAAAATCTCAAAAACAGAAGCAGATCAATTTAAAACCCTATCATAGGTCCAATTTGGGAAGTACAAGACAACAGCTGGTTCGTTACTAGCAAATAGAACCCTATACAATGATGCAGCGGGATTAATACAGAAGAAAGAACAACAGCATGATGCTTTGTCCTCGAAAGAAAAATAAACAATAAAACTACAAGCATGTTGTCAGTTCCATTGAAAACTGTACAGTAGTTCTAACTTGAGAATGTAAGAACAACATTGGTGTACCACTGTGCTAAGGGTTATGGGCAGATTAAGAGAGCAAAATTAAGAACAATGAGTCTGTTTAAGAAATACAACCTCTAAACAATACATAGTCACATCTCCTAACACGACATAAGCTGTTCCAAACGAAATGAAACAATGAAACTACAAGTGTACTGATGTGCAACCAATCTAATATATTCAAGTTTACAGCAGTATATCAATTTAATATCCTAGAAGCGTAATGGTGTGCTCAGGGTTTTGGGAAGTACAAGAACCAATTAAGAACACCAAATAAAACATTCTAAAATGATGCAGCAGGATTGTTACAGAACAAGGAACAATATCACAAATTTAGTTGTTTACGTCTCAAAATGACAAATTCCATTCAAACCCTAAAACAGGGTCTACTTTGGGAATGTAAGAGACAATGTCAGTACATCAATGTGCTAAGGGATGTCTACAGGATAAGAACTAACCAATTCAGAACTTTATTTTCAGAAAACACAACCTCTGAGATGTTTTATATATTATGGAATTGCCACAGAAACTCATCTAACCAAGTGTATAATCAAATTTACAACAAAATCTCAATTGCTTGTAGATAGCTCACCTTGATGAAACCAATCTCCTTGGCATTGCTACGGAAGCACTGCCTGCAGCACATCAGTCCATACTTTCTGATGATAGCATGTGGATTCCCACACACACGGCTGCAAACCAATATACAAACACAAACAAATTAGCTCTTTAGTCATTAAGCTCCAACAACAACAAACCAATATATACCAATCCCACATGAAAGCTCTACAACCATTAGCTATACACACCCAGTTTGGAGCAAGCAAAAACAAATTTCTCAAGGACACAGAGAATATAAAGTGCTATAACCAGCAAAACTTAAAAAATCATGCCTTCAATTCATGTAATTAACTACAACCTCCAAGCATTTTAGTCTATGTTACACAACCAAATTACCAAAGAACCATGCTTCAAAAAAAAAAAATTACCAAAGAACCCAATCTGGAAAATTCTTCAAATTCAACCAATGAGTACTCCTGCAAGTAAACTTGTGTACTAAAACAAGCACTCTAGATTTAGTCTATGTACTAAAGTTGCCTTCGATTCATGGAATATGGTCTCTAGACTCTCTAGATTTACATTTTACATTTCTAATAGTATTGGCATAGCCTTACATTAATCTTGAACATTTATTTTCAAAGTATTTACATAATAGTCCGAGAGAATATCCGTCGCAACATTACCTGATTTTCTAGAGTACATAATAATCAACTTGCCAGAAAAACCTAAATAAATGTTTTGACAGACTTTTCACAGAAAATTACATAATTATTTGTAAATAATTCCAACATTCACGTGATTTTTTTTAATATTTTCAGAAGCAAAACTTGATAGAGGGAAAACGATTCATATGCACAATTTTGTAATAATCATTACAATCATTACAAAATAGAGTACAGTCTGATGTACTTTTTGATTAGAGTACTCCGACAAGTAAAGTTGTGTACTAAAACAAGCACTTAGGATGATGGTCTCTAGATTTACATTAGCCTTACATTTCTAATAATAATATTGAACATTTCTTTTCAAAGTATTTACATAATATTCCGAGAGAATATCCTTAGCAACATTACTTGATTTTCTGGATTACGTAATAATCAACTTGCCGGAAAAACCTAAATAAATGTTTCAACGGACTTTTTCCGGAAAATTACATAATTATTTTTGTAAAGAACCCAATCTAGAGAGAACCCAACCTAGAAAATTCTTCAAATTCCGATAACGTAAAGAACCATTAACAATAACTTTCCCCTAAAATTCCACAACTACTATCCTAATTACTTAATCAATCAAACCCATAAATCCAGTTCAAACAAAAGTAATTAGAGTGCAAAGAAAAACCCTATTTTTGTTAGATAAACGACATCTACAGCTCAACCCTTAACCCATAATAAGATTACCACCACTAAACTCCCCAAGTATAACCCTAATCTCCTAATCAATCACTCAATCACACCAGATTTAATCGAACTTTAAGAAATCAAATATAAAAACAAAAAGATTAAACTGAATCAACAAAACCTTAAATTTTGATGAAAAAATGAGCAAAAACTTTCACACCAGGTTCTGTTGTTGATTTTCTTACCAAGTACGAGATCCAGGACCGTAGTTCTTAGGATGAGAATTCCAGACATTAGCGTGACCCATCTTCTTCTTCTTCTTCTTCTTCGAAAACCCTAGATTTATTTTCACAGAGGCGGACTGAGAAGAAGATAATAAAACCCTAGTACCAAAATCGTAAGGAAAATTTGATTATATATGTTTTCGTTTGACGATATTCGCCCTGTAAAAAATTTGGAATGACATAGTCTATCCTTTAAGAGTGAGTTCTGATATCGTATAACGCGGAGTTAGGTTGATTAGGTTTTACCGGGACCACCAAGTTCATCTAAAAGTTTACGATTTTAATCGCACGGCTACAAGGAAAGGATATTATTACTGCCCCACCAAGTCTATTACGTTGTGTTCCATATAAATATACTAGAATATGATATGTGCCGCAACCGCAACCGCACAGGGCTATGAGTTGTTTTTGGTGATGGTTATATATGATCTATGTTTTAATTGATTGTCGTTTTGTGCTAAAAATAAACAAAATTGTTAAAAGAAAGAGCAAAAATGGATTTGAGGAGAGCGAAAATCGTAATCGACTCACTAACTCGAACCTAGTCGACACATTATCTAATTTAGACCAATCTACCCATACTAAATCTCGGACCTAGTAGACACATCTATCTCCATCTACTCCACCGGCCACAATACAAATTATGGGCAAAAGAAAAGGAACAGAAAAAAGGTATGAGTTTCTTTAGGAAGGTTTCGTACGTCACCATCAGGGAGGGATATTCATGATGCAAAGAACTTCATGGCTACGTTTATCAGACCTTGGATCTTGACGATTTACTCCATCGCAAGAGTTTTTTTGGTTCAGAAACAATATTTGACATTAGGATTTGTTTTTTTTTTTTGTCAGTTGAGGTCTTTCTTTTTCTCGTTTGTTGTTTTTTATTAGGTTTAGGTACAAATTTAGGGGCATGTTGGTTTTCTATTGATTTGCTTGAATTTAAGATCTGTTAGCTAATAAAATTAAACAGTTATTTGTTGTTCTTCGTCTTTTTTATTGTTCTACGATGATGAAGCGGGTCTTTCTGTATTTGTTTGCTCTTCCATCACTTTTTCAGGAATACTTTTGTTGTTCTATGCTATTTGTGAATGACGATTTTGTTACAATTGGTTTTTATCAATTAAACCCGAAGAAGGCATAATATGAGTTTTTTTTTCTTTTTTCGTCGTCGATGGTGGAGTAAAGTCTGTATGGTGGAGTAGAGTCTGTGATGGTGGAGTTCTTTAAAATTTGTGTGAATTTTGTGTAGTTGATAGGTATGTACTATGGGTAGTTTGGTCTGATTTAAAATAATATATCAATTAGGTACGAGTTAGCGAGTCAGCTACGATTTTCGCTCTCCTCGGATCCATTTTTGCTCTCCCTTTAACGAAAATCAAAATTTGTATAGGAGAGTTGTCAGCATATGTGTTTGAGAGCTAAAAGTAAATAAGAGACTTATTATAAATACCAATGGTATGAAAAGTTACAAATGGAATTGATATGACACCTTGACCCAAGAGTACATAAGACACCTAAAAAAACCATAATTTTATAATTGCTAGCACAAAATGAACATGACATTATAGTTGAATATTAAAATATTCCTTAATCGACTTCTACTAAGTGTAAGATATTTATAAGAGTTTGGCTAGCTATTCGGTATGTTCGATGAAATAAAAGAAGTTGAAGTACTAAATGATATGCTTAGAATAAAAGATAGGTACATGATGGATCAAGTATTAGTCATGGTATCTTTAGATGCAAGATCTAGATGGGTTCTTATGCACTAAGGTCTCTTAAACTAAGATAGTCTTTAGCAAACTCAACAATTTGGTCATGGCATTCACATATGTGCATATGAACCACATCTTCTAGCAAAAATGAGACTCGTACCTTTCTAGAATACCAAAAAAAATTCATCTGGATCAATGATAAAATACATGGAATGGCAATTTGTGTAGTCCAAACATATAGGTATAATGACATTTTGCATCACTGCATTGCTCCCTACACCGCATTCTTCATTGATTAGAAACAATCTCTCGAAATTAGAAGATGATCTGCTAACCATTTTTTGATGTCAACTGCATACAACCATATTTGACAATGCATGAAGAACTTAAGATACACAAATACTCACTTTGTAAACCATTAAAAGGTGATGTAATTTCAAGGTGATCACATGATACAAAGAATTAGAAGAATAACAAATATAATCAAGAAACTTTAATTCATTTGATACCAACATGTACACGAATCTAATCCAACTAAGAGTTTGAACTCTCCAACAACAGTAGCAATATAGTTAAAAAATGTTATTTATCGACCCAAGTTTAGGCATAAAAATGAAACCATCATTTTTTTTCACTCCATGTAAATCCTCTGATTTTGGCCTGAAAAGGTCAATGTCTAATTTGACAATTTCTTGTCCATAGAAAATAAAAAATAGAAACAAAGAGAAACTAAATAGTATGGTATTAAAAAACACTAACATAAGAATAAAATGAACATATGGAAATCATATTTGATCAGTATATTTTGACTGCAAATGAAAAAACAAAATTAAGATAACATAATACAATATTAATGAAAAGAAACAAAGAGAAATCAAACTTCATGAATCTATTGACGTGAAACAAAAAATTAAAGGGTAAAGCTAACAACAATTATCTCAATCAACCAAAATAATAGTGAATCATACCTTGATAATAGAGTTATTCAAAGGATAAACATCTGACAAAGGAATTTGATTATAAAAGGGATTAAGTTAAGAGCTAAGTTTAGTTAGCAATGACGCTGGTAGTGGTTTAGGAAGTTTTATTTTTCATAGGCTGGGTGTTGTTATTCAAAAAGGGGTTAGTGCTCAGCTTGTTGCTCGGCTACCAACCAAAATTTCTGTAGTTTGATCTCCTAACTTTAAAATACTAGTTAAAAGGAATTTAATTTAGAATAAAAGAAACGGTTTGGCATTATATGGGAGGAATAACTCCCAAATAAATGAGTAACCACATTAAAAGTCTAAATTCATTATCTTAGGTAAAATTAATATGTGAATTAGTGTGGACCCTTCTTTATAAGCCTAAAATATAGATTGAAAATATTAAATATGTAGCTCAATCTGGACCATTCTTTATATGCCAGAAATGTAATTAAATAACTTAAATTTGTGTCTTAATCTGGGACGTCTTTTATGTGTCCAAACTGTAGATCTCCGTCCAAATAGAAAAACATCATTGTCATAAAATTAATATGTGAATCAATATGGACCCTTCTTTATAAGCCTATAAAATATGGATTGAAAATATTAAATTTGTAGCTCAATTTGGACCATCTATATTATAAGGGACAATGGTGTTTTTCTATATCGACGGTTCTCTACAGTTTGGACACATAAAGGATTGTCCAGATTGATCCTAATTTCTAGGTTGGAGAATTTGGGAGATTTACATTTTGGTAATATAAAAGACGGTCACGATTAAGCCACCGAATAATGTAGGTTTTTTGTTAATAACATACATGAAACCCTAGAAGATATAACACTGCATCAAGAAGGTTTATGTAAGTTATGGGCATAACAATGAAACCATCGTTTTCTTCGTCATTTATTTTCACTCTATGTAAATCCTATGATTTCGGACTGAAAAAGTCAAAGTCTGGTTGGACAATTCCTGTCCATAGAAAATAAAAAATAGATAAATATACATTTCTGTTTTTATAAATATACATTTCTGTTTTTATAAATATACATATATATTATATAAAAACAGAACTGTAATATCCTTTTTATTTTTTAACTATTTTCTATTTCATTTATTTATAAGAAAAAGTTATTAAATTTTTTTACCAAACTTTTTTATTTACAACATATATTTATATATGTATATGTATATATATATATATATAAAAACAGAACTGTAATATCCTTTTTAGTTTTTAACTATTTTCTATTTCATTTATAAGAAAATAAAATAAATAATACAGAGCTAATGGTTGGTAACCTAGCTACAAGCTGGGCTCCAACACCTCTTTGAATTGCAACGCCTAATCTATGAAAAATAAAACTACATATGCCACTGCTGGCATCATTGCTCATTAAGCAATTACGTAAACGTTTGAAAAAAACAATAGTATCTTCCCCAAGCTCACCTAAAGTAGAAAAGGCCAAAACACCTAACCTGTAACCATGTGTAGCGCACTTGTCCAAATATTTTGCACGTTTACGAGAAACAGCTCCAAAAATAGCCTTACCGGGGGCAAATGAGCGAACCCCATCACCAGTGAAAGGAGAAACACCTGTGACATCCGTACAAACATCTTTCCCATTTTCCCAGTTAAGAACAAGAATATCAGTAGGCTTAAGATCTCTACCATCGTCAGACCGAAGGCCAAGGGAAACCTCTTTGCGCGCATGTACATTGGATTTATAACAAATGTCGAAGACAACATCACGAACAACATCATGGAGAAACTTATACCTAATATCCTTAGCACAATGGAGCGCATGATCACCAAATATGGCCATAGGTGTGCTATAATTTGGACATGAACTATTCTCAACGAACATAGGAATACCAAGGCGATAGCAAAGCACAGCTCTAAATTGTCTAGGCCCAAGGCATTGGTTAAGCCCACTAATAGGTACAACCAAAAGATAATCTTGAGCGTTCTTAACACGGTTGCATTTCCATAAGATATAATCTCTTTCAGACATAAGAAATTGGTTTGGGATTTGCTTCTTAACTGCAGAAAAATAAACCACTGTCAGGGAATGCATAGAAGGGGGGGAGGGCAGAATCATCGACACAATAAGTAGACGGTAATCCACATACCTGGGAGAAGGTCTGAAGAGCCAACTGATAAGCTGAACCTTTGTCCGTTGTGAATAAATCACCAAGAATCGCTTTCTGCACTGAAGAAGTCTGGCTCTGAGAAGCGAGATAAAAATAAGAACGAGTGTCATCCATGGTATAAATGCCAAGTCCACCATCTCTAATGGGTAAGGTAGATAATCTCTTCTGTAAAGGACCAAAACCCGCACCATCTCCGGTAATTAAAAGGGTATATTAATTATATGTCCCTACTTTTAACTCCCTACAAATATATCCTTATGCAACAATAATAATGTCTCTCCTTTTTTATAACCTTATCCATTTAATATTAGATTACTTTAATACCCTCACTCATATAATATTTTTCTTTATTTCAAAATACAACAAATTTCTTCCTCTACCACTTCACCACCACCACTAGCACCACCACCACCAACATTCAACTACCATTCCACCACCACCACCTACCAACCACCACCACCACCAATATTCCACCACCACTCCTTCACCGCCACCATTACACCACCACTAGTCCTCCTCCACCACAAATTCGTCGCCACCACCGTCACCACCGCCGCCACCGCCACCATCACTGGTTCAAATAATTTTGTATCAACAAAAAGTAGTTGATCCATTTCAGTTGGATAAAACAGTGGATGTTTATCCATTGCAGTTGGATCAACAATAGAAGTTTATCCATTGCAGTTGGATCAATAATGGATGTTTATCCATGCTGATAGAAAAATGCTACCACTTAATCAGCTGCAGTTTCAGATCCACCAACAAAACCATCAACAATAGAAGTTTATCTAGTTTATCCAAGAAAAAAGGATCAACAGTAGAAGTTGATCCAATTTTAGTGGATCAACAATGGAAGTTGATCCATGTAAAATTGGATCAATAATGATAGTTTATCCATGTAAAATGGAGTGAACTTGGCGTGAGTCGAAAACGCATCATCTGACATGTAGTCAGTCATGCTACCATTGCACCACAAGTTCAACATTAGAACAAATTTACATGATTTAAACTACAAAACATGAGTTCAAAGGATCAACAACAGTAGTTGATCCCATATAGATGGATCAACAACCATTGTTGATCCAAAATATATGGATCAACAACCATAGTTGATCCAATATCACTGCCTGCTTCAACCCATATAACCACCATATTTCATTACCTATAGCTTCATAAACACCAACAGCTCCAAGACCAGCTTCAAAACCAATCTCAGTTAAATCAACAATAGATGTTTATCCATTTTAGTTGGATCAACAGTGGATGTTTATCCATTGTAGTTGGATCAACAACCATTGTTGATCCACAATATATGGATCAACAACCATAGTTGATCCAATATCACTGTCTGCTTCACTGCCTAATAATGGGATTAGAAACTACACTTGAATAAAGATTATATACTATTGAACAGGGAAATAGCAATTTGAAATGTTACCAATTCAAAGAACAATAATAAAAGTGTCCACCACTTCAGTAGATCATTTTATAAAGAGAATACATCACTTACAGCGCCAAAATCCGTTGAGACGTGAGAATACTACCCATGAACCACACCTTGGCACAAATGAAACATCAAAAGTATGAGAAAAAAAAACCAAAACAGAAAGAAACTACTATGACAAGAGAAGTATATATAGTACGAGATCTAAAATGGCTATAAACGTAACTAAGTTAGTCTAAATAAAAGATTTTGGATAAGAAACTTGCATACTTCCCTAATATCACATGCAACTAGTACGAATGTGATGTCAATCTAGCTTGCTTTTTTATTTTGATGAAATTAATTGGTTGCCATACTATGATAGTGGGAGAACATTCTAACCACTAGTTTCCTAGTGTAAGTCATCTTTACTGCATTGTTTTGATGTTGTTACTCAACAATATCATCGAACCAAAATTCATCCTCCTATACCTGTTAATATCCGCCCACCACCACCACCTTCACCAGCGTATGAGCCACTAGTAACTTTAGTATATATAAACCACCACCACCTGCACCAGCATGTGAAACTCCACACTGGAATATGATACACCACCACCTGCACCAACATGTGAAACTTACATTAAATATATAACTCAACCACCAATTGCAGAAACTTCCTTATTTGCAAAGAGATTAAGATTTGAGTGTGTTATACAAACAAAGTATGTTTTTACATTCAACTAGTCCACAAATACAATACCGAGTTTACATCTTAAGTAGCAATTTTCATTATTTGTTATATAACTTAACACATCCTACACCCAGATTAGTTAACAACCTTATGTTTGTGACGCATCATCCATGAGACTGAGGTCACTGAGCAATGGACCCAACATTTCATTCATAAAGTAAAGCACCATAAAAAATTCAAAATTCATGTAGCAAGAAATCGTGATTTGGTAATTAAGATAAGGCACAGTATGTCAATTAGAATTTCATCTCACATGCGGATTCTAGCGTCACAAATGAAGATAGGAGAGCAGATCTTGGCGGAGGAAGAGCATCAACAATTTTTCCGGTTATATGCCTTAATCCCAATAGTACTAAACATCAATCAACAACATCAGATGAATTACCACCATCGTTGCACCACTGTTACATCACCAACAACGCATCAGACTCCAATTATACTATACCAATTGACAGTATTAGTACCTGTAAGATATGCAACTTCATTTACAACAACAAAAAATGAAACAAAGTTTATCAATCTCTACAGAATTTTGAAATCTAAGCCTAATTTTATGAATTAAGCTCTAAATTTGCAGATCGGAAAAACAAATTACCCGAAATCAAATCATAAGAAGAGATCTCTCTTGAATATTAATGATGAACTTCTAATCATAATGATTATATCTCTTTCATGTTTGAATTGAAGATGGTGGAAGAGGTCTTGGTGACGGAGGTTATGGCTATCAATACAAACTAAAAATCAGAGTTTTGGAGATTAATTTATCGTTGAAAAATCACCATATTTAAGATTTATAGTTGAATCAAAAGGAAATAGATCTAAATCATTTCTTTAGAAGGAGATGGTGATAACGATGGTGGTAAGACATGATGGAGGAAGTGGAGGTTCTACTGGCATGGTGGTGGTGATGATGAAGAAGGTGGTGGCTGTCGGTAGAAGAGGAAGACGAGAAAAAATTAGATCTAAAATTAAATAAGATAAGAAGAAATCCATACAATAAAGGTTGGGGTATATTTGGAAGTCTATAAATTGTTGATGGGCCCCTGATGGGCTTATAGATAAGGAGGGACAAAATTATTATGTGATAAGGATATTTTTGTAGACCATCAAAAGTAGGGACAAAAATTCAATTACCACTAATTAAAAGTCTCAGATATTGAAATAACTAGTCATCAAAGAGATCGGTTGCGGTTTGTAGAGCAGCAGGATTGGTAGTTCGCATTGCAAAGTAAAGTCTAGACACCCAAGTGCAACTGCGAATTAAAATCATCTCGCTTTGAGGGTCTCTCTGAGTTTTTTGATCGCAGACATTAGTTGAACAGTTTTATGAACCCTGCTCAATAACATATCGCTAAAGAATCCAATATCCAAACTCACTAGACCTCCCAAAAGTTTAACACCTTTAGAATATCTATCAATGTCCGGGGGGAAAACACCCTCAGAAGCACTCCTATGATCCGGGGAAGGCCAAAAGACATCCGTCTACTTAATATTGAGATGTAACCCCCTACTTGGTCCTTCAGCTTTGATTATACGAAAATCCTTAGCTACCTCCAGGGTATCACCAATAATTGTGCCATCGTCAAGGTACCAGGAGGGAAAATAAAGTTTGCAACTAGAGGCAATGGTCTTCACTAAGGGGTGAAGTGTCAATAAAAATAACAAAGGACCGAGGGGATCCACTTGTTGCACTCCAAGTGCTGAGGACAAGATATATTGGGCATAATACAGCCTAGCCGGACGTAAGTAGAAAAATTCTACCCAGCGAGAAATACCTGGACAATAGATGAGCACTTCCTTAATGAGATGAGACCTACTCACCATGTTGAAAGCATTAGAAAATTCAATTAGCAACATTGACATTGAATCCGAATGGCCCTTCAACTCCAACAGGCGATTTACAGCATGTAAAATACCTTCCCCTCCTACCGGAACACCAACCCCTAATTGGTAGTCACCTAAATAAGCAGTCATATCTTTCCCAATAGCAAAAGCATCTACCTTGGAAACCAATCTACGCCAAAATGTTCCCACAACAATTGGCCTAAGACCTCCCCCCGACTTTAGTAATGGCGTCAACGGTGCGCTGGCAATGTATTCGCCTAAATCACTTGGACATTTTCCGGCCAATCAAAGGTTGACAACCCCCGTAATAGACAAAAGGAAACCATCCGCCACTGCCACCACTACTCCACTAAAGGCATCAACTAAGTGTTGCGCGCACAAACCATCACGTCCACATGACGTGCCTTTAGGGAAGCTTTTAATTTCCCCCATAACAGCCTTCGAACTCACACAAATAGGGTCAGCAATGATATCATCTATGGGCATATCCAGAGGTAAGGCTGACGGATGCTTGTCCAAAAGTTCAACATAAGTTTGCTCTTCAAAAGGGGCGACACCAGGTGAAGATAAAACCCGAATCTCAGCTGCAAAATGACCGGATCTAATCTTCTTCTGGAAAGCGTTAATAATTGCTAACTTCTGCTTCTCCTATGCCCTTTTCTCGTCATCCTTATTCGACCCCCAACGTAGCGGTTGTTGAAGCAATCTCTTCACTAGAGTATAACATCCAGTGGGCTCTTTCCAATCATCCAGATCTTTGAGAATAATTTCCACCTGCATTTTCTTACGGCTGCTGGACTTCCGCTCATCTGAGGTCTTAGGTTGGTGTAAATTTAGGGTACAAATTGAGAGAAGTATAAGACGAAGCTAACCTATTAAGGAGGAGGGAAAAGCAAGAACACGGTCGAGACAAGCTTTGAGGGATCTCGAAAAAGCAAGACGACATTTATGTGGGATACAATTAACAGTGATGAAATTACGTTGAAGCACGGTATTTAGCAGTTCAGTTGAGAGAATCTCTACGTCTTCCCTGCCATCATTCCCTGGAGAAGAATTACCCCCACTAACAGCATCTGCCAATGTTACAACTTGCTCCTCGTCCGGCTTAATCACTCCATGTATCAAAAAATCCGTAGTTTCACCATTCAGAGGCCCTGCAATGAAATCATGCCAAGCTCCTTCTCTACTTTTACAGGATTTCAACCAGGCATGTACATAAAGACACCTGTTGCACAACCACATACGCAAGGTGAAGATAACCGACTTCAATCCACGATACACAGATAAATCGTTGGCAAGAAGAGTCTGAACCATAACTATGTTGGCTTCATTTCCCAGGTGTTTGTCATGAAAATGTTTAAAAAAAGACCATCTGGCGTAGCCTCTTCCATGAACACCATCGCTGCAACTATGTATGTTCTTGAATGGGTAATGACAAACATTTTCCAGAACACCAACTGTTGTAGAGGAAGGTGGAAATAGGGATGGCAGTGTTGCTTGGGAAGAAGAACGAGTAATCCTAGGCATGGTGACTGGGATAACAAAAACGAATGCAAAACCCTAAGGGGAACCCAGCAAAGAACCCTAAAAAACAAAACGAAAACCTTAAAACAATCAAAGGAAATTAAAAAGAAAAATTGAAAACGTGGAAAAGAAAACAATTGGAAGATGAAAAAACAATCGAAACTAAACGAACTCATGTTGAAACCGAGATTGGAATGATTTTCCATTCACCGGATGAGTCGCCGGCATGGAAAACATGAGAGAGAATAAACCGAGAATGTTTTACGAAAAAAAGAGAATAAACCGAGAATGTTTTATCAATCTTTTTTATTTACAAAATCTAGGTTCGACCAACCATGTGAATTGTTAGCCTGATTCTCAAGCAGATAATTCACATGACATATTCAAAATTAATAGTGAAATAAATTATATGTGCAGTTTGCTCAATTCACTTCTGAATGATTGGAGACTACGAGGAGGTTTGATGTACTACTTAGGAATCTAACAAAATTAAGTTTTGGGTCCTTACTAATTGGTTATATAAGTTCATACGTCATATACCAAGTTGTAGATTTGTTAAATATCAACCTTTTCTGTTTGTAAAGTTATGGCTTCTTCTGTTGTTGAACAATCCAAATATTGAGTGAATGAAAGCTTTACCTGAACATGAAAGTATTTCTATACCAATTTTATTTTATTGTACTTTAGCCCGTACTTAAAATATAAGCCCCAATTTGTTTAATTCCTAATAACTCGATTAAGAGAAGTATTCATAAACCTAGTTGGTAATTTGTTTTGATCATTAATAATAATTCCCGAAAATTACAAATCTATGACAAGGAATTTCAAGGATTACGCGACCTTATGATATTGAAATTAAGGTCATAAAAACCAAACCTAGGATGTCTGATTTCATTGTGAAGAAGAAGATAAGGAGAATTATGAAAAATCAATATTTTATTTTCGAATAATTTTTTTTTTTCATTTTTTTTATGATGTGTTAATAGTAACATATTCCTCTCTCTGTCACATCGTTTCCATGTCATCGACATGGTCAAGTAGTTGTTATTTAGTTGTTCAAGTAGCATAATTGAATTCCAATATATAGTCCCATTCGCTTGATTGTAGGAATTGTCTAGCGACTAATATATTCTTTCGGAAAGTCGATAATACGATTGAGTTATGATGTTATGTCCCATTCAAATTAAGAATGAAGTGTTGTTTATTGCAAAACTAAAGAAACAATTAAATTTAAACAAATCAAATTACTAATAAAAAAAAGGGTAATTTACATTACCTCACCTGGAAAGATCGCTAATTTGAGTTACCTACCCTACAGAAATAAAATTAGCAAAACATGCTTTCTTTATTTATTTCGTCCAAGGCCAGTTTTCTAAATCACCAGCTTTGTACAGGTTAACAAAATATACACGTGGATCATGGGTTTCCAAAAACACCCTCATCTTCTTAATCTCCGTCTTCCTCTTTATTTCTGAAAAGAAAAACAAATATCATTTTCTTCCCCAAACCATAGCAGCAGCCATATATGTATGATTAGGAGTTCAGTAAAGGTTTTATGCCAAGAAGATATGGTAACCCAACTGCTGGTATTGGTTCCATTGATATAGTTGATGAAATTGAGAAAAAGAAATCAGATCGAACATTGTAGCCGAGTGAAGACCTTTATATCGTTGATTTGAGAAGGATAGTGGATGATTAAGAGTTCTAGTAGGGAATTACAAGTTGGATTTGATTTCAATTTTCTCCACGATGATCAAGGATTTGTGTATAGAGAAGAAGATTGTACTTTGATTTAATATGGTCGACAAAATGACTAAAAAGAGTGTATCCGACTTGATTTTATGTTACTGAATTCAGAATTTTATGTTTGTATGTGAATCAATGGAACCATATTTCTGCTGCCATTGGACAAGTATAATTCATGTATCTCAATTATAGAATAGCTCGGTTGAACCCACCAAACGTTGGTATGTCAAGTTTGGTTGTCATATTTTAGTAAATCAAAACTCATCTAAGAGTCGCCTGATTATATACCAGAGACTACTTCGTATATGTTAGACTAGAAATTCTAGGAATATGAGGTATACAAATATTACTCGAAGACCTGAAGAACGTGAAGAAGTAACGATCTACAATGACGACATCATCCTTCCTCTTGAGATTAGTAATTAATATTGACTTGAACTATTTCATTCCTAATGTATATTTCAAGTTGTGTTATATTAAAAACATAAATGGGAAGTTGTGCATGAGTATTTTACTCTAGTAGTGAGACATGATCATATGATCATAGTATTAAGGAATTAGACTACAAAGTATAACGCTTATCTTTTGAACTTTGTAGATACGACATCGACATAATCTTATGAATGCTATTGTGATTATGTGTATGGGTAAAGGTGAAGATTTCATCCTAGGAAACAATGTTTACATTTGTTTAAAGGAAGTACATTCATGAACTTGTTTTATGAATCGAAAGGGAAATCGTTAGGCTTATTGGTATTGTTATTTGTTGCATATCTTTGGATGACCAATATGTGTGAGTTAGTAGAACCGATCATAACTTGTTATGTGTCTTGGTATAACTAATCACAATGCCTGACTTATGATTTGGTATGACTAGGTTTGATTAATTAGTGTAATTTATCCTAAGTAATCACCTGAGATGGTATGATCAATATTTGTAATTAGTGTGACCGATCCTAGTAATTGGTGTGACCGATCACAAAAGAGTTGTGTAATTGATCATTGTAATTGGTGTAACCAGTCCTAGTAATTGGTGAAACCGATCCTAGTGACTAGTGTAACCGATCACAGGAAATACCATGAGTATATGGTAACTAGTCATGGTAATTGACGTAACCGATCCTGGTAATAGATGTAACCGGTCCTGGTTACTTTTGTGACCAATCACAAGTAAACCATATTAAGGTATAACCGATCCTAGTGATTTGTGGAACCGATTGATCCCATGAACGATCACATGGTTGTCTTGCAATACATATGAACCAATTCTAAACTTGTTTGGAAGTGTGGTATAATCGATTCCAAGATTGTAAATATGAAAGATGATTTACAAAGAAAGGATGTCAACATACTTTGAACACGAATAGTAACTCTTATATTTTATTGCTCAAAGTTATTCCTTAATTACTCAAAGAGATCCTGGTCCGAAATGAATTAAGAATCTTTTAATTAAGGTTGTTAGCTTTATATGCTTTAATTACCAGCAATTAAATGCATAACTATAGAGAATAAAAATTAGTAATGTGCATTTATTAATTGGAGATTTTGTATTGAGAGATTTCAGAACATATTGGATAAAGCATTTCCAGGAATTATGAAAACCGATTTGGGAATTTATTACATATCTTGATAATACTTTCGGTTTCGGAAATTCCTAGGTGTCTAAACATCCTTAGTATATAAATACCTAAGCTTTCATTTTTATCAAACTATCCTAAGAGCCATGCAACCTTAATATTTTTGTTGTTTCTGGTGGAGCCGTCTATTCGGAGAGGAAAGTACCTAATTAGGAGAAATAGATTACGACCTCTCGTTGAAATACTTTTGTGGGATCAAGAATCTATTCATACCGTTGGTGGGAAACTAGATAATTACAGTTTATTAGTTTTCGATTGATGTGATTGACTAACGGTTGTTGAACTTTGATTGCACCTAGTTTGTTTATTCTTGAAAATCTTCTCTTCTGATATAAGATTCACCCAAACTAGATCGAAGTGTCGACGGGATCTTTAGAACTGTTTGTAGATCTAAAGACATCTTGTGATAATCCATTGTTAACAGACTCTGTTATGTGCGTGATTTATCACAAGAGATTCAAGTGGTGTTGTGCAGGTTTAATTGAAGATTAAAGAAACTTTAAAGACGAAGAATATTTCTTATTGGTTTCTCATATCTTTGTGTAGCAAAAACCTTAATAGGCTGGGATCCAACTAGAATCAGATTTATTAGATAGATTAGTTGTGTGAGATCGGTAACACCTAATAATTCTCTTGAGTTTTATTTTGATTATTACAAATCCGAATCTTATTACTTAGATAATAGATATTGGATTGATCTACCTAGGAAGAGATGTCTATTAGTTTAAATGGAAGATCCTTTGCATATGACTTGAGATATATTTATCTGAAAAGAATTAATAGAGTTGTTACCAAAAGGATTTATTGTTCCTTAACTGTTTGGAATACGATCCAAGGGAATTGTTACAGTGCGTGCACTTACTGAATTCAGAAGCGAAGCGATACTGAAACTAAGTGAACTTGGTTTAGTTGCTTGGTCTCAACTATACGAAGTTTGGTTTAGATTTTGTATAACAGATTAATTCTGAGATTATTCAATTCTGGACTTCGTCCCGGGGTTTTTCTGCATTTGTGGTTTCCTCGTTAACAAAATCTTGCTATGTCTTTTACGTTTCTATTTCCACAATTATAATTGTTTATTAAAATTAGAAGTAAAATACACAAACGTTAACTCTGTATTACTTGATAGTGATCCTATAAAGTTTGGTTAAGTACGAACCTATTATCAAGTAATCACACTTTGATTATTGTATTATCTCGATCTCGTATCCATAGACGATCACACAAAGTGTGATTACCAATTTTTCGTATTGTCTCGACTTTGTCCATAGACAATCACTTTGGGTAAGAGGACTTATAGGTGGGTATTTAAAGATTGTGGTGTATTTGGGTACCCTCGTCTTTTCAATCTTGAAAATACTTTTTTGTTTGTTTTCCTTTTCCTATCTAACTATGTTGTGTCATGTTTCTGAAAAGGCAAGGTTATACCAATTATACCTCAAGCTATAACTTTTCCTTCCTATAAGTCCTTTCCCCGAAAGTGATTGTCTATGGACTGAGTCAAGACAATACAACAAATCGGTTCACACTTTATGTGATCGTCTATGGATACGATATCGAGACAATATAACAACAAAGTGTGTTTACTTGATACAAAGGTTCGGACTTAACCAAACTCAATAGAATTCACGTATCAAGTAAATAGGAATTAACGTTTATGCAATTTACTTTAATTATAATAAAACAATTATAATGCGGAAATATAAAGTAAATGATACAACAAGATTTTGTTAACGAGGAAACCGCAAATGCAGAAAAACCCCGGGACCTAGTCCATAATTGAATACTCTCAGGATTAAGCCGCTATACAAAATAAAACAACTTCGTATAGTTGAGACCAAGCAACTAAACCTATAATTCACCTAGTTCCGTCTGTACTCCCATGCCTCCAACCTATAAACAAGTCACGTACTTGGACCAATTCCTTTAGTTCATATTCCAAAAAGTAAAGGAACAAAAAATATGTTTGGTATCAACTCTCTTCAACCAAGTGATATGAGTTGCGCAAAGGTTCCATTGTTTATCTTAACATAAACTCCTTTGCCAGGTTCCAAGATCTATCTTATGTTTAATCACCCAAAGCCAATCGTTAAGATTAAGCCAACAACACTCTTCAACCAAGTGATATGTGTTGATGCCGATCTTCCTCAATTAATCAATCCAATCTACCACAAGGATAAACTGATCATTAATTGGATCCTCTTTTTCCCAAAAAAGTATTTTGCACACCAAAGATTGTAAAAGCCAAGTTAGAAATCTTCAATATCTTCTTTGTCTTCAAATCTTCTTAGATCTTCAATAAACACCTGCACATAACTACTTGAATCTCTTGTGATCAATCACACACAGAACGGAGTCTGTTAACAATGGATTATCACAAGATCGTCTTTAGATCTAACAACAGTCTAAAAATACCCGTCGAAACCTTGAATTAGTTTGAGTGAATCTTATATCAGAAGAGAAGATTCTCAAGCATAAGCAAACTAGGTGCAATCAAAGTTGAACCACCGTTAGTCAATCAAATCAATAGGAAAACTAAAGATAAACCGCAATATCTAGTTTCCCACCAACGGGTTGCGCTAGAGCTTCTCAATCCAAAATAAGACTTTAAATTGAGCGGCCGTAAGAGATTTCACCTAATTAGATTACTCTCCTCTTTGATAGGCGGCTTCACTAGTAACAAAGACAAAAGAGTAAGTCAAGGTTACGCAGGATTAGTTTTCTCGAAATGCAAACTCAAAGTATTTATAGACAAGGAATTTTGGACACCAAGGAATTTCCAAAACCGAAAATATTCTCAAGATATTTTTCATTACTCCATAAAATTCGATTTTCATAATTCCCGTGAATGCACTGTCCAAAAATAATGATCGAAATCTCCTTGGAAAATCTTTAATTAGCAAATGCACATTATTAATTCTTATTTTCCATATATAATTAAAAATATTCTTAACTTATTTAAATTCGATCTTGGGATTTACTTTCTTCTTAGCCGTTAAGGAATATCTTTGAAAAAAATAGAATAAGCATTAATGCACCGCGTTCAAAGAGTGACGACATCTTACTCTTGCAAGTTTTTTCCATGCTTTCTCACTTGAAACCGATTTACCACACTTCCAAACAAGTTTAGAATTGGTTCATATGACTTTCAAGAACTGTGATACCTTGTATTTTCCGCCACCCATTTTACATGCTTTCCGGATCGGGTATTAACCGTATTTGATAACACGTTTTTGGTTTAGACAAAATGGAAGTTAGGTCTTGCCATATGCTTAAAATGTCCTCTGTTTATTGTTGCGGTACTAGCCCAGAAAAGTTTCTACAAGCCCATATTACATAGGTAAAACTCAGAAACGTGTCTAACTGAGATCCACCCACTGGGTGTTAGTAAGTTGGGGTGTGAATTTTCATCACTTAGATATATTTTACAAAAGAATTCTAGAACAGGTAAGTAATTGAAGAGAATGGATTTCATTAATCAGTGAAAATGGGTTTTTATTACGTGAGGAAAATGAAAAAGATTGAATTAGATGTTGAAATGCAAGGGTTATATATTGATGGTTCTCCTAGAGTCTGAAGCTAGGCCATGAGAACAATTCTAAAGGAGGAAGACATTTGGGTTCAAGCGATTTAGAGGTAGGTTTACTACTCATCGTCTTGGAGATTTTCTTACTCTTTTGGGTTGATTGCAATTTGAATATTACAATTGTGAAGTGAATTGTCCTCTTGTTTGAATTTGTTTGATAACTTGAATGGGTTTTCTTATCATGAATTACTAATTTAGAATGTTGTCTACTGCTGTTGGAAAAGTTATAACGATTTCAAAGTTTTCCTTCTCATTGTTTGTTTTGTGAGCACAAGATGTTTGTAAATATGCCTGTGTAAACTTTGATTCTTTTTCCCAAGTTTTTGAGACATAAAACCAGGTTACTCCTTTACACAACTGGAAGAATAATTCTGAATCCATTGTTAAAATCATTTATATACGCCATTTTATATGATATTTAATTTGTTAATTGTGTTCCAAATGTCGATTTCAAGTATGAGCCTTTGTTGGACTTTTAATTGGCAGTAGACTTCATATGCATAAGTGCTTTTGATAAAGAACTCAGTTGTGTTCTTGGTGAATGAATGTCATTCTTTCAATTGTTAAACAAGTTTTATGAATAAAACTTATTGAGTTCATGTCTTTCGTTAGTTGGAACATAGTTTCATCTTATGCCATGTAATGATCCCCGATATAGAGAAATAGGTAATGATCCCCATGGGAACGTAGTTCCCGACAATCGATGGCGGCTGTCCGTGCCGAGAAACGATAGGTGGGTGTATGAACCAAAGTTTTCGTGTCGTGGACTCAATGTACCGAAATCTAAATGTATTGATTTGTCGGGTACCTTATTGGTTTGAGAATTTATTTGTTGAATGCGTTGTTCGATTTTAGATTCTATCTTTTCTTAATTATATTTCCCTTACATTTTATGAGATTTGTTTTCCGCATCTCTTTGAGGATGGGAACGTAAGATTATTGAGCCGTCATCTCACCCCAATTGACGATTTTGCAGATTTTATCGAAGGGCGAACAAGTGAGAAGTCGTTAGTTTAAGCATGCATTGCTTCTTGTTTCAATTCAATGTATTTTGATGTTTTTCTTTGAGAGAATAAATGTGGGAGACTTAGACACATGAAATATTATCCTTGAAGTTTATGTTATACATTTGAAAAGAATTTATGTTGAATGGTGACTGTCTTTGAAAGCTTTATTTAAACTGAAAGTTGAAAAACCGTATTTCTGACACTGTTTTCTGCCCCTTGTTTTCTGCGAAACTGGCACCAATAGGTAGGTATTTAGGTGACACTTTCTTAACAAATAACGTTCCTCTTTGTCTTGTCTTTATTGAGTTAAAAGGGCTTAGCAATTGAATTTATCGTTTAGGAGATCTGTTCCCCTGAAACTAGCTGACCTGAGCTGAAACCTGTAGCTACGCAGTTTTGTGACTAGTTTGCGCATACTTTTTATTGACCATTTGAACTCAGAATCTGTATTTTTAAAGTGAGTTTGGAAGGTGGTTATTTCTTCTTTCTAAGATGGGGTCAAACTCTTAATTTCGACTTCTAACGAAGTCTGGAGAGCCTCGACTATCCAGGTCGTTAGGACTGATTTTTCTGCAACATTTCTGCCCAGATTTGTACTGTGTACAATTTTGGCATCCTTTTTATTTGGTTAAGCTTTGTTCTTTCCATCTGTTAAAATAATAATAATTTTTTTAAAATATTCTTAGTAAATATGTTTACAAACTGAAAGCATAAAATGTAAGCTCTAGAAAATGAATTAGAGTCCTGAGACCCGACGGTAGCATTTGGAATTCGGGTTAAATCCATGACCCGAATTTTGGGGTGTTACAAGTTGGTATTAGAGCATTAGATCTCACATGGGACCTTAGGTACATTTTTTGTTATAAAAACTCTTTGATTGATTGCTTGCTAAGTTTGTTTGAATCATTTGGCTTGATTGTTGCTTTTGTGATATTAACGGAACTCACTTGAATTGATAATTGTAAACCTAGGTACTTTGTTGAACTGTTTGTGGGTGCTACATATTATTATTTTTGTGTTGGTTATCATAATTGCATTCCGAACCATTGGAGAAGATGTTCATTTGTTAACTCTGGTTTTAAGTGTTAGATTTAGACGTATTTATCGGGTTGGTGACTAGGAACTAACTAGAGATTGTGTTATCTTAAGAACGACGTGGTTGGATGTTATTTTAGGCAGGGAATAACTTTCGAAGTATCCAATAGTAATGAATTGTTGGTGTATTTTTTTTTGTTTTGATGCCGTAAGGAGTCCTTTTGATATCCCTAGTATTAAGTAGGGGGTTTACCTGATTTTCTCCTTGTCTTTATACTTGAGCTAATTGATTTCGAATCCATTTATTTTACAATGGGGTTTGTTGTATCATCCAATGTCTTCTTCATTAGTTAATCATAGTCGAATTGAGTCTCCTAGCCAAGTTGGTTTGTTATTGTATCTCTAGTAATCTGATTTTTCTTGTTTTCTCATGAAGCATGCCTTTACTTAAATGGGTATTTATGAATTATACTAGTGTTTGAGTTAAGCTGGAATTTGATTATGAAAATCCTAATTTATTTATTTTTTTGTTTGATCCAGTCATTGTTACCGAGAGTGAAATAACTTTTGGTTCCTTTCTAATTTCCGTTAATATGGTACATTTGGATTTCTAGTGAAGCTTTGGTTCTTAATAGTGAGGAAAAATTGTTTGAAAAACTTGATAAGCATCTTCCTGACTATGGTTTAATTAACTTGATATTTTCTTAAGTTCAGGGAAAAAAATCCTTGGTTTCACGTGAGGTGGTTGTGAAAACTTGTTTCCTTATGTAATGTACTTCATAAATCCTATGCATCTTCATATAGTCTTTCTCTTCTAAACTGAAATTTCCTGGAAAGTGATTTTTGTCCAGTTTTCCAAGACTTTTCGACAGATCTCTGAAGTTTGTTACAATTTCCTATCATTTTCATATTATAAATGGATTTCTACGATTTCCAACGAGACCTAATTTGCTGAATTCCATCACTTAATGAATTTTGTACGATTTATTTTTTATCATAAACTACCGAAACTGCAGTTTTCTTAAAAACATGAGTTTTGTTCTGTTTTAATGAGTCTTTTCGACATAGCTATGGACCTTAATTAGTATATTCTATTATAATTTTTATGTTAAAGGGGGGCTATCCCAACTCTCCAATGACACCAAGCTTTCCGAATTCCATTGCTTAATGAATTTTATATAAATTTTTATTTACAGAATACCGAAACTGGAAATTTCTGAAGAAAAAAAAAGTGTGACTCCTGTACTGTTTCGAGGAGTGTTTTCAACATAGGTGTAAACCCTACTGTGTTTTCTTATAATTTTTATATGAAAGAGGGACTTCTCAGCTTTCAAACGAACCATAGTTTGTTGAATCTCATCTCCTAATGAATCTTGACAAATTTTTGATTTGTAGACCAGCTGTGAAACTGCAATTCCAAAGAATATACTTTAGCATCCATATGATGCTCTTGTTTGTTTAAAACACTTCGCCAACATTTTATGGGATCTATTTCTCTTTATTATTTTGAATTATAACATAATTTTTCAATCCTTATTACTGAAATGATTCCCACGACCACGTTTTGAATTGAAGCTCGACCTATTTTGTGTTAATCTTGTTTAGGAATATCATTGTTACTCTCACATATGATTTTCAGGTGAAAAGAAAGAATCGGTTGTATTACTACCTTAATTTGAATTGTTTTCTCTTCTTATTCCTCTCGGTAGTCAAGGGTCTGTTAGTTTCTATACGAGAATTTTTCATAATTTGTGCATTTTGCAAATGAATACTTTACTGAGCTAACTCCTTTCTTTGCATATTGTTTGGTATTCCACTTCCTGTAAGTGATCATCGCTCTCGTGTTAAGTTTTTGTGATTCGGTAAGAACTTAAGTATTATTTTTGTGAATGCTTTCAATGCTTGTATTTAATTTAGGTGAGTTTTCAATTATGGGTCTAGGAGGTTCTTCAAGACTTAATTTGTGATGTTTTCCTTGTGACAACTATATTTGGGAACCCGAGTCCGAGATGAAAGAGTGGTATCCAATTTATTTATTTATTTAAAAAAAAATATGTACGACCATTCTTAATTTCGTGGACGAAATTCCTATAAGGGTAAGAGGATGTGATACCCTGTATTTTCCGCCACCCGTTTTACATGCTTTCCGGCTCGGGTATTAACTGTATTTGATAACATGTTTTTGGTTTAGACAAAATGGAAGTTAGGTCTTGCCATATGCTTAAAATGTCCTCTCCTTATTGTTGCGGTACTAGCCCAGAAAAGTTTCTACAAGCCCATATTACATAGGTAAAACTCAGAAACGTGTCTAACTGAGATCCACCCACAGGGTGTTAGTAAGATGGGGTGTGAATTTTCATCACTTAGATATATCTTACAAGAGAATTCTAGAACAGGAAAGTAATTGAAGAGAATGGATTTCATTAATCAGTGAAAATGGGTTTTTATTACGTGAGGAAAATGAAAAAGATTGAATTAGAAGTTGAAATGCAAGGGTTATATATTGATGGTTCTCCTAGAGGCTGAAGCTAGGGCATGAGAACAATTCTAAAGGAGGAAGATTTTTGGGTTCAAGCGACTTAGAGGTAGGTTTACTACTCATCGTCTTGCAGATTTTCTTACTCTTTTGGGTTGATTGCAATTTGAATATTACAATTGTGAAGTGAATTGCCCTCTTGTTTGAATTTGTTTGATAACTTGAATGGGTTTTCTTATCATGAATTACTGATTTAGAATGTTGTCTACTGCTGTTGGAAAAGTTATAACGATTTCAAAGTTTTCCTTCTCATTGTTTGTTTTGTGAGCACAAGATGTTTGTAAATATGCCTGTGTAAACTTTGATTCTTTTTCCCAAGTTTTTGAGACATAAAACCAGGTTACTCCTTTACACAACTGGAAGCATAATTCTGAATCCATTGTTAATAAATCATTTATATACGCCATTTTATATGATATTTAATTTGTTAATTGTGTTCCAAATGTCGATTTCAAGTATGAGCCATTGTTGGACTTTTAATTGGAAGTAGACTTCATATGCATAAGTGCTTTTGATTAAGAACTCAGTTGTGTTCTTGGTGAATGAATGCCATTATTTCAATTGTTAAACAAGTTTTATGAATAAAACTTATTGAGTTTATGTCTTCCGTTAGTTGGAACATAGTTCCATCTTACGCCATGTAATGATCCCCGATATAGAGAAATGGGTAATCATCCCCATGGGAACGTAGTTCCCGACCATCGATGGCGGCTGTCCGTGCCAAGAAACGATAGTTGGGTGTACGAACCAAGGTTTTCGTGCCGTGGACTCAATGTACCAAAATCTAAATGTATTGATTTGTCGGATACATTATTGGTTTAAGAATTTATTTGTTGAATGCGTTGTTTGATTTCAGATTCTATCTTTTCTTAATTATATTTCCCTTACATTTTCTGAGATTTGTTTTCCGCATCTCTTTGTGGATGGGAACATATGCTTATTGAGCCGTCATCTCACCCCAATTGACGATTTTTCAGATTTTATCGAAGGGCGAACAAGTGAGAAGTCGTTAGTTTAAGCATGCATTGCTTCTTGTTTCAATTCAATGTATTTTGATGTTTTTATTTGAGAGAATAAATGTGGGAGACTTAGACACATGAAATATTATCCTTGAAGTTTCTGTTATACATTTGAAAAGAATTTATGTTGAATGGTGACTGTCTTTGAAAGCTTTATTTAAACTGAAAGTTGAAAAACCGTATTTCTGACACTGTTTTCTGCCCCTTGTTTTCTGCGAAACTGGCACCAATAGGTAGGGATTTGGGCGAAACTTTATTAACAAAGAACGTTCCTCTATGTCTTCTCTTTAATGAGTTAAAAGGGCTTAGCAATAGAATTTATCTTTTAGGAGATCTGTTCCATTGAAACTAGCTGTCCTGAGCTGAAACCTGTAGCTACGCAGTTTTGTGACCTAGTTTGCGCATACTTTTGATTGACCATTTGAACTCGGAATCTGTATTTTTAAAGTGAATTTGGTAGGTGGTTATTTCTTATTTCTAAGATGGTGTCAAACTCTTAATTCCGACTTCTAACGAAGTCTGGAGAGCCTCGACTATCCAGGATGTTAGGACTGATTTTTCTGCAACATTTCTGCCCAGATTTGTAATGTGTACAATTTTGGCATCCTTTTTATTTGGTTAAGCCTTGTTCTTTCCATCTGTTAAAATAATAATAATTCATTAAAATATGCTTAGTAAATATGTTTTCAAACTGAGAGCATAAAATGTAAGCTCTAGAAAATAAATTAGAGTCCTGAGACCCGACCGTAGCATCTGGGATTCAGGTTAAATCCATGACCCGAATTTTGGGGTGTTACAAGAACTATGTGATTGATCAAGTACTACTCAATCACAACTCATTGGTTTACAGTTCTACCAAAACAAGTTTTTTTTCTACCTCCATGTGTGTACTGTGCATAGTTACGCTAGATTACTAATGATACGACGGACTAGGTACTATGATCGGTTCCCCACATATATTTGGTATCTAACTTGTATGCACTGCAAATGTCCATAAGATCGGTTTCCCCTTTCCAAAAACTTGTTGCACATGTTCATAGGATCGGTTCCCCTTTCTTCCATAAACCTTGTTGCACATCATATAGGATAGGTTCCCCTTATGATGCAATGCACCTCTTACTAGGATCGGTTCCCCTCTTCCCAGTATTAAGTTCAGACATACAAAACACGATCATACCCCAGGTGATTACTTAAGATCGGTTTCACTAATAAAAGTCATACTAATACATAATCAGGCCTCGTGTGAATAGTTTTACCAAGAACACAAACAAGTCTTGAGCAGTTATACTAATCACACATATTGGTCATTCATATGATATGCAATGAAGAATAGCCCCAATAACTCCTGAAGATTTCCTTTTCGGTTCACAACACATATCATGAACTTACTTCCTTAGAACACATGTAAACATTGTTACCTAGGATGAAATCCTCACCTCATACCCATACATAATCACAATATCATTCATACGATTATGTCGATGTCTTATATACAAAGTTTAATGGTTAAGTAAGAAACTTCATATTGTATTCCTTAATACTATGTCTATCTAGAGTGTTCATGCTTCGCAGTTTTATGTTTTCAATATGCACAACTTGAAAGATACGTTAGGGAATGAAACAGTTCAAGTCAAATATCACTAACCTCAAGTGGAAGGATTATGTTGTCGTTGTAGCTCCTCACTTCTTCACTTCTTCGCAATACTTGTAATTTCTCACCCTAATACTTTCAAGATAACCTATATATACGAAGTTGACTCTAGTACATTTAAATCAAGCGACTCTTAAATGAGTTTTGCTTCACTGAAATATGACAACCAAACTTGACATACCAACGCTTGGTGGGTTCAACCGAGCAATGCCCTAACAATTTCCCTTTGTTCGCAGGTTACTCTTGTTCATATAATTGGAAGCCAAAAAAAAATGATTTCAAGTGTTATAGTGACGATTATGACTGCAATATTCGTGGGTCCAAGTGATTTTTTATGTAATATATATGAAATAATTGGATAATTTCAATAGCTTGTGTAAGAGAGCGACCAAATTAGAGTTGCAAGGTGACAACAGTTTGGATTCGGTTTCATGTTAATATATAATTTTGTATCGCTAGAAATTAATATTTAAAATTGTATTCATGGATTATATAATTATGTAATTTGATTAATTATTAGTTTTTTGATTTACAAATACCATTAATTACTAATTCTAACAATTTCAATAACAATAAATAAAAAATCTTAGTATTAATTACCTACTAAAACACAAAAACTAACAATAATACGTAGTTAAGTAACACTACACAAAAATCTTAGTATTAATTACCTACTAAAACAAACAACAACTAATGCTAGTTGATTATATCATACTTACTTAATTGGTTGATTTTTGTTTTAAATCATCTACCTTATTAATCAGGTTGTTTCAATTTAATGTATTAGTTCAAAATAGGAGCAATTTGATTTTCTTATTTATTAGTTAAAACTGATTTTAAGATTTTAATGTATTTAAAATACGAAAAAATATAATGAAATCCCTATATACGGTGATATATACCTTATATATTCTTGTGATGTTAGGTTTATTATCATAATAACGCTGCTTAAGGAAATGAAATATTTATTAATTAAAATATAAAAATGATAAATACTTTCTTTTTTATTTAGTGAAAATATATATTTTTAAACATTTTCTTAGATAACCTTATCATGATATTTCGTTGTAGTCATAATTTCAAAACAATTACCATGAAATTGGTGTATTAACTTTTCTATGAGAGATAAAAGCATATATTTTTCGAGGAAAGACCGTGTACGAATAGAAATGCTAGGTGCAACAAATACAAATAGTAATTTTTGTCCGAGATCGATAACACACATCATGTCATTACATTTATGGCTAATTTAGTAAAGTAAACTCTGTGGAGGATGAAGATTTTATCATGAATTAATTTTCAAATATATTTATTCCCTATATTCTTTATGTATAAGGTTTTAAAGTACATGTAGATTTCCTATACTTTTACATTATTCGATATTCTAGTGATATTGTTTAGCTTAATCTTTCTAACGAAGTTGGTACAAGGACTTCCCATGAAGAGAAGGCAATGAAACCGAATTTTGTTTGACATGAAATTATATACGGCTACGCCGAACAAGTCAAACCATCATAGAAAAACATATATATTATGATCATCCAATTCATGGGTAATTTTTATTATTTTCAATAAATATTTAATTCGCATAAGTACCAAAAACATCAAGAAGTACAAATACACCATAATGAAGCAAGCAATAATAACACCCCAAAATTGGATGTTAACTAATAAACAATGAGAAAACGAGAATACTATATTGACCTTGAGTTTCTATAAATTATTATTATTAGAACCATCATTGATTCTTTTACGGGACTTCACCACTAGTCAAGAATTATAATCATTCGTAAGAAAAAAAAATTTTGAACGGAAATTCTCTATCTGCTTCACTTTTGCCATAGTAACCACCATCGCGACGAATGCTCCAAAAACATTCATCCAAACAATGTTCATTATAGTCTCTTTTTGTATAGTATGCATAAAACTCCTTTATGTGGTCCTTTTTTTCATTAGGATCATACCAACTTGAGTCGCATATAAATTTAGTTGTCTTTAAAAAATTAACCCTAAATCTCCAGTAGAAGCTTTGTTTGTGATATAGTGTATGCTCGCCGAAATCATCTTCACTTGATCTGCAATGCAGTTTAAAAGCTATGTTGGGGTCTATATCATTTTGCACAGTGACAATCTTTTTGTTCCAAACAGCGTCACCATCAACTTATTATGCACAAAATAATGATAAAATAAGAAGAGTGAAGAAGATAGCGGAAGCAGATCCTAAAACTAGAAATATTGATTTTGACATTATGATTGAAATCGGGAGCAACCTTGAAAATGAAAACTAAGGATAATGCTAATGGTTACTGCTTAGCATTTTATAGTCATATGATTTAGGGTTAAAAGACATGTAGTGTGTCAACATAATCGTCATCTACTTATACGTGATTTCTTACTATGTTGGGTTTTATTATGATAATGTTACTTAAAGAGATAAAATATTTGCTAAGATGTATTTTCTTACTAATTTAATTAATTAGTAGCTTTTTGATTTACAAATACCATTAATTACTAATTCTAACAATTTAAATAACAATAAATAAAAAATCTTAGTATTAATTACCTACTAAAACACAAAAACTAACAATAATACGTAGTTAAGTAACACTATACAAAAATCTTAGTATTAACCAAGAATACAAAACAAAGCTAGGCTAAATTTTCCTTTGTTAGTGGTGGTCAGGATTTTTCCGTGGGAAAGATAAATCAAAGGCTATGGTTTTCCCTGCCACCCTACAAGTCGCAAACGTGGTGTTAATTCCAATATTATGAATGAAAAATAAATACTCAAGTCAAGATATGGAATTTCAAAAATTATAACGTGGAGGTTCGAACTCATGACCTATTGTGTCATAAGAGTGGCCTCTAACCATTGTTCCACCTTGGTTGGAATTGATAGAAAAGATAAATAAACAGTGGTGGTTTGTTTAACTTAAATACCATAATTGGTCTATTAATTAGTGTTTCACTAATTGCACATAATAAATAATATATTTATTATAAAGTGTTTTATTAATTAGTGTTTCACTAATTTCTCATAATAAATGACTAATTATTTTTTAATTATAAATGTTTTCTTAATTAATTATAATATTTATTTCTATTAATAAGAAATTTTGATAAATAATATCAATAGACATTTTCTGCGACAATGAGTAGTAGAAGAGGTGGAGGCCGAAAGATTAGTGGTGGTTAAGTGCGGAGCCAAGAACAATTATATTTATTTTTGTTCTTTTATCGCAAAATGGGATACAAAGTCCATTTTTCACATGTATCCAGCTTGCCAATACTTTTTTCTCCCTCTCTCCTCAAAATCCTGGCTCCGCCCCTGGTTTGTGGTGGAAGAAGTAGTGACAGTGAATGCTGGTGAGTAGTGATGGACAATATTAATTTTATGTTTGTCGTTACAACATCGATAACATCGTAGCGTGGAAGATGTGGTTGGTTGTTTTTAACACTTTTCATAAAGGAAGGTACCATATATTTTAGGGATGATATCATACAAGATAATATTTTCACGTAAGACAATTGCAAAACATAGTTTGGCTAACTCTGCCTATGTAAAGAGTGGTCAAGATTTGTCCTTCCTCAATTGCTATGTTATGTGAGAAGAATGTGATATCTAAGATTGAGGTATAGTTCAAATCTATTAGATTCACATTATTTACAACTGGATGCCTTGAAAAAAATTGATGTGTTGTTATTATTATTACAGGAAAGGGATACATAGACCACACTTGCGCAAATAGCTCACTTCACAAATGATTAGTGTTGCATGTAATGTATAGAATGCAACGAGGAATTTGAGGAAACATGGCACCATAAGAAGTGTCCGGAGTATTTTGGATATAGTAACTTAGACCCAATGTAATACGTATGTACTTTTGTTTTTAGTTTTTCCACAATCTATTTATTTAAGAAAAATGAACATTGCAAATACATAACATCAACAAAAATTAGACAGATTACGTTTGACAATAATGGATACTGATGGTCCGGAAACGATAAAAGAAATGAATTGTTGGGATATACAACGGATTACTTGATACGAATGAAAGAGGTATAACTATTTCGATTCGGAAATTGCATAAAGTTCACTGTACAAGATGACATCAAGTTTAAAGTTATTAACAAGCATAATATGGCTAACACAAATATTTAAAACAAACAAGATATATAAACTTAGAAATCCGTGGGACTTGAAGAGGCTAATTTTGAAAACTACAATCTTAGAAAGCAACGATCCACAATCCCATAAATCTTTTTTTTATATATAAATATTCAATGTAGAATATGTCAACTTTTGGTAAAGTATCTATAGACAACCTATTAATTTGAAATAGGATCAGGGAGTACAATATGTGTTCAAGGTTCTTTATGAGGTAATGTGTTGCTAGATTGTATTCCAAGTGAAGGTAGGAACATACGGAAGTGACAAAATGTCCAATACTTTTGAAGTTACCAAAGCCTTCGTTAAGACGAATTGCTGTGAACAATACTTTGTTGAAGATTTAATGGCAGAGGTTCTCATATACACAATATCTTCGAAGAGGTAATGGGTACACATTTTTAACATTATCATCTAATGGGTGTTGAAAAATTACTGGAAAATCATGTCACAATGGATAGGTTGTATCATTCGTCCGATGCAAAAAAATACTATTCTCTGCCTATTTGGAGGATCGAGAAGATGACCATGATAGATGAGTCAGCTGGAGCGAAATAGGAGCATGTGGAGACTTTTATGGATGATATTGATTAGTTGATTTCACTGAGATGAGCGCTGCTGACGATATATTTCCAAAAAATATTTAAACTTCCATGCTCATTAAGAGCATTATCTCATTATAAGCAATAAACCTAAATAAAAAAGTGTCTGGAAGTTAAGATTATATTTCTTTCGTGTGAGCAAATCTCCGACGGTAAAATATTAAAGGAAAAAACAAATAAAAAAAGAGAGGAAAATCCCAACTATTTTTATAACAAACACATATTAAATCATAAGGAGTTGATAAGTATTAGGGACACAAATTATATGATATATTAAAAATGAACCAACATCATGGCCCGTGTCGTTACAACACGGGTTAAGGTCTAGTTACCTACTAAAACAAACAACAACTAATGCTAGTATATTATATCATACTTACTTAATTAGTTGATTTTTTTTTTAAATCATCTACCTTATTATCAAGTTGTTTCAATTTAATGTATTATTTCAAATTAGCAGCAGTTTGATTTTCTTATTTATTAGTTAAAACTGATTTTAAGATTTTAATGTATTTAAAATACGAAGAAAAATAATGAAATCCCTATATACGGTGACATATACCTTATATATTCTTGTGATTTTGGGTTTATTATCATAATAACGCTGCTTAAGGAAATGGAATATTTATTAATAAAAATATAAAAATGATAAACACTTTATTTTTTATTTAATGCAAATATATAGTTTTACACTTTTTCTTAGATAACCTTATCATGATATTTCGATGTAGTCATAATTTCAAAAAAATTACCATGAAATTGGTGTATTAACTTTTCTATGAGAGATAAAAGCATATATTTTTCCTGGAAAGACCGTGTCCTAATAGAAATGCTAGGTGCAACAAAGACAAATAGTATTTTTTGTCCCAGTTCAACAACACGCATCATGTCATTCCATTTATGGCTTATTTAGTAAAGTAAACTCTGTGGAGGATGAAGATTTTAGCATGAATTAATTTTCAAATATATTTCTCCCCTCTATTCTTTATGTATAAGGTTTTAAAGTACATGTAGATTTCTTATACTTTTACATTATTCGATATTCTAGTGATATTTTTTGTCTTAATCTTGCTAACGAAGTTGGTACAAGGACTTCCCATTAAGAGAAGGCAATGAAACCAAATTTTGTTTGACATGAAATTCTATACGGCTACGCCGAACAAGTCAAACCATCATAGAAAAACATATATATTATTATCATCCAATTAAAGGGTAATTTTTATTATTTTCAATAAATATTTAATTCGCATAAGAACCAAATACATCAAGAAGTGCAAATACACCATAATGAAGCAAGCAATAATAACATCCGAAAATTGGATGTTAACTAATAAACAATGAGAAAACGAGAATACTATATTGACCTTGAGTTTCTATAAAAAATTATTATTAGAATCATCTTTGATTCTTTTACGGGACTCCACCACTAGTCAAGAATTAGAATCATTCGTAAGAAAACATGTTTTTGAACGGAAATTCTCTATTCGCTTCACTTTTTCCACACCATCGCGACGAATGCGCCAAAAACATTCATCCAAACAATGTTCATTATAGTCTCTTTTTGTATAGTATGCATAAAACTCCTTTATGTGGTCCCTTTCTTCATTAGGATCATACCAACTTGAGTCGCATATAAATTTAGTTGTCTTTAAAAAATTAACCCTAAATATCCAGTAAAAACTTTGTTTGTGATATAGTGTATGCTCGTCGAAATCATCTTCACTTGATCTGCAATGTAGTTTAAAAGATATGTTGGGATCTATATCATTTTGTACAATGACAATCTTTTTGTTCCAAATAGCGTCACCATCAACTGATTGTGAACAAAATAATGATAAAATAAGAAGAGTGAAGAAGATTGCGGAAGCAGATCCTAAAACTAGAAATATTGATTGTGACATTATGATTGGAATTGGGAGCAACCTTTAAAATGAAAACTAAGGAGAATGCTAATGGTTACTTCTTGGAATTTTATAGTCATAGGATTTATGGTTAAAAGGCATGTAATGTGTCAACATAATTGTCATCTACAAAACCCTAACTCAAAAGAGGAAAAATTGAAAAAGTGAAAGTATATATTTTCCAGAAACCGAGGGTCTATTATTTTAATAAATATTTTCTCTATTAATTTTATAACAAATAATTTGATTCACATAAGAAAAAGACTCAACAACAATTGCAACTAAATACATAATGAAGAAACTAATAAACGAATAACACCAAGTTTTATTCTCTTAATAAGAAAACATCTTATCTTACAATGGTGCCCCCATTCAAGATAACCGCTTCCATAATAACCACCATCATGACGAATGTTCCAGTTACAAATATCATAACAATGGTGCCCCCAATCTCTTTTTTCTCTGTAAGCATTAAACTGTCGTAGGTGGTACATTTTTCCACTAGCAAGCTCATACCAACTTGAATCACACGAAAAAATAGTTTTATGCCTACAATTGACCTTAAAAGTCATTTTGAAACTTTGTTTGTAATTTAGTGCATTCTCACCCAAATCATCTTCACTTGATCTGCAATTAATTATTAAAATTATATTCGAACCTACATCATTTTGCACAATAACATACTTTTCGTCCACAAAGATACCTCTGAAACTAAAACCATCAACAAACAGTGTGCAGAATAAAGTAAGAGTGAAGAAGATGGCGGCAAATCCTAAAACTAAAACTGATTTTGACATTATTGAAATAGCCTTGAAAACTTTGTTTTCTTTCAGAAGTTAATGATGAATTGGCTAGTTCTTTCTTTTCTTTCAGATGTTTTAGATTTTACAACATCAGGTTTTGAAACACAGGAAGATGAAGAAAAAAATGACTTAGATATCTTAATATTGCAGGTGATAACAAGGGATGTTAACGTGATAGATGCAGCGATGATGGATCCCGTGATAGAACAAGAAATAATTTTGTTGTCTGGAGAAAGGATACTACATGATGACGATGTTGTGATGGAACAAGTTAGGGTTTTGCTGCATGGAGAAAAGGTTTCTAGTTTTGCAACATGGGAAGATTCTGCTCAAACTCTTGAAGATTTTCTGATGCAACCAGAAAAGGATTCAACCCATGGAGAAACACCACAAGAAGCGGAAAATCAACACGAATCTACAAATGGTGAAGATCCCATTATACTAGATTGTATCTTTTCAGATGTTGACCTTACAAATTTGTTAAAACAAATAGAAGGAGTAGCAAAAGATCATGTTTTATCTTCTTCGTCGAAGCCAGTCACCGAGGAAGAACAAGAAGGAGATGGTACTGAGTTGACTCCAAGTACTATCGAGGAGATCAAGGTGGCAGAGCAGGTGGAATCTTAAATGGAGAAAGCTACTACGTCGAATTCAGTGACTGAGGAAAAACAAAAAAGGAGATGGTACTGAGTTGACTCCGAATACTATTGAGGATATCAAGGCGGCAAAGCGGGTTGAATCTGAAATTGAGAAAGCTACTTCGTCGAAGATAAATATTGAGCAAGAAGACAATTAAACTCAATTTGTAATTGATGAAGATAAAATTCGGAAAATGGAATCCGAATACAATAAGAGAAGTTGTTCATCGTCAAAGCCAAATGTTGGATGCGTATACTACTACTCAACCGTAAAAATGGCGAATGATTTACTCGAGTTAGAAAATAAACAACCTGGATTTGATTTAGGGATTTCATAGCATGACATTCAAGAGCAAGGATAGGGAGAACTCAATTCTGAATAGAGGATGAGTAACATGGTTACAAGAATGAGGGAAGACAGAAGGAATTTGGGACCACCTATCAGAATGCAAGATTACAACACCAGTGTGAAAAAAATAAGAAAGGTTATATCTAGTAAGTGCAAGGAGAAGAAAGAGGTTCAGGAAGTACATGGGGTGAAGTTGAAACCACTTGATAACTTCAAGATCTTGAAGGTACTCAATAGCGATGAGAAACCCATCGTAACCAATTTTTTCAGAAAGAACAATGAAAGGTAAGTGGGAAATAACTGATGAAACCAAGACGGGTTTCATCAAAATTTTGTTCCAAGTTATGCATTGTTTCTCATTTTTTGATCCATCATTGACTAGCTTTTTAAAAATAAAATTAACAAGTTAACGGCGTGGGAGCATTTAAATCTTCGCTTACATATATCGGGGAAGAATATGGATAGTTTAATGAGAAAAGTTGATGTCGCAGGAGACATAATTGAGTTCTATATTTTGAAGCTGCAAAACAACATAAAAAAATATGAGTTGAAACAAGATGGTTCTCCAAAGTACTAGAGAGCTGTGTTTCTAAGAACATTTGCATATGTAAAGTTTACTCTGAAATTCTTTAATGTGATTTATTTGGCAGAAAAAATAGTTATGGAAAACAAAAAATGATGTTGTCTATATGGTTCATTTTGATAGAACCAAGTTTGGTTTCATCAAACTTGCATGTTTGTAACTCATCAAGGAGCTGTTATCTGGTATTTTGTTTCAGACATGTCACTCATTAGGAAACAAATGTGGTGCTGTAATAGAAGGTTTCATCGACAACATGGATTATAGCGTGCGGTTTTTGTTCGTTCCGTTGCTGACATCACTTGGAAATGTAAACCATTGGAAGCTGCTTGCTTTTGATTTTGAAACCGGAGAATTTTATCACTACAACTCCTTGGATTCCACCGAAGAAGAATGCGGAAAAAGTGTTGAAAGCATGAGACAGCGAATAATATCAACATTTGCACATCACAACGCAAAGCTCCCCCGTGACGAGCAGACTAGTCAACCAACACTGTACACTCTGCACACCCCTTCATGTTGTCAACAAATAGGGTAAGCTATGTTTTGAAATTTATTAGTTCACATATAAATATGCTTGAAATCATTACATCACTTGTAAATAGTTAAAAACCGAATGCTTTACATATAGCTACTAATGTCAGAACACTCTCAGCTAGTCACTTTATAATAGTTGAAACATTGTTTTAGATTTTTAGGAACGATTGTGGCCTGAATGTTTGCTATTATATGAAGAACCTCTTGAAGGGAAACATGTCTCGTGAAGATGATATACGAGAAAAGGTGCATAATATGAGACCAATGTTGGCGTTGAAGATACTCCTTGACAATATAGAATAATACTCATGTCGTTCCCTTCCTCTTGAGCATTCAGTTTTAGTTAAATTTTAAAATACTTTTGAAATGGTTATTGTAATGATGATACTCCTTGACATACATTTCTTCTTGCAGATTCAATTTTTAGTTGAAGTTTAAAGTACTTGTGAAATTGTTATAGTTTATATAACAAATGATTTCGTGCGATTTCAGTTGTGTTCCATTAAAAGCGTATGTTTATAGAAATATGATGTCTCATTTGTATAAAACAATATCCATAAATGATGTATCATATATTTGGGGCACCAATAAACAGTTGACAAAACATCATCTACTGTGTTGTCAAAAAATATAGAATAAAAAGTGACAGTAAAACAATGGTGAAACAAAAAAGGGTTCCACTAAAGTATGATGAAACTTATTCTGGTTCCATCAAAAAATGATGAAACCTAATTCGGTTATACCTAACTATAAAGGCCTGCAAAAATTCTGACAATCTTGATCAAACAAAAAATTTGACAAACTTAATCAAACCTATTTATTCTTAGAAAAATTATAAAATGAAAACACATGTAACACATTAACTCTCTAAAACAAAAATCTTAAATAGTAGATGAAACACATATTGTAGTCTAAAAAAGAAACTAAGAGCGAAATTCGATGACTTGTAGTCGAAATGGCTACAACTTCTCATGAAATCTGACGAGAAAGGCATGCCCATTTATTATGGGTGGTCATAACCTTGCAGGAACCACAGGTTGTCATCATCTTATTGGGAAATGAACTTGTATTAGGAATCCTCTTCTTCTTCGATGGACGTCCTGGCTGTAGTCCATTATTCGGACCAAAAACCATTGATTTCGGCGACACTGTCACGGGATTTTCAACTGTGGGAACATGATTGATTGCATGTTTATATGATTCTCTATAAAACTTTACTGTAAAGTAGTTTCCAACATACTTGTAAGGATCTTCTCAGTTCACCATGATACAACGGATAACATGGGCACAAGAGAAACCGTCAATATGCCAATGATTGCAAGAACATATTTTTCTTTTCAAATCGAATGTCTGTGTTAATGAAGCATGAACTTCAAACACATATTCCGACGACTTGGTGACTGGGTAGTTACAACCATGAATCTTGTTGTTGTGGAGCATAACTTCATATTGTGGACATAGAGTTTGACGCCAATTCATTAAATTAGCAAAGTCCTCGCGACGTGTACACATTTGGTCCATAAGCTTCATCAACAATGACGGCTATAGGCTTCTCTCTCTCTTCAACGACCGAACCATTGAAACTCTCAGTAATATTTGAAAACAACCTACCATATCGTCGACCATTGAAGAAAAAATTTGCCCATTTATCAACCTTCCTCAACTTAACCAAATTATTAGTAAATTCTTTATGAGTAGAAGCATACGCACATTTTTTAAACAGTCCCAATACATATTTGTTATAAACCTTGCAATTCTTTGGTAAGCATGTGTTGATATTGCATTCCATATGCCAGTAGCACCAACCATGAAAAGCCTCAGGAAATATAACAAGAATTTGAGTTACCAATCCAATACCTTGATCACTCACAAAAGTAAGATTTGGTCGCAAAGGAGAAAGGACTTGCTTCAAATTTTCCAAAAACTATTTCCAGTTCGCTTCATTCTCCGATGAAACCACAACATAAGCAAGAGGGTGGATTTCTGCAACATGAACAAAAAGCATAACATAAAAAAACCAAAAAATAGAAAATGATGAAACCAACATAAAAAATTGATGAAACCAACATAAAAAAATGATGAAAACCTTACCATCATTTCCGGTTAGACTCGTAGCTGCCATTATATGACCAAGGTCCTTGATTTTCAAGTGGACCGCATCAACGAATAATACATGATGACATAAGTTGAATCCAAGACTACATACTTCAAAACAGATAAACATCCTATGAAATTTTTGAGTCCCTTCTTCAACTTCCAAAACCACGTGAGAACTAGGATTGGTTTCAATCAACTTGTTTTTATACCAGTTCAAGAACATAAAAGATTTCTCGTTCTATACCCATGTAGTGTTCAGTGCATGCTTCTTCCCTGAGTATGCATAATAACGACTAATGTCAAAGCCGTATTATCTCATAAACTGTTCCATAATAAGCTTAGTTTTCTTATTAGGATCCTATTTAATTTCATCAATAATCAAGATACTAACTAGTTTCTTCGATATCTGTGGTCTGTTAACAAATCAACCAACACAAGTAAGCTGATTATTTAGTTCCTTGATAATAAAAGGACTTCCTACAACACCATCAACAGACACATCATATGAATGCTAGTTACACTTCTCCCCTTTCTTATTAGCACAACATGCACCAATCCTTAAATTCTCATTCTTGTATATCTTGAATTCATAACCGACTGTTGCGTGATACTTCTGTATATCACAACGAACTTGTTGAACACCTCCCGGAAACAACTGTTCAAATCCTTGAAAAAGATGTAACCAGTGAGAAAACTTCAATGGTTCCTTAATTTTATCTGGAACACCATAATCAATTCGTGGCTTCTCAAAAGGTATAAGTCCAGAACTCCATGGATGGTCATCAAAAGCTATAATTCCTGAACTTATTAAACCAGAACACTCAACTTTATGCCTTACATGTAAATCCATAGTTCCTTCTTTATTATACAGACTAAATAGAGCCAATGATTGAAGATCAAAATCAGAATGAATGACCTTTGGCTGATCATCAACCATATGAAAAATTTCCATAAAAAGAGGAGAGAATTCAGACCAACTTGAGCATATACTAGTCTTCAAATTAGTAAAAGACTCTTGGAGGCCAATACGAATATTTAAACAATCTTCTTTGTGACAAACAACTGCGAGAACAGAATCCATAATCTACAGAACAAAATGATGCAACCAAAAACAGTTTCACCATATGTGAATATCAACAACAATAACAACAGTATGAATCTCGCGCGTCGTTCAAATTCAAAAGAAGATAATTATTCTGAATCTGAGAAAACGAAGAAGAAATCATTTTCTGAATCTGTAAACCTAAACGAAGAAGAAGAAGAAGAGGAAGATGTAAACCTAAAAGAAGAAGAGAAATCTCGTTTTCGTTTTCTCTGAATCTAATTTCGATTATGGTTTCTTCCGCCACAATTTCTTTGAATTAGATATTTTTATACAAAAGGTCAGTTTGGGAAATTATATTATAAGACAAAACTAAATTTGCTAATTATTGTTTGAGCTGGGGTCTTTGTGCCACTATTTAATGAAACTGATTTAATTTATTAAAAATAATATGGATGGTTTTTTTATACCTTTAAGTTGGTCACCTAGGTGTTTTGTCACTAATTTTGTATTCTGTAAGATATAAATTGCTTTGTTTATTCCTTGTTCTGCAAGGTATGAATCAGAATCCCGTGTATATAATATTATGCTAAGGATCTCTTTACATTTCATCGATACAATCATTGATTCTCGAACTATCACTACTTCTTCAAAGTTTTTGATTAAATGTATGTTATCGAGGCAATATCCAACATACAGTGGCAGATCCTATTTAAGAAGCGGCGATATTCAACATAAGAACTAAAGGATGAGGGGGAAATGGGAATCAGTGACATCGAATGAAAATATTTTTTCGGATATTATTTGCCCAAAACTGGTTTTACTGTGTAACCTAGAAGACATGGATGACGATAAAATCTCCATATTTTCGGATATTTTTTTTTTTTGCATCCCCACTTAATTATTTCTAATCCAAACGAGAAATAAAGTTAGTTAACCTGCCATGTCATCCATTATTTTAACCATTAGATATATGAAATCCGACGGAGACTATGATTTTTTAAAACGTTTTGTCAAATCCTTTTGTTACATGATCCCTTTAATGTGCATGTCTGGATCCAAAGCCATTGCAAAAGGATTTGTCGTATAGAAAGTAACTTTTTAATGGAAAATGTTAGGTTTACTGAGCCCCAATTCAGACTAAAATCTCAGCTGTCTGATCAAAAAAATAAATAAAAGATCCCATGCCTGAAATAATGTAGGGCTCCACTTTCACTCACTGATAATCCCAATGCATAAAGGGCTCCCAGAAACCATTCGATTCCCTGTCGAAATTTGTCGATTTTTTTGTGGGAGGAAATTTCGATACGTGTAGCACTTCTGCTTTTTAATTTCTAAACCTCATATTGGAATTTTGTGGGCAAGCTATTTTCTGCAGCTTTGACTCATTATCAGGATTTTCCCAAAGAAAAGAAGATGCTCTGAGACTGAATCGAGAAAGAGTTAAATATTTTCTTTATATTGAATTTTTCTACAGAAACTCTATCATAACATCCCGGTGCTGCCAAAAATTGCACATAGCGATCCTATTTTTCCGAAATACTTACCAAGGGAAGAAAATAGGTAACGATTTGGCAAGAATTTTTATTCTTAACCAACTGGCATTAGCCCAATTGGCCAGGGGTTGAGCTCCCAACCAATAGGTTGCGGGTTCAATTCCCGCGCTGATCGTGTCAAAAAAAAAAAGAATTTTTATTCTTAAAGTTGGGCATCGGTTTGGCTCTTATTATATTCAAGGTCGGTGCACGGTGGTCGGTTGAGAGATAAAGAGGAATTGATGTACGCAATCAAGAGCTTTTCAATGACCCAGGTAGTTCATCAGTGGGAGGATATCATCCATATGTGAGGGAGCTTTTTATTTTCGTTGTCTTTCTTTGTTTATACCACTGTAAGTAACACCTTTTTTCTTTAATATATATCCATTCCTCTCGATAAAAAAAAAAATTCAAGGTCGGAATAAATCAGTAGCTCACTTCTCCAGTTAATTTTAAAAATACGGGCCAAATTTGCCAGAGATAACTCGTGGGTCTAGCACCAATTTAACTAGCACTTAACGCCGTGGCACCACATTATGCTTCTGTTTCGAAATTTAGGAACATTTCCAGTAGTGTTGGCACATCAAGGCTAGGTTCAGCAACAAATGATAACAGCAGCAGGAAGCAATTTACCTGATTCATTCGGTTACATTTGTACTTGAAAATATACTCCAATTAAAATTGGAGCATAAGTGATACATTATTTGATATAGTTGGTGTGATCTTCACATTGTTGCAATGAACTTGAGATATTCGTTCAAGTTGTTAAGCTTAAGCTTGCCAATGAAGTTGGTTCCGAGACTTCCCAAGTAGAAATGGCCTCCAAATTCCAAAAAAAGGCATCACTTTCGCACCTTCATCGTCAAGCTTCCTTTTGTTTTTCCTCTCCATCCAGTAGTTGAGACATCGGAATCTATTGAAAAATATCAAATGACGAATGTCATTACCGTGGGTGGAATATATAGGAACTCAGTTTACCCTTGCCGATTATAAACAAATTGCAACCTTCCTAATATTATTATACATATTCATAGGACCACACGTTATTGTTACATGATTCTGAGGTTACCTCCATCTCCATGATTCGAAGAACACAAGAAAATGCTGATCCGTGGAAAGAGCAACACCATTGGGGAAGCACAAACTATCACCAAGTATCGTCGTTTTTTTTAGTTGAACGATTGCACTTAACTTGAGAATCCTCCCATTAGGATTAGCTTCGAGTATGCCAAGATACCAGTTCTGGAGTGCAACTAATTTCGTCCTAATGTCACTGAAGTATACACTACCGTCCGTTTCTGCAATTACTTCATCTGCAAAACTGTAATGCACGGAATTGACAAGAAAATATGAAGTGAGTCAGTATTAATGAATGATCGATCGTCTATCATTACTTTATTTTGCAATTACTTTGAACTGTGAAACTTTATTCCGAGCCCATCGATTTCTGTTGCTGGAATGGTCTCACCTTCTTCATTAACTTTCAACAGGCCCTGAAATTGAGCATAAAAAAATTCTTCGGCCTGGAAAAATCTTTCACCACAATTAATGAAGATAAACTGAATTTTAGATGGATCGGGCCTTGTGGTTAATTGGAGTCAAGTCGCATACCTTATCTGTGTCTCACACTAAAACATCGCCTGCATTTGTATTAATAATTAATTAATAATATAATTTCAGGTGAATTTTTTCTGCTGTGGTTAAAAGCTGAATCAAACTCTCTTCTTAGAACTTCTGGTCCCACCAAAAAAATATTGGCCAATAGAAACCTCATGATTTTTCTCACCACTAATATTTCTTACGTGAACACCATATTTACAAATTCTCTACCCAGCGAATATCAAACCTAAAAAAAACCCTTGCATCTCAAATCAATCAGCAGAAATAATTTTTTCTCTGCGACTAAACCCTAATATTCAATCTCTTTTTCTTCTGAACCCATTCACAATTTGTATTTCGTTGTGCTGTAAGATCTAACGATGTGAAAGAGTATGATTCCTTTATGTTAGGTTTTCTATGATTATACTGAGAATCATAAAAAAAAATTTAATACTATTATTCGATTCAACGAAACCCCAATTCACCCCCGCAGAAATCTACAGTCAATCAATCCTACTCAGTTTTTTGGTTTTGTAAGTCTTTGATTTGTTTCAATTTTTTTGATATTGCAGGTGATGACAGGTTAATACGATTAGGGTTTTTATTGTACAACAATCGCAAGGTTAAACAAAGAAAAGGTTTGCTTACCATCTATCCCTGGCCTGATTTTTGGTTATTGTTTTTTCTTTTTCTTTTTTGACAATGGTTTCACTTATTTTGTTGCATCTAATTAACTGATGTTTATTAAAAAACATTATGGTCAATACTCCAAAATACATGTTGATTTTGTTCATTGTTGTTAGATTGTAGGGTTAATAATGAAAATTCTGTAATTCTAAACGGAAGTTCCGGAGAAAAATGGTGAAAGCAATTAATGTGGTTTATTTTGCGTGGTGTATTCTAATATATTATTGTTCGGTATGTAGGTTGTCCATATACAATGAAGAAAACAAGTTTTGTTTGTTTCAGAGAGTTAAGTGGATTCACGGGGTTGATCTTAATCCTAAAAGGTGCCCATTCGTTCCGTGATATGACTAACTGTTCTCTAATTGACATTTTTCCGGCCTATCAATGTCTTACAATTATGAACTTATATACTGAAACTCAATGTGTGCTATATCACTATATAGTTGTATAGATACAACTTGATTCCCTTGAAACTCATACCAGGTTGGATGCGATTTGCTAAGGTAGACTTTGAACTTTGTGCTAAAACTGATTGTAACTTTGTTTTTTGTGTTTTCTGCAGGGGTGCATAACACATGAACTTGCACTATGAATTTTGGAAATGCCTAACGTTTTATGTATTTGTTCAAACCTACTGCAAGCATCAAAGCCGGGTACTTTCTCTAACCTTTAAAAAATTTAATGTTTCCCATTTTAGCACTTCACATGAAACATGATAGACCTAGACTACACTAATCAGAGTCTATGTTGTAAGCGCCAAAGGCTCACTAGGCGCAAGGCTGGCGCCTGGCAAACATAGGCGCCCAGGCGCCAAATTATACCTAATTGTGTTTTTTTCTAAAAAAAAGGCCTCACCTGGAGCGCCTTAGGCGCCAAAGGCTCTAGGAAATGGCCTTGGCGCCTCGCCTTGCCTAGCGCCTTTTACAACATATATCTGAGTATAATCATAGCTCAGCAGCCAACATATTTAATTGGTTTATGTTGTCCATAAATACAATAGTATTGTTACAATCAATTTGAATTTTTCAAATCGGCTTGACTACTATGGTTTTAACAACACCAGTCTAACGACTCTAACCATGCCGTTTACTAACCAATCGATCCTCCTCCAACTTCCATTTCCATGACACTATTGTTTCTTGCTGTTTTCACAATATGATTTTAAAGCTTAATTTCAAATTTGTGTTTTGAATGTCAACTATTTATTATGGTGTTTGGTTTTGATTATATAGTGCATTACTCATTTGAATAGCTATGTTATATATGGGATTATGACCATTTATAGTTTTAATTGCTTGGCAAACTTCGAACAAAAAGGTTTGCTCAATTTGGGTTTCGTTTGATTCAAGTACAACATGCACGCATCTTAGAAAATTGCGGAGTAGGTGTTTTCCAGGATGTAGGGAACAATTACATTATTTTTAAAGTTAAACTATTTTTTATAATAACTTAATTTGCAGCTTCGTTTATTTAATTAGTTAACAAAATGAGAATTAGTAGTTGAGATGAAACCAGAGAATGTTAGCGGTGTAATCTGCAAAATGTTTTTGTTTCTCTTTACGGATAAAAATGGTCCTCGGAATTTAACTTTTTTGCTTTTGTATGGTGCAAGCAGAGATGTTGAGCTTTGTACATTGCAATCATATCGCGTATCCAAATGTCAAAGATAATTTGCAAGGTGTGGAGAACTTATATATTACCTCCCATCAGAAGAATGATAGAAGGAAATACATCACATCTTAGAGTATGTCACTACATGATTCACGTTGCAAATGTATTCCGATTGATCAGAGCTGACGCTCTTATCTTTTTGTTAATGTTAATGTGTTGGATACTTCGATGGCAGGAAATTTTGCAAGCAAGTGTTTCTCTTTTTAGTGCTAAAGTATTCGGGTTTAATTTGTATATGAGAAATGGTCTACTCATAAAGAAGTTCGTTGTGAATAAAAATAAACATGTAACTTCAAATTATTTTTATTTTACCTTTTTCTAATGAATGATCTTAACATGGAGCAACCATAGATATCATTGTCCATCTTAACACTGGAACGACATTTTTTTAATCAAGCCATGATTGATACATTTTTCTTGCAAACCTTCTGATTTTGGCTGATAATACTAGCGTTTCAAAATTTGGAACAACCAATTTAAGCCCGTGCAGAGCACGGGCGTACCACCTAGTTTGACATAATGACTCCTAGTAACGTGTCCCCGCCTATGAATTTCCAATCTTCTCAAGTTCCATTCTCATGAATCTTTTTAATCCAACCATCCCTTGTAGCTCAGTATATTATACCATCTTTATCCAAAGTAATTTCTTCATTGTTTTAAGCATCCTAAAACTAGAAATGATGATTTTGACACTATGATTGGAATTAGAAGCAACATTGAAAATAAAAAATAAGAACTAACACTGATAATGGTTACTACTTGGTATATTATTGTCCGATGACTAGGTTATAGCCTAGTTTGGTATTGCTGTGAGTTTTACAAAAGTGCTTTTCTGTTGTGCGGTGCTCTGCGTTACTGTGTTGTGCTTTAAAAATAAAGTAGTCAGACGTTTGGTAAACTATAATATGTAAAGTGTTGTGGGACCAATAAACTGTAAATTCTGTTTGGTAAATTATCATGTTGAAGTGCTTATGATGTGACTAATGACGAAAATAGACATGGTTTAAAAATTCTTTTTAAATTACATCCATTATTAATAAAATATTTTTTTATTTGAATATTATTTAAATAAATATAAAAAATATAAATATTCTTATTCATATTTTAATTATTTTTTGTAATTATTTTTTATTTTATTTTAATTTTTACCTTTAAATGCTATCATTATTATTAATTTATGTTATTTTTACCTTTAAATAATAATAATTATTATTATTTTATCGATAGTGCAAATGATGTCTGTTGCTATTTTCCCATTCAAGTTTCTGGTGAAGTGCCTTATTTGTATAGGTCAAAGCTTTGTTAATGAAAAACTGCAACGCTGAAGAAACCATCAATTTTAAACAAACAGAAAAATGACAATTATAAATTACTGATGTAAAAATTTTGTGTTTACCCACTTACAAACTTCCCAAAAAGAGATGGTAATGAACCGAATTTCCATTGACAATAACGAGCTATACAAATTCCCCAAGCGAATCAAACCAATATAGCACAACATAATATGTATTGCCACTTTTCAAAGGTAAATTTTATTAAGAACTTTATTAATATGTTAATAAGTTTATTTTTTTACCCGTAAAAGTTTTCAATAAATATCTGGTTCACATATGAACCAAACACATCATTATTCTTAACACAGATAAATTTAAAAATTAGATAACAAAAATACTAGATTGACATTGAATTTCTCCCAAATATTATTACCGGGACCCAAATCACCATTACATATTCTTTTACAGGATTATCCACCGTCAATCTAGAATTAGAATCATTAGTAAGAAAACATTTTTTGAAAAGGATAATCTTTGTTTGCTTCACTTTGTCCATAATAGCCACCATCTCGACGAATGCTCCAAAAACATTTATCTAAACAATGTATATGATAGTCCCTTTTAGTGTTGTAAGCATAAAACTCCATTCTGTGCCCATTTGTCCCATTAAGATCATACCAAATTGATCTGCATATAAATTTAGTTGACTGTGATATATTAACACGAAATCTCCAATAGAAACTTTGTTTGTAATATAGTGTATGCACACCAAAATCATCATCACTTGATTTACAATGAATTTTTAAAACTATACTTGGATCGATATCGTTTTCCACAGCGACAATTTTTTTGTTAAAAACAGATTCGGTATGAACTAACTGAGCAAAGAATAGTGATAAAATAACAAGACTAAAGTAGATAACAGAAGCAGGTCCCAAAACAAGAAATGATGATTTTGACATTATGATAGGAATTAGAAGCAAACTTGAAAGTCGAATCGAAGTATAATACTACTTAGTATTTTATAGTCATGGGGTCCATGGTAATGACGCGTGTTACCTGAGGTAATAAAATATTTTTTCATGATAACTAATAAATATTTTACGTATCTTTAATATTTATTTATTATTAGATACAATGGATCTGGTTATTTATATTTAATGGAAAATATTTCGAACCCGCAGCGCGAGTTCAAAATTGAATTCGCAGCTTGGTCACCGTCTGATGATGAAGATCTGACATCATCAAACTATGGACTTAACCATAGTTAAACATACAGATTTTTAAAACACGTCGAATCTTTCTAAATATATCCAATGCCTTACTTTCCCAAGTAATCCCAAATTTTTCTAGATTCATTGTGACAAAAGGATTTTCATCTCTCTTATTCTTTCGCAAACCTAGATTTTCCTAGATTTGAAAACTGGATTGTACTTTTTTAATATTGTTGGAATATTTTCAACTGCGCTAAGGGGGGTCCTGGGGGGCGTATCCCCCCAGGCTGTGGTCGACAGTTAAAAACTTTTCCAGAATCTTCGAATCCAACAGACGTTGTCTGATGATGAAGAGACGCATGATTTTGTGTAGAGAAACCTGTTGGTGAAAATATATGTCTTTTCCCAACAGATGCAAAAACCCCTATAAGTAGCATCTCCCAAACTCGTTTTCAAACATCTCCCGAAAAACCTTTCTCTGTTTTTCTCTCTTTTCTGAAGCATCATCAGAACCCTTTTTTACATGTGTTCTTGATTGAATCAAGGGGGTACAAACCTTGAATTCAATTTTCTGTTGTAGGGCTTTCATTGTATCCGAAGTTATTATTTCACATACATGTTGTAATCGCCAATTTATTGGGAGGGTAGAAATAATTGTCTAAAAGAAATCGTATGAGCCTTGAAAGCTTTTGAGTACAACAATCTCTTTCTGTATTTTTTCATCTCTATTGCGACCCGTGTTTTCCAAGAAATATTACACGGTTAAGCTTTATGTATGTATTGAATACAGTCATGAAAAATAAATAATTGATAACCACTGGGAGGAAATGAACCTAAGGATGTAAAGAGATGAAGCGGCACTCGACAATCAGAATCCAGATAAGAAATCCAATGCGCATAAAATCAATGCATGTTGCAGAACTTTGGATCGTTTCCATCTTTCTGGAACAAAATATCTGTCGCTCGTTCCCGCAGCAACCATAATCTATGGTCCATAGAGCAAGCTGCTGCTAACGCTAAAATTGGTAAAAGTTGTACAGTGGAACATTCAAGTAGTGAATTTTTGTTCAAGATGACACTTAGCAAGCTGCTAATAAGATAAATAATAGCTAATGATCCACGGAAATTTTGGTTGCCTAAGAGGACACTTAGCACAAGATGATTACGCATCCACCATTCCCAGTGTAAAACTTCATGGAAGGCTGAACCCCATGATTGTCACCAAGAAGAAAAACACAATTAAATACGGAAAATGGGTCATTTGTCCCAAAAAAAATTAAAACACGGTTCAAATAGACGAGTAAAAAATATTATGGGTGAAATGGACAAAAAAAAAATAGCAAAGATGAAACTGGATTCATCCTGGCTTAAACTTAAAAAATAGCAAGGATGAAACTGGATGCATCATGTGTAAAATAAAAATAAGAAAAAATATTTGAAAATGGGTAGGATGAAACTGTTAAATTTTTGTCCATTTAAACAGTATCTAAATTTAACTGTCTGTTTCACCTAGGAAATTTTAATTTTGGTCTTTTTAACCAATTTTGTGAATTAAATATTCGTTTCAGCTGAATATACGACTGAAAAAACGGTGTTTACTTCTGCTGTTGGAACAAGTTTCAGAAGTTGATATTCATATGAGTATGTTCAACTAAGATATGGGTCCTGCAAAATTAAGATTGATGATCTTCATCAAAGAAAGTTATCAGAAAGTAGTAGTATCTCTGCAGAATCAACACCAAATGAAATAAACAACGTGAAACCAAAAGAGAAAACTGTATGTCCATTTGGAAGAGATGAAGAGTCGATCTTGCACCCTTTTCCAGTAATCCAGGGTAACAGTAATCATCCACGGGGACGGGTCCTAGTTGTGATAGCCTCTGAACCAACAAAGGCAATTCAGGTGTTAGGTACGTAATATGAAATACGTTAGAATTTCAGCGTATGTTTTAAAAATCCTGATGTTTAACTATGGTCAAGCCCATAGTTTGATGATGTCAGGTCTTCATCATCCGACGGTGTTCAAACTGCGAATTCAATTTTGAACTCGCGATGCGGTTTCAAATTGTTTTCCATATTTCATGTCTCAATTTTACACTTCATTTTTACACCATTCTTCTCCCTTAACCCACTTGATCCTTACTGCCTATTCACTCACATTTCTTGACTCACACTTCAAATCGTCATCTTTGATCTTCCCATCTAGTTTGTTCTAGTGCTCTCCTCAGCCGTCTTTCTTCGCTACTCTCCCTTTGACGTAAATTCCCCCAAGTTCGCATACCCGCCCCTTCACCTCGTGGTTCATGAATTGTTCTTTCTTCATTTAGCTGATGATTATGCTGCATCAAAGTGTTGTTATCCCTCATGAGTATGGTTCTTTGTTCCGCTAGAGCTCTCTCTCTTTCTCTTTCTCGACGTAGCACCTCCCTGATTTTATCCAACGTCATGTTCTCTTCATTAATGTTTTCTTCTCTTCCTCCTTCCATTGGTTCTTCCTCTGTCTCCATCTCCATATTAGTAGTATGAATCGACCCTTCACGGTATCGGTCATCATCTCTCTGATGATCTTCACCTTGCCTTCCTCCCATAGTTGACGTTTCTTTCATCTCCATTCTTCCTCCTATTGTTTCTCCTAATCGCTGGCTCCTTCTTGATGCAATGATGTGTTATGCTCGATGTGGAACTCTATCCATCAACTCACTTCCGCCGATTCAACCTTTCCTCACCGATTCACTGACAAACTAATATCAACTAGATCTAACCTACTCACTCCTCAGATGAACGTTTGAACTGAGGATTTTCTAAAGTTAACATTCAGATCTACCCTTCTTCTTAATACTACCACAACCTTTAAATCACCAACTTCAAACTTTATGAAAGAATAATCTAAACAATGATTTTGATATAAAAATTTAAGAACGATTTCAACACTCTCAATCTATCCCAAGTGAGAGTAAATTCTCAACATGAGATCCCTATTTCTCGGCGACAAAATGTAACTACGGAAAATCCATAGTTACACCCACTAACTAATTCGAATAACACAAAGAGGAAACTACACAACGAGATAAACTAATCTTTTATTTCACTTGGTTAATGGATGAAAAGTTACAAATTATTCAAGAACACACACAAAAACCCTAAGTTGTCTCTATTAACAATCACTCTCTTCTCTCTTAAAACGTTTAAACCCTTTACACAATGGACTAAGTCCTCTATTTATAGGGAAAATTACATAATGGATTACAACTCATTTTACTTTGCTTGGAGTCACATAATTCATGTGATTCTACTTTTTACTTCGCTCGATCCATTTCCAATAAAGTTTTCGCTTCCTTTTTGCCTAAAGTTTGGTTGTTGTCGAGGAAAGATGTCCTACTTCTTGCATAACAATCCACACTTCGCGTCCTCTACTTCGGATACTCTACCTTTTCTTGCGTAACAATCCATACTTCGTGTCCTTTCCTTCGTATACTCTACTTTCTTCGTGAGATATCTTCCTGTGTAAGTCACCATTATTTCGTAAATTAATACTTCGTTATCTTCAGATCAGACTTCGAAAATCTCATATTCATTAAAGTAGCATGTTACTTGATTTGACTCTTCACCGACAATTCCCTGGGAATTAGTGAATAATAATATCTCGTCTGAAGATTTACTTTGTGGTCTCGTCTAATCTCGTTTGAACAGTGGCGAGTAGACTTTATGTACCTACATTTTTCCTTTTCTCATTCCATTCGCAGGGATCTAGAATGGAAAGAGAACCCTGCATTAAATTCGTAACCTCCACGTACCCGGGTTTATCGCTATCTTATCTCCCACGATTCTTAATAACCGTCAGTAGTCGGTTCTCCTTCTTACATAACTGCTTCTTCCTGTCATGCCTTGGTCCACTATAAATAGTTCGACTTCTCTTCCCTACTTTCACTTTACCTTTTCGAACTTCTTCTCTTACTTCACCGGTGCCGTTGCTCTGCAGAATTTTGTCTCTCTGCCCCGGTCTGTCTTCAACCTTCTTGAATTTCCTAATTCCATCACATTTCGACTCTTAAAGTAATGGCTCCTAAGAAATTTCCTCCTCCTACTACATCAAAAACCCTTGAAGATTTTCAAGTAGATTTCGAGAAGAATGGTTTATCTCTAGTTTCGGAAGTAGATTCTTCCGTTTATCCTCCAGTGACAGCAACTACGTTCATGGAGTTAAACTATACATGGATTCAGAACCCTCTGTTTTATGAGATTCTGGTTAAGCTCAACAGAGGTGCCTACCAATGGATGGGAATGAAATTCGCATTTCCAATGAGTTCGTGAGATGCTCCAACAGTGGTGAATCTTAGATTTCGCTGATAGCGAAGGAATTTGACTCTTCTAACTACCATATCACCTATTTCTTGGAGAATTAGGTTGACATGACCCAATCTCGGAGGAAATACCAAGAATAAGGTATTTCTCTTGTTCGTAAACCCATGTAGGATCTATCCAAGGTCCTTCTACTTGATGTCGAGCCTGTTAGCACTTCGAAGGGCCCTTCTCTTTGCCTTACTAATGATGAAGACTGGATGATGTTTCCAGTAATGTTTCAAGGCCCTCTAGTCTGGTGTTTTGACGAGAAAGGGAATGCTCGAACTGGTCCTCTCTCCGAGCACATCCATATCGCTGCTTATGAACCTAGAAGACTTCGCTGGTCAGAAATACCCACCGAGGTGAGTTCGTTATGCCCCTGATTTAACTTATTTTTGTGTTCGGACTTTTAAGTTTCTTTACTTCTCTACATTATCCACTTCCTCCTCCGGTTTTAACCAAGGATCGATCGACCCAACCGAAGAAGGGATCTGTTGAACTTCCTAGTTGTGATCAGGTATTTTACTCTTTATCTTTCTCCGGATTCCATTTTCAACTTCGGTCGTTAATCATTGTATCTCGCAGGAGGATGACCTCATAGAGCCTCAAGCTGTTGTTCCTCCGAAAACTCTAAGGAAACGCGATGGCCGTGAAATTTCTTCTTCTGCCGCAACTAGGGTACTTTTTCATTTTTTCCATCTTGCGTTTGTATACCTCGCTTTGTGTGTATATACTTCGATGTATTAACTCCGTGCTTCTCAGGATGCGTCACCCCTATCTCCTTCTACTAATGAGCCTCCAAAGCGTCGTAGGGTTTTGGATATGGATTCCTTAACTCTCATTCGTGGCTCCAAGAATTCTTCAATATCGCCTATTCCTCCTCCTACGGAAAAATCTATCAAGGTGCCTGAAAAAGATGCTCCTTCTAATACTCTAAAGCCTTCTACGACAACTTCTATTATTACCGTAGGTGATTCTCCTGCCAATTCATCTATGAGTCCTACTGGAGGGTCTCAAGGGAAATCAACAAATTTCTTCAAAGTGGAGGATCCTTCCTATATGCCAAACATGGATTTTATAAGGAATGCTCTCCTTTTAACTCACGATGCTCCATCCGTCAGATCCGCTGCTACTGAGTACTTGATTTCTTTCATTTCCGATTCCTTCTTAGATGAGGATCATCCTTTCATTTTGAATGCCTCATTGAACCTCTATCTCCAGCAGCATGCTGCTATTATGTCTTTGGTAGGCATTACTGATTTTGACCTTGCAACTTGCCTTAGTTATTTTCTAACTTGCCGTTCCTCGCAGGAATTCAACCGCCATTTGGATCATCTCGTGGAAACAAGAGTTGCTTGTGAGAATTCGGAAACTACCAAAGCTCGAGTTCAGGAGCTTAAGAATGATCTTGCTGACGAAAAGGATCGCTAAGCTAAGAAGGATCAAAGGATTTAGGAGCTCCGCAGTAAGTTAAACCTCTTATCTATTTCTCGTTTTGCCTTAGTCTTGTCTTTACTATTCTTTTATTTTCGTCCAGCCCGTTCTACAAAGTGTTATATGGATTATCATGAAGCCAAGGCATCTGCTGAAGATTTTCAAGACGAGCAAGCAAATATTATGTCTCAAATCAACTATTACTTAACTGAAAATGATATTTTAAGTGAAAAGTTGACGAGGTCATATTCTCTATCAGAGCATTTAGCTAATGAGTCTTCTAATAATGAAGAGTTGACCTTTTATCTCCACGAAGAAAATGAACATTTGAGGGTTGAGCTACGGAGAGTTAATAATCTTCTTACAACTTTGCGAAATCTTCATTCCTCATCCATGGCTCAGAATAAACGGTTAGGGGAAGATAAAAAAAAAAGAATAATTAAGAAGAAAAATAAATCTGAGACTGAGCTTCTTAAGCTCAGAAATGAATATTCCGAGTTAGAGGTGGAAAATGGGAAGCTAAGAACTGAGAATACTAGATTAAGTAATGAAAATGATAGGTTAAATGGCGAGATGTCATCTGTATTAGCTCGTTTGGAAAGGTTTCAGGGTAAGAAGACATCTCTTGCTTCCCCAGCGAAGAAAAGGCCTGTTGCTCCTTCAATAGATGGTAAACTCGTCAAAAGGTCTCCTGATGATGATAAACCTACGTACAACCCTGATAAGGATGAGGATAAATCTTCTCATGAGATCTGCAACTTTCTTGAATCAGAAGTATCAAGACTTGACTATTTAAACCTCGACATTCAGAAAACTTTAAACTCTGTTATTTCGCAGAAAAAAAGGTAGTTCTAGGAGCTATATACTATTACACTCTGTATTTCATTTCGCTAATTTTGTTTCTTACATCGCTTCCACTTTTTGCAAATTCTGAAAAAAACTTAAAGAACCAAATTCTTCATTTGTTTCGTCAGAAGGAGGATCTCGTCAAGGAAGTGTCCAATCTTAAGAATGAAGTTGCTCAACTGAACGAATATTGTGATCAGATAGTGGTGGATGCTGCTAAAAATGCCAAGATGAATTGCAAGAATGCCTAAGAAGAGAAAGTAAAACTATTTACCGAATTCTGCATCTCCCACAACATTCCCTGTCCTCCTTTGGACCTCGAAACCTTCTCCGACGACGAACTTGTTGCTAAAGTTGATGATGAAGATGAAGAGACAGAGACTGACGAGGATGCTGAGAATCCTAAGGGAGAAGTTCCTCAAGGAACGGGATCTGACAATAGAGCAGGTGCTGGTGATAATTATGCTGGAGTGAAGGAATATGGAAGTGGTTCTATTGAGGGAGAAGCTTGTGAGGGTAAAATAACCAATGGCCACGTGTCAACATCTCAAGAGATGATTTCATGATGATATGATAAGGTAGGAGCACCAAATCATTATCCATAAAGATGATATCGTCTGAATCAAGACGCCTGCCACCAACATTGCATGAAAGACATTTTTTAAGGAGTGGTCTAATCGGTTCATACGGTCAAGTCTGAAAAGAAACATTGCATTTAATGAAGGATCAGAAGAAGTGAGGGCGAGTATACGTCACATCAGAGAACTCGGATGACCTATACTATAACTCGTAGATGAACCAGCACGAGGACCTTCGTAGGAGAGCTTCACGATGACGAACAGAACGAGATGACTCAGAGAGGAACATGGCATACCATCACGAGGAATAGTATAGAACCAGTCCGAAGTAGCGAAAACGATGCATGACGACCCCGAGAGCTCGACGAGGCCTGACCTTCAGAGTATTATTTTTCTATAAATACCAACCCATGTAGCAGGATATGGGCAGGTTAACTGAGGTATTATTAGATGGTCTTTCTATAGAGAATACCTGAGAGACATTTGGACAAAAAAAAAGTGAGAGATCTAACTGAGGTATTATTAGATGGTCTTTCTCATTATCTTTCTAAAAGATGTGGTTTTCAATCCACTACTTCATTAAAGATTCAAGAGGTCAACATGAACTCAACGATCTGTATAGTCTAGAAGAACCTAAAAAAATCAACTGATCTACAGGTCTTTAGTTATTTCTCGTAAGATTTTTTAATTTTTTAGATATTTCTTGTCTTCCTCAAGATGCTCAGGAGAGTAGAAGATCTTGGTGAATATGGTGTTTCTCGAACTTCCGCACCAAAACGATCTCCTTCATGAACGAGCAGGGAAGATCTTCATCAGTAACCTTCTTAAGAAAGTCAAATTCTTATGAAGGTTCAAAAGGTGAACATTTAAGTAATTATTTTTTCATCTTTTACAGAAACTCCATACAACTCATAGTCTTCTTCTTAGCAATCCAACTCTAAGTCAAGAGTATGGGTTAACGAGTATATGATCATTCTTCAAACTCAAAGTTTGTTTGAAATCAAAAGATTAAAAGATGGAAAAAAATACTTCCTAAAATGGAAATGTATATTTCATCATCATAATTTGATTTTTTCCAGCATAAGCATGACGCATGGAGATAGGTACTTTCTCTTGAGAAGAGAAACCAGCGAAACACCTTTTTCCATCACTAAAGTCCTATGCAAAAAAGGGAATGTTTTGACATCTTCACATGTCTCCAAAATTTGCCTTGAAGTCTTCCGATACTTATTTGTCCAGTTAAAATTATGACTTAGCAGTTGCACATGACCTGCAAAACTAGGGTCCCACTTTTCTAAAAGAAAAGTAAAATTGAGTATTATTGCATGAATCTCAGGTAAGGATATGGTGACGAGACAATGAGATCGTACGAGCCAAGGTGAAAATGGTGGAGCCCCTCCAGATGGCCTAGACGAAATGGAACTCGGCGAATCTATGCACAACGGTGCACTCCCAAGAGATGGAAAACCCGATGACCAATTACGGGAAGGGTTAATAGATAACTATAGCTCGGAAGGATGTGAGAACCCCTCAGAGGGCCCAGATGATATACATATAACTCAGCCAGGAGGGTTGAACCGTTTTCCAAGGATGATAGTGAACAATGAGCTCAAGAAGACTGGTAAATCTAGCTCGAACGATGCCAATGCCGTACTCGCAGCCATCCTGAAAGCTCAAGAAGCACAGGATGAGAGAATGAGAAAGTTGGAAAAATGAAACAGAAGGTTAGAACGGAGAAACCGGAGGTTGAAACAAAAAACTAAGAAGAATGCGCCCAGTATCACAAAAGAAGAACCCCCCGAGGAGGAAAGTCCTTTTGAAAAATTGCATGATGACAAGAGAGTCAATATTCCCGATACCTCAAATGAGGAGACCGCAGATCGCTTCCCCAAAGGAAGCATAGGAGTACTGGAGATGGAGGAAATCCCCTCCGAGGGATCATCTGATGTCGATCCCAAGCATCGACGAGAGAAGAACAAAGGAATTGGAGGAAAAATCGATTGCGATCCCGATAAACTCGTGATCACTAACCCTAGGCGAACAGAGGCTTCAAAGTTTATTCCCTACAAATAGTCTCCCAAGCGGAACAATCAGACGAGGACTCAGGGCGATCACGATATCGTCAGTCATAAATCTCATACTCACCCGAGAGGGCACAAGGGAGAAAGAAGAAGGCCGAAGGAAGGATCTTATACGACAAATTGCAGGCACTAGTGAAAAATTGCATGATGACAAGAGAGTCAATAGTTCAAATGAGGAGACGTCGAGATCGCTTCCCCAAAGGAAGCATAGGAGTACTGGAAATGGAGGAAATCCCCTCCGAGGGATCATAATAAATCCCAAGCATCGACGAGAGAAGAACAAATGAATTGGAGGAAAAATCGAGTTATATGACCCTTTTTAACTCACAAGGGAGAAAGAAGAAGGCCGAAGGAAGGTACGACAAGCAGGCACTGGTAAGGGTTGTTGATAAAGCGTGTTATAATTGTACAACTCAAGAGCGGGGGTCACGGAATAACATTATTATACTACGGATTTAAACAGTAATGGGGTAACTACTATTCCAATCGGTAGTAGATTTTAATTTTAATATAAAAAAATAAAGATTCAAAATTGGTTGAATGCTTGCACTAAATCTATATCTGTCTTAAATAGTCTCACTGAATCCAAAAGGAAACTGAATTCAACCACAAATGGATCTTGCATCAAAATTCAAAATCAAATGAAATTGGAGTTAAAGCCAATAATGGAGAATAAATTGAGAAAAGTTTATATTAAAACTAGCAAGTTACAACTTCAACACTAAGATAATTATTCAACATCAATTCCTTAACCGTTTTAACAACAAATTGCAGTTTGATAAATAGATTTCAAAACAACTACCTAATACACAACTAGAAAATCCAAGTACCTTGTTGAAGTATAACATTCAGTATTCATGGCAGTTGCCAACTGGGTATTTAAATTCTTGAGAAGCACATGTCTGAACATCCAACGGCTCTAAGAACTGCTGCCCAACCTGAACACTTAAGAGTTGAAGTTTGATAAGGAAGTGAAGTTGATGACTGTGGTATATCTACAAGTGCAGTTCTATAATAGTGGGTTGTCTACGAGCATCAGATACAACCTACGAGTGAGTTGTATATAAGTTGCAGGGAGTTATGTAGGTGGATAACATTGGACCTGCAAATGGTAAAATGTACTCATCAAACATAACATGGGAACATATTTATCACTAAGAAATTATCGAACATAAACAAATATGACTGACCTCTTTCTACTTGAAATAATTAGTGATCGAGGGTAAACTGATCTTGGTGCAGGACATTCCAGAATTCCTGAGCACCGCATTAATCGCATCTCAAAGGCTCAAGTGCAGTAAACCTTCAAAATTTGTTATGACTTGTGTTCAAGTAAGTGAGAAGTTAAGATGCCTCATAACCTGCGCATAAACCAAAGAAATATTAGAGAACTGGAGTTCAGTTCATATGAGAGTATACATTATTGGGAGAAACGTTTCGCAGGTCCAAGAGATGCCTCATTCATGATGGGTTTGTAAAACCAAGAAACAATTCCATTTGATGGATACCTTGAAACTCACCACTGTAGAACCTCTGTATATGTTTCCTAGAAAATCCATGTGGTCGAACCAACCACACCATCATGCACATAACCTTGCCCAACTTTCATATTTCCAGTTGCTTTGGTGTTCTCCCTGAATTTTCAAATAAGAAAGTAACTACTGTCAGTTAGCTATATAAGAAGACTTAAAAACCATATGGTAACAATAGCAAATTTCAAAAGCTACATGACAGTCTAATATGAATGCACGATATTTGAACCCAAGTTTGTTACCGTACAAGATGTCCAACGACGACATGATAAAATAGTGGCCAACCATTATACCATCTAAGTATGAGTTTCACAAATATAAATGGATTTACCTTAATTAACCCAAGATGATGGCCAAATCATGAAATTAGAACTCCATAAAATATTTCACAATCACCCATTTGTCCACCATCAAATTGACATAGAGCAGTGGTGTACAACCATATCAAATTGCAATCAAGACTATATAGTTAACTATACCGCCACATCAAGCTATATCCCATTTTAAACAAATGTAAGTCTCTATACCATTCCAAATTTCCAAGTATAGACATGTATATACACAGAACTCAGATTTGCAAATTTAGAATGAATGTCTGATGGGGCATAAGGTAAACTGACACCACCAACTTGACATGTCATTTAGGTTGTTCAAGACAAATTCAGAAACAATTACCGTGCATAGATAAAAATTGAGAATCAATTGGATATATAAGTTTCTACACAATACATGCACAATCAAATTTAACCACTCATGACCATCCAGTGGAATCATCATTTCCAAATCATTTGCCTCAAATTAAAACAAGGTTCAGATTCCAATTTACACAAAATCAAACAAATAAAGGATATGGGTGTACTTACAAACTTCAAGATAGCTTCTGCGAATTTCATTCTCGAAAGACAACCAAAAATTGAATCCAATTGATTACATGAAACCGGTTCATAAATAACACTTCCATCATGAACAACCTAGAACCTGACTGCATCAGTACCGATTTCTAGCTGGTTTCTAGCTTTAACCACATCAACCCAAATTCGAATCACTAACCACCAATCCTCTATCAATTGAACGGAGACATCAACTGATTTAACCACATCAACCATCAATTTCACACGAACACAGAGAAATCAAATTACATACTTCTACATCAAAATACCCAAATTAGTAATCATTTAACAAGAATTAAAAAAATAAATAGTAAAACCCAAATTGCAAATCACCCAAATACAAATCAACACAACAAATCCAAAATCATAGCAACATCAACATCAACCAATTCAGAAAATCAAACCCAAATTCGAATCACTAACCACCAATCCTCTATCAATTGAATGGAGACATCAACTGATTTAACCACATCAACCATCAACCAGTTCAGGAAGTGAAGTCTAAATTGAGAGCTAAAAATTGCTGGAACGAAAACAAATAAAGGAAAATCAAACAACTACAGTATAAACATGATAATTCCTCACTCAATTTGAGTCAAAAGACCCAAATCAAGTAAGGAATTACCAGATCTGGAAGTTAACAAGAGGCGGTGAAGATAAGGGCGAGTTTTTTTCTTTTTTCAGAGGAAAGAGAAAGAGGGCGACTAAACCCATGAGTTTCACGTCATGGTTCGTTTCGGAATTTTGTTTCGATTTTAATTGTTGACAGGAAAAATGGTATTCTGGGTAGGGAAGAGCTTTTTCTCCGGAGAGCTCTAAGAAAGAAAATGGGACTCGATAATAACAAAGGGGATATCGCTTCACAAGGATATATAAGGCCAGGGAAATATCTGAACTATAGAAATTACTGCATCTGTCCGTAGCATAATGGGTAGTAAATATTCTATTACGGTTTTTAACCGATTAATAATTTCTCCGTGTTTTTCTTTTATCAACTACGATTTTGATTTTTCAATAGGCAAATTACGGTCAATGTGGGTCACAGATGTGGGTAATAAAAACCCCATTTTCCACTAGTGAGGCTTGAATCTTCCAACTCGAAGCAATGTGCAGAGAAGTAACCGGAAGGAAAGACATTAACAATCTCGCGGAGGTAATGCAGGAGGAAATGCAATCCCCTCTGGCGATGAACTTATTATCTCAACCCTTCCGGAGGAAATGATCGCTTCCAACATTCATAACTCCCTTTAACGGGACATGCGATGTCATAGAACATCTCAGATCATATCGAATGACGTTAACCCAACCCACGGTAGGGGCACCAGTCCATCGTGTGGAAATACCGCATGAGGCGCAGTATCTGGGATGTAACACGATATCACACTCAGCTACTACCACACCTGAAGGAGGTAGGGAGAATCCACAAACGAGACTTCAAAGGCAATGGGGTTTTTAATATAACAAAAGAACATCCAATGGAGGAGTGGATGAAAATACCTATCAATTTCTCAGCCTCGGAGGCACCATATGAGGGGCGCAACCATAATGATCCTTTAATGGTTATGATGGCCATCGTACTTCCCGAACAAGAAAGAGAGGAGGAAAAACCCAAGACACTACCCTGGGCGATGCCAAAGATCTTGATATATGGAGGAAGCTCTGTTGAAATCTTGTTTTACGAAACGTTCAAACAAATGGGTCTCCGAGAGGAATATTTGATTCCTTCCACTTATAATATATTTGTCTTCAATGGCTCGTCAACCTGACCAAGGGGAGAAATCACACTGGAGATCAGAGTAGGGATGATCCTTACCTTAAGCACCTTCTGTATGGTAGGCATAGTATCACCATATACGGCCATAATTGGGAGATCATGGATCCATGGGATCAAAGGAGTGGCTTTGAAATAAAACCAAATGCTAAGGTTCCCCACCCATGACAGAGTTGCGGAGATAAGAGGAGACTCGGACGAATCTAAGCACTGCTATGCTATGGAAATGGCGAGAATAAAATAAATTCCCAAAAGGCTAGAAAAAAAAGAGACAAGATCGCTAAAGATCAGGCCGAAATCTATATTTACATAGCAACGACGAATGAAATAAGACGTTCTAACAAAGTAAAAGATATTACTACCACTGATGTACCTATAGGGCCCATACAGAATCTATCTGAGGCTGATAAATAACACATAAATTTCTCCGCTTCGGAACCTACCAAGGAGGTCAACATCAGAACACCCGAGAACCCGTTAATGGTAAGGATAGGTACCCTCTTGGACAAGGAGGAGGAAGAAAAGTTATTACAAGTAATGAAGGAATACTCCGATGTCCTTGCTTGGCGAATGGAAGACATTCCAGGAATAGACCCAGATGTCTTTTGCCACCACCTTAAAATTAACCCAAAACATAAGCCTCTGAGGCATAAAATGCACAAAGTAGCATCAAAGTATCATAAGGAGATTCAAAAAGAATTAAAAAAGATGGATGCCGCAGGAGTCATCCGAGAGGTGCAGTATCCAACATGTATTTCTAACATGGTAATCGTGCCAAAGAAAAATGGAGGGGTCCGAATTTGTATTGATTTTCGCGACTTAAACAAAGCCTGTCCGAAGGACAGTTTCCCACTCCCCATCATTGACTATCTAGTCGAAGCAACATCAGGTTATGGATTTATATCCCTGATGGACAGATACTCTAGATATAACCAGATTCCCCTCGCCGAGGAAGACCAAGAGCACACTGCTTTCTTCACCCCAAGATGATTATATCGTTACACCAAGATGCCATTCGGACTCAAAAACGCTGGTGCAATGTATCAGAGAATGGTGGAAAAAATGTTTGACCAATGGGTACATAAAACCCTATAAGTCTATGTAAACGACATGCTCTCCAAAAGAAAATTCAAGCAAGACCACGCGCGTGATCTTAGGGAGATCTTTGAACAAATGAGAAAGTTTAACATGAAATTTAACCCGGCCAAATGCGCCTTCGGGGTAACTTCCGGGAAATTCCTAGGATATGTGGTTACCAAATGAGGCATTGAGGTGGACCCCTCCAAAGTACAGGCCATACTAGAAATGCCCTCGCCGGCCACCGTCAAAGACGTGCAATGACTAAATGGTCATTTAGCAGCATTGGGAAGGTTCATAGCTAGATTCTATGGCAAGTACATAGAATTTTTCAATACTTTAAAGAAAGGTGAAAAATTATCATGGAGTGCAGAGTGCGAACATGCTTTATAAAGAAATAAAGAAAACTTGGCCACCTTGCCTATTCTCCAAAAACCTAACCCAGGTGAGAACGTATACATCTACCTCTCCGATACCAATGTCTCGATTAGCGTGGTGTTAACTCGTATAGACAATGATATGGAAAAGCCCATTTACTTCATAATCAAGACTCTAACGCCAGCAGAGAAGAATTATTCGAAAATAGAAAAGATCGTGTTATCCCTGGTATACGCGACACAGAAATTGTGAACGTACTTCCATGCCCACACAGTCGTCACGTTCATCACGAAATTACCAATATAATCCGTCTTAGAACATACCAATAGAGAGGGTAGAATCTCCAAATGGGGAGTCTAAGTAAAACAATTCGGAGTGAAATACCAAGCTCAGACCGCCATTAAAACACAGGTCATGTAGGACTTCCTAGTTGACTTCCCACTAGAAGAAATGGACGAAATAGAGGATATCCCTGGAATGGAGGACGAATTGGAGGATCCCCCCGATCTACTTCATACGAAACACCCAAAATGATGGGAGGTCTTCGTAGATGGGTCTGGCATCGGGATGGTCTTTACGAGCCCGAAAGGCCGGAGGATTGTCTACAGCTTAAGACTCGAATTACCCGCTACTAACAACATAATGGAGTATTGATGCAGTTTTTCAAGTGGTAAGTATAGGGTTTGATTCTCGGACTTTTTTTAAAGATTTGGTTTTAGACAAAAAGATGGTGATTTTTATAAAACTTATAAAATAATGGAAATGCTAAAAATGATTTTTGTGTTCAATTAAAAGAGTCTAGGATGTCAAGATTCCATCACTACTACACATACTAAATGATTATAACTATTCCCTATAACATTCTCCCAAAATTACTCAAGACGATTTAGGACAAATAATACGTCTCGGAAAATAAATCTTTTCAAACAATTATTTTTCTCAAATAATTAACAAATTTTTTTCACTATAAAATGCTATTCTCTAACATAGAATATATAAATCAATTATCAAGCATCATAGGACACATGAAGAAAATTATTACCGTTATGAATCAAGAATAAGGACCAAGAGAATTATTATAGAAAATAATCAAAACATTATAGCACACATAGTAGGATTTCCTCCCTAATCCTAGATAGAAATTTAGTTACTCATAATTAGAAGTACTAACAAATAAAAATAGAAGAAGGAATAAAATAAGAGTACGTAGAAGGAGGTGTGGGAAGAGAGGTGTGGGATGAGAGGTGTGTGGGAAGAAGAAGATGTGTTTGTAGAAGTGAAAGGATATGTTGTTGAGGTGTCGAGGTCCCCCTTTTGGGAGGAGCATTCGAGCTCTATTTATAGGAGAAAATGACCGACAATTTTATGTCAGCGTGCATCTGATAACGCGCTGGGTACAACGAATTCTTCCCATGCGAATGTTTTCTCCCACTTTCTTTCACGTGCTTGCTTCCCTTCTTTGTCGAGCTCTCATGAGCTCTAACATGCCATCACGTTCTCAACTATCAGCGTGCATGTAGCAACCATCATCAGCTGTCGAGCACCATCATCTCCTCTCGGTTCCGTTGCTGTCATCATCAGCTTCACGTTCTCATGTTCTCTTCCTTTCCAGCGAAACAACTAGTCATCATTCATTGAGCTTAGCTTCAGCTCTCGTGCTCTGAGCAGCAACTTCCAATGTTGTCCATACTCCCATGTTCCTTACCCGACATTAATCATGGCAGCATTCCCGTCATCCATTCTCTTCCATGCTCGAGACTTCCACAGCAGCAGCCTTTGCTCGAGCTCAAAAGTAACCCGAGCTTCACAGCCGGAGCTTCATCGTCCATACTCCAATAGCCGGGGCTTCCCTGAACTTGATCGAGCCGTCCATCTCGTCCCCCTGAACTTCCTTGAGCTTCCCTGAGCTCGATCTCCATCAACTCTCTATCATCACTAGCCATAGAACCATAGCAACCTCCATCGATCACCATTTCGTTGCCGAGCAACAAACTCCACCCGTGAGTTATATAGCCATTATGTGATGAAACCATACTCATTACCATCCCTGTTTAATCAAAACAAGGTGATATCAATCAACCCCGGCCGTTAAATCTCAAAAAATCACGTCCGAATTCTTCCCAGAAATTTACCCAGGTGAACAAAAATTTCCCGCCAATTTTTTTGTTTTGAAACCGTGAAGAAGGTGGTGTCCCCCTATCCAAACCGGGAGTGCGAATAGCAGGTGTCTACTTAGGATGCCCCTTATCCAAGGTGAGGGTGCCAATATCCTTTGAACGAGTTACAATTGGTCTTTGGCTCTTCCTCACTCTTAGCTAGCTTCTTTCACTGCACAACTAAGCTCGAATTCACTTCTTTTTGGATTATTCACCTTCTAACACACAAATAAGAGAAAACACGCGTAACACACAATAATCTGCAAGAAAACCATCACATACTAGCATGGAATTAACACCAAATATATGTGAAATATGCACTTATCAAGTATGAAGCAGTCATACACTCTCTTAGAATTATCATAGAGTTGTGCATAGACGAAGTGAGACTCACAAGTGATTCACAACTTCTAGTGCGTCAGATAAATGGAGTATACCAAGCCTCGGATGCTTGCTTACAACAATATCTTGACCTTTCAAGGAATTACATTTAAAAAATACCTAATATTACCTTCAGACATCTGACCAGGCACAAAAATAGGCATGTCGATGCCCTTGCCTTCATATCCTCCATGACGACAGATCCTATAATAATAAATGTAAGAATTGAAAGAGTATCAATACCTTCCATACCAACCCCAGGAAAAAGGGAAATCCTCGATGTAAATATGTCAACAGAACAAGAACCCTTGCCTGAAAACGATTGGCGAACCCCAATCGTAAAATACTTATCCAATGGTGTTATCCCAAGCGATCAGTAACTCGATCACAAAATCATTGCCCTATCAGGGAACTACCAATTAAGAGATGGCATACTGTATAAACAGTCATATATGGGGCCTCTATTTAGATGCCTTTCATCCTCATAAGGTCAGGAAATAATCATGGAAATACACCACGGATACGCCGGCAACCATAGTGGGGGAAAATATCTAGCCCACAAAGCTAGGCTCCGAGGATATTTATGGCCTCGCATGAACTAGGACTCCAAGAAAATGGCAAAATCATGCCTAGAATGCCAAAAATTTGGCAAAAGAAGACACGCGCCACCAATGGACTTGAAGTATGTTCTCAGCCCCTGTCCATTCGCCAAATGGGGAGTCGACATTTCAGACCACTACGAGCTGGCACATGACAACGGAAATACCTCATAGTAGTTACAGACTACTTTACCAAATTGGTAGAAGCCTCTTCCTTGAGGCACATTCGCGACCACGATGTCTTCAAATTCCTCTTCGAGCACATCATTTTCCGTTTCGGCATCCCAGCGGCCTTTGTCTCGGACAATGGGTCTCAGCTCAGAGGAAATAATATCGACCTCCTTTTTAACTTCTTCAAAATTAGAAAGCTCAAATCCACACCCATCTACCCCGAGAGTAACGGTCAGGCAGAGGCTACTAACAAAACCATCGCCGACATACTCAAGAAGAAACTAGACGGTCATGGAGCGAGCTGGTGCGAACAATTTCAAAATGTTTTGTGGGCCTACATGACCACCCGAAGAGAGGCCATACGACGGCGAGGGGTGATACCTCGAAAAGGAAGATAGTCCCCTAGAGATGTCTAGCTACTCAATCTCGAGAAAAGCTTATCATTTAATACAGCATGAAGAAGCATTAGGATTAGAATCCTCACGTCAAAAGTTGTGATACCTTACCAAAATGTACGAAGGGTCCACCATACTCTTTTGAAAGTAATAAAATTAGACTTTTTGCGTGATCATTTTACTCTCTTTATATTTATATACTAGCTATTTCTATAATTTTTACTCTCTCGTTTTACTTCATATTTCATTTATTTTTATTTTTATTTTCATTCTTTTCATATTTTCATATAGCCCCACTCATTTCAATATCCAAAATTCCCATCAAGATTGTGGAATGGTGCTAGCCACACCTTCCATTCCACAAATAATGATGCGGGTAAAATACCTAAGCTGCCTAACACGGACATAGACCTAAGGCAATGCCATCTTTCCAAATGAAGCATGATGATGCGGGGGACACCCTAAGTTACCTATACGGATACAGACCTAAGGTAATTCCATCACAATCCATAAATCGGGTGACGTCCTGCCATAACAGGAGATGCTTAGATTCAAGGTACTAACCTTTGGCTAAGGGAAAAATCAGTTAACCGAAGTATCACCCTCCAAACGATGGTTGACAAACATATGGCTCACACAACTGACCATATAACCAGGGGAAAGTGTAACCTAAACATGACACGATTAAATCAAACCAGCACGGAGGGAAAAATAGAGGAAAATAACCGTATTTAAGGTCCATTACGGTAAGCAATGACTTAGTCATGTAAGGAACTGATCACTCCAAGGATCTATCTCCCACGGTTGGACAAACAAAGTACATTTATAATCCCAAGTATCCATTAAAATAAAAACCTCAGGGGCACATAACATATCAAATAAACATCCTAGTGAATGAGAAATCTCTCTGCACACCCCACTAACCTCAGAAAAAACACGAGGATATCCTACCATAGCCAACTCGGAGGAACACCCTACCACCATACTCTAATAGGTGCATCACCTCTAATCCTCACCCTCGACGAATAATCGGAGCAGTATTCCTTTACCAGCTTGGGCTGGAGCAGCCATAGGATGATGAACATACCATCCAAGCAGCCATGCAATGATTTGCCTGACGTCTCCAATGCTAAGGCATACAATATAGGCAAGGTATATATACATATGATTAGAAGACAAAACTGGTGTTGTATACCTTAGCATCCTCAACATCTCGGACGACTCATACCCATAATTTGGGAAAAGAAAGACAGGTTGCATAAACAAAAATTATCAAACACAAATCTATGCAACAAACACAAAATGTTCCAAAGGTCAAGCACACAAAGAAACACCTTACAAAAAGTGTTTCCAAGCTATCCCGTGAGAAAACAAACATTGACAAATATGAAGTCTTCGAACAGAAAGCAAAATACACTAGCAGAAAAGCCAGGTCCTCTAAAACACCGACGGGACAGGAGCAAGATAACAAAAAAAGAGCCTTCCCGAGGACACATCGATGATGATCTAGAACCAGATCAAGGAATAACAAAACGATAAACAAAGGAGAGGACATACTATCATAATGAAGGAAACACAAACAGACAACTCCTCGACAAGAAGGACAAGAAGGGGCATGCTCCCCATGCATAGTAAAACTCTCCCAAAAAACCTCAGGAGGAGGAAAACAGGAAATGAAATCCAAGTCCCCCACCACAAGAAGATTTATACAAAGATGAAATCCTCGAAAAGACAGCCAGGACTTATCCAAAGGAATCAGAACGCGATAAACAATGTCGACCACAAGGAAAAAGGGGTCTCTATTAACCAAAGGATAACCATATGACGCCTCAATACCAACGGGTGAAAAAGCGCATTAGAACGCGGACATGGTGTAGATCTCACATGTGGCGGAAAAGGAGAGACGATCATGAAGTTTTCTTCCCATCATGCCCCTGGAAAGTTGCAAAGAAAATGAGCAAAATGTGAGGGTAAAATAACCGATGGCCATGTGTCAACATCTCAAGAGATGATTTTATGATGAGATGATAAGGTAGGAGCACCGAATCATTCTCCGTAAAGCTGATATCGTCTGAATCAAGACTCCTGCCACCAACATCGCATGAATGACGCGCGTAAAGGAGTGGTATAATCGGTTCAGACGGTCAAGTCTAAAAAGAAACACTGCATTTAGTGAAGGATCAGAAGAAGTGTGGGCGAGTATACGTCATAGCAGAGAACTCGGACGACCTATACTATAACTCGTAGATAAATCAACATGAGGACCTTCGGTGGAGAACTTCACGATAACGAACAGAACGAGAAGACTCGGAGAGGAACATGGCATACCATCACGAGGAATAATATAGAACCAGTCCGAAGCAGCGAAGATGATGCATGACGATCCATAGAGATCGAATAGGCCTGACCATCATGAGTATTATTTGTCGATAAATACCAAGCCATGTAGCAGGAGATGGGAAGGTTAAATGAGGTATTATTAGATGGTCTTTCTATAGAGAATACCTGAGAGAGATTTAGACATAGAAAGAGTGAGAGATCTAAGTGAGATTTTTAGCTCTTTCAAGGGTGAGACTTATAATCAATAAAGAAACTATCTTCTTCCCGTGGACGTAGGTCTTAATGGCCGAACCATATTATATGATTCTGTTAATCTTTACTTTATGCTCTTTACATCTTATTTATCTTTGGATCTTGTATGTTAAAGTTAGTTTTAGTCTTTATCTTTATTTGGATGTAGTCATCAGAAAAGATGCAACTACAAAGATGCCAAAGCTGTTTCTACTCAGCAATCTCCTTCGTAGCCTTGATACTTTTTATTCTTATGACAATTTGACTTTTTAATCTTTCATTTCTTTAACATTTTAACTGGGCGCTTCCAAGCTTGGGGGGCATAAAATTTATCTTGTTCTCGTCTTTTGCCTTAATGTATCAGTTTCACGTCTTCCCCTTTTTAATCTCTGTCTCGTTCACTTATCTGCACTTACCTTGGTTAACATATCTAACTCGTATATCTAACAATTATGGCATGTATTTTAGTTCATAGGATTTTAACTCGTAAGGTTATTTTATCAAGTATACCAAGTATATACTTGGTAGAGGAAGTATCCAAAGAATAATGAATATGATAAAGTATATACTTGCTTCTTGTTATTTGTATATTTTCGGAGCATTCTCGTCGTTTTGAATATAAATTATCTTTCTGTCTCGTTAGATTCATAAATATTTTGTTTTGATGATTCACGAAGATGCGAAGTAAATGCTCAAAAGAATAAAAACATCATTAAAGTATATACTTGCCTCTTATTCTTTTGTGGATTTATGTAGCATACCTTGCGTTCTTTGTTCTTTGTTATTTTCATTCTCCTTGCCTTTGTTACCTGTCGTCTTTGAGTTTCAGATTTCATCTCTGCCTTTCTTCTAATTCTCGTTTCACTTGAAATTTCATCTCGTCACCTTTAAAGCTTGGCCCTGCATTATCAATGTTTGCATCGTAGCATAATCAAGTTAACATAGATATTATTGTACGAAGCTTCTTTTGGAAAGATTTCATCTCGTTGATACTTCAGAAGAGATATTATTGTGTGCAATATTTCTATTGCAAGTATTTCTCATTCGATAATGATTTTTCGAATCTTCATGATTCTTTATCATTATCTTTGTACCGTATTCTTTGTTCATGATATTTTTCTTTTTCGTTTACTTTGAATTTTATGCATTTCGTTTCTTTTCATATGATTCACGTTATCAAGCAAGGTTATATGCTTTTCTTTGCATTTTGTGTTTTAGTTTTTCCTCAATTTTTATTTTTGCCTTGTGTCTCTCTCCCTATCGGTGAACTATTCTATGAGGGATTAGCTTGCCTCCTAGTTGAGGACTTATGGTCTTCTACTGGTAGTTGATTTCTCAACTATTCGAGGAAACTTACCTGCCATGAGAGGGTCTTAATGAGCCTCATTCTTCTATTCGTTTGCCTCTTTTCTTCCCCACGTCTTATTTATTATTTCGGGGTCTTATTTTTCCTCCTAGTTAAGGTCTTATTTTGCCCCACCCCATTGATCAGGGTTTTGCGACGAAGTCTCATACGCTCTTTACTCTCGCTAAGTAAATATCCATCAACCTCGCCTTAACTCGCTTACTGAGGTCTTATTATGCGATAATATCACATGCCTACCTATTCCCATGAATACCATCCCCGTAACATTGCCTTCTTTTTTCTTTTTTGGTCACTCAGCTCCCTAAAGGAGGGTTACGTCCCTTTATATTCCCCCTGAATACCCCCTTGCTTTCGGGCTTAGGTATCAGTTGTTTCGTGACTTCTTATCCCTTCGCTAATATGGCTCTTGGTTATGAAGTCACACCCTAGGTGGGGATTCTTTGGGACCGAATGGAGGAATCTCACTAGGACATCTTCCATCTCCACGGGTTTCGTTCCTACACCCCTTGCCGAGTGGTTACCCAATTGGGGCCCTCAGTGGATGGGTCTTATTTTTACCTATATTTGATGTTACTGAGATTGTCTCTGACGCGCGTTAGGTCTTATTTTTGCCTCTTGCACTGTGTGCGACCTAGGTTGCACGCAATAAGGTCTCGGCCTCCCTAAGTAGAGGTTTTATAATCTTCTCGGAGATTTTTTTATTTTTCTTGTTCGTATATTTTGTGTTTTGTGGGTCTTACACAGCCTCCTAATGTGGTCTTACTTGCCTGTTTTGAGGTCTAATTTCGCCCGAATTATTTCTTGCTTTTCTTTCATATTTTCATTTCGTATTCTGCTTTCTTTTCCTCATGTTTCATGTTTTGCTCGATAAATATTTTATTTCATTTCTTTTTATTTGCTGAGTACAAACTTGCTTCTTTATTTTGTATTACACATTTCATGAGCACATCTGATGGCTAAGGATAATACTTCTTTATGTAGACGGGATTCCAGGGATGATCCAGCCTCCGATCTTATCTCTCTACTTCGTTGTATATGATATTTCCTTCATCATCTATCTCTTTTCCTTGGGAGTCTGCAAGTTCATAGGCTCCATTTCCCACCACTTTTTTTTACAATGAATGGTCCTTCCCAAGTAGGTTCTAACTTTCCTCCAGGTTCCTTATGATATGGTGGTATTTCCCGCAAGAATATTTCGACTGGAACAAAACTCCTCTCCTTCACCCTTTAATTATTTTTCGCAAGATAATCTTCGGTGATAATTTGTCATGTGTTATAGTGCAGTTTCCCTGTTCTCCTGCTAATCATCTAACTTTTCCAGGATCATGTCTGAATTTAAACCCTTTTTCCATGCCTCTTGTTTAGTGGTGGGGATGATGATCTCGGTAGGTAGAACCGCTTCTTCTCCATATGTCAATTATAAGGGGGACATTCCTGTCGCTTCTCGTCTTGTTGTCCGGGACTTCTCCGCACTAATCATGTAGGTGCCCCTCTAATTTATTTTTCAAAGTGGATGTTATTGTTTTATATGTCGCCTCATCTTGTCCATTACTCTGTGGATATAGCGGAGTTGACTTTCCAGATTGTATCTTGAACGTGTTGAACAACATGCTCACATTCTCGTTTTCGACTTGCTTCCCATTATCAAAGACGATTTGCAGTGAAATCCCAAATTTGAAGATTATGTGTTCGAGAATGAAGTCATATACGTCACCATCTCGTGTATTCTTCAAGGGTTTTGCCTGAACCCACTTCGTGAAATAGTCAGTTGCCACTATTAGGTATTTTCGCAGCTGACTTCCCGCGACAAATGACCTTACAATATATATTCCCTACATGGAAAACGGCCATACACTCAATATGGAATTTAAACTCGTTGTTGGTGCATGTATGCGTTTACCAAATCTCCGACATGCTTCACACCTCATCGCGATGTCCTTTGCATCTTTATGCATGTACGGCCAGAATTACCCTTATGTCTTGGTTTTGGGAGCCAAAGACCTTGTACCGCTGTGATTCCTGGCGTCACCATAGTGGACATCTTTCGTGATCTGTATTCCTTCTTCTTGTGACAAGCATCACAGCAACGGGCCCAAGAATGACCTTTTATACAAGATTTCTTCTCGTAGCTAAAAATTCGTGGATCTCCCTTTGATATTGTGCGCCTAAAATCTGTCACAAGGTAAATCCCCTTTCGCTAGATACTTATAAATTGGAGTCCGCCAATCATCTTCACTTAGTTCAACAGGTATATTCGCATTCTCAATCATCAGAACTTCTTCACCTTCGAACTCACTAGTCACCTATGGGTGCATTAATCGTTCAATTGGGATGTTCTTTTCCGTAGGATCTTCAATCATTAATGCTATGAAAGCTAAAGCGTCAGCATGTCTATTATTATCTCTACTCACTTGCCTCCAGATTATATTTGGTATTTTCTTTCAATATTCTTTCATGAGTTATAAGTATCAGTTCATCACAACATTATTTGCTTGATACCTGCCTTCAATCTTCCTGACTTGCTACTAGTTATTCTTACTTCGTATAACTTCATTTCAATAGATAGTCTCAAAGCTTGTATGACGACTTCGTATTCAGTTTCATTGTTAGTTGCTTTATATTCTAGTCGAAAGAAGAACACTGTTCTTGCTCCTACTGGCGAGGTAAACACGATTCCCATTCCTCCTACTGCGCTGTTGGATGATCCATCCACAAATATTTCCCACCTTCTTGGGTGATTTTCTTTCAGCAAGTCTGTAGGATCCGGGCGATCTTCATCTATGTCCAACATTTATTCCACTCCTTCGTCTTCTTCTAATGGGAATTCCATCCCAGAACGTGACTTAGCCCAGCACGGCACAACACGTTAGTTAAATGGGATGTGCTGGGTTTGACTAATTGGCACAGTATCCCATCATAACACGCGACACGGATTAGCACGTGGCATGTCATAATATGTATAAAATACTACAAAAAATGGCACAATACATCATATTTTGTGTATTTTTCCATAAAAAAACCTTTATTCTAGCCAATTATTGACATTTTATCATCGTTTTGTTGACTTATTTTCATAATAATATTTTAATACCTAAATATTTGTAAAACATTTATATTGGAAAATATAAAATAAATGTGCCCAGCACAACAAAACACGGCACAACATGTTTATTTTTTTGGCACAACCCAGCCCAGCACGCCTTCTAGCACGGCACATCACGACACGTTATAATCTCCGGCACAGCACATCATGGAACATATCACGCTAAGCACGTGATTTCGTGGGTTGTGATGTGTTGGTCCGACACGTTTTACACCTCTAGTAGAGCCAACACGCTTGTGAAAGATGTGTATCAACCAATATCTATTTTATTGCCGAAAAAAATTTATTACTTAATTTCGGAAATTGTTTTTACACATAATTTCTTTTTTTTTTCTTTTCGGAGTTCAATTGTTTTACTAGAAACAAAAACTTTCTTTATAAGAAACCCTATACCGTATAGGTTTCTTTTAACCTGTTGAAACTTGCATCTAGAAGCTTCTATTATCAAGTCTTCTTTTCACATCGATCTTCTTGCTTCATTATGTTACTTGGTTGTTTATATCCCTTCCAATTATTTGTTGCTAAGTTCATATAGTGGTGACGATAGTGGTTTTTAGCTTAGAGTTAAAATCGTAAAACACTGAACCCTATGAGACAGTAATGTCACAACATTTAAAGCAACAAGCATTTACTAGGCACATTTACTGAAATCTTAAATGTGTCTCCAAAATAATTACCCGGGTATATTTTTTTTAACATGTTATGTTAGTGGGTAGAGTTGTGCTGATGTGTTTGTAGCCTATAAAGGCATTTGTTTTATTGTTAATGAAAGTATGAAAATTAAGCATCACAATGTAGTCTCTCATCTTTTCCGCGTGTTCTTCCTCTATGCCCTCTCTCTATACCTTGATTTTCATCATCGTATCAGAGTTAGGATAAAGAGAGAGAGGTGTTAGTAAAATTTCAGAGAGGATAGATGATTCGAGATATTTCTTTTAGTTAGTCTCATTGTGTTTTGATTGGGTTTATTTCAAAAGAAGTTGAAGTTTGATCCTGATGTTTCCGCTAGTGTTATTGGTATGAGATTTACAAATTTCGTAAGCAAGGTAGATGATAACAGTTTGAGCAGGAGGTTTGGTGAACTTTATAGCAGTATGGAAGGATTTGAACGTGGTTCAATAGATATTAGGTGAAATGCCTGTGCGAAAGAGGCTTGAATTTCATTGGTGCTCACAAACTGTTTGAAGGTAATCCTGTTAGTAAGGAAGGATTATTTTGATTTGGTTTTATGTATGGCTGGTAAGCATGGAAAGAGCAACATCTCTAGATTGTTAAAGAAAGATATTTTTTATGTGGGGTATGTCTCGATGAATGAAACCAGAAGTGATGCAGTTTAAGCAAGTCAAGTAAAGTTAAGCAAAACTCTGTTTTATTTTCAGCCGAATTTTGTTTTTGTAAATGTTAATGGCTTTGTTATATCCATTAACAATTCAATTGTATGGGTCAGCTGTTTTAAGTTTAGTAACTTAGTCTTTTTTGAGTCGCATGATGTATGGGTTATTTTATATTGGTGAAGATAATAGCTGTAGTTGAAGACGAAATCAGTTGGAAGAGTTAAAGTGGCAGAAAGTTATGATACAACATGTATGGGAAGTCATCTGTACCTACAAGTGAAGTAGTCTATCCGTGATAGAGCCATAATGTGATAAGATATGTCAGGGAAGTCATATGATGCCTACAAGTGAAGTAAGTAGGTCTGCAAATGAAATCAATGCAAGAATATGTCGAAAAAGGCATGGTAATTTCTCTGCTAGTTGTCATGGAACAACACATGCAATTTGTTATTGTAGTTTGAGTTTAAGGAAGGTTGTTGGAGTTTTGATTAAACTCAAACTACTTGGTAATACTCGGTGTTGTGTTTGTAGTACTCACATGATTTACATATTGTTAGTAATTGGGGCTCTGTTAAGAGTCATGCAGTTAAGGTGTTAATGGTTCCTAGTCTTTAGGATATCTTAACATCATAAGCCGTGGTTGTAATGTCCTATTAGCAAGGGCAGTTTGTTTAACATGTTATGTTAGTGGGTAGAGTAGTCCTGATGTGTTTGTAGACTATAAAGGCATTTTTTATATTGTGAATGAAAGTGTGAAAATCAGCAACACAATGTAGTCTCTCATCTTTTCCGCTTCCTCTCTTCTCTCTCTATACCTTGATTTTCATTAGATAGTAGAGGAAGATAATGGTAGGGATGTATATGTTTTAAACTAGGAAGGTGAAAAAAGAAGAAAATTATTGACGACGGTTTCAACGAGGAAGATTAGAAAAATATAAGTCAAGGGTACAAGTGCCTGTTTTAGCATGAATTAGACAATATCCATTTAACCCAACCAAATATTTTAGCTGTCCATTTTTCCCATGCTTTATGATTTTTGAGCATATGACTCATTTTCCGTTTTGTTTTATCCTTTATAAGTTGTTGTTTGAGCTTAGCCTTTGACAATCGGTTTTGTTTGCAGTGTTAACTAAGTTCTTACCCTTTTTATTTTCTTTATGTATGATTTTGGTTTTTTTCTTTATCAATATATTAAACATTCTCCTCAAAAGAAAATAAAACAGGAACTCACTTTACCCTTGCCAGTCACAACCAAAATGCAATTATCGGTTTCTGATGATTGCATTACTTTATTTTGCAACCATCGATCTCTGTTGCTAGAACTGTCACACCTTCTTTGTTAACTTTCAATAGCCCCGTAATTGAGCATAAAAAATACTTCGCATTGAAAAACAAATTTGTTATAAACGGAAGTTTATTAGGTAGATGACCACTTTAGTGGGACCCCATTACTTGGGCACCAAGTATGCAAACTCTATAAATAGAGTTTCTAACCTTTGTAAACATACACATCTAATAAGATTTTCTCCCCTTCTTCGTCTCCACTTTGTGTCTTTTATTCTCTATTTTCTAGTTCCACAACACGTTATCATGCACGTGGCTCTCTTTATTGAGTGATATTTAGGGTTTATGTTTTCTTTTCCCTTACCGAACAAGTAGATTCGAGAAATACACGATCAATTATATTTTTCTTACGATCAGTAGTTCGATATTCTTTGCAATTTTTTTTTTCTGTTTTAATATTCCAATGCTTTCACGGGATCGAAAGACGTTGGGTGTATATAATACATACCGTCTCTCTTTTGTTTATTTGTCTTCTCTGTACAAAGGAAGGAATTTGTTGTTTATGTGCTAAAATTGCCCCAAACCTTGTTTTTCTTTTTCTTGGAATCCGTGAAAGTCAGACAGTTTTATACCAATTTTCTCATCACATTGAAAATAATTGGTTATGCTCATGTTTTTCTGATTAATTATCGTACCCAGAAGTAATATTGTACTAATGACGGGTTTTCATTCATGAATAGTACTGCTGCTCCTTTATTATACACGTCAAGGATTTATATTATGTTAGTGGAATATTAAATCAGTTCTTTGAGCAACCAAGTTTCCAAACGTTCGTATGTTTTCCATATATATTTTATTTTTTTCGTGGTTTATTTGATTCGGTCAAACTAACCAAGTTAATTAGAGACTTAACTAAACTTGAGCACAAGCGTCGGACATCCCGACAGTAGGAGCATATTTTTGGGGATACATAAATCAATTTTAGATGCACTTTTTTCAAATAGGCACGTCAGCTGTTGGCTTTATCAAGATTCATATCAAGAATCATTTAATCAAATCGCGAGATTCTTTTGGAGTTGGTCCACGGTACGTAGGCTCTAATAATTAGGCTCTAATAATTTGTGGGAATTGAATATATATATATATATATATATTCTTTTCAATTATATATATACTTGCAACGGGTAATCAATGTTGTCTAGTAAACTTGATTTTCTTTCTTCTTTATCTTTTTTCGAAAAGAAAAAGTTGGAAAAAAAAAAGAAACCTATAGTTTTTATTACTTTAATGAAAGTGAAGTTGTTAAAAATTGGTGTCATCCCGATTTAATTACCTTAATGGTATATTTAATCACATGCATGGTTGAAAAACCTCCGTCCAATTAAGTTTGGTATCTTCGTCCATTCGATGAAGATTATGTGATTTTTATAATCGGTTTCTATTTTTTTCTTACAAGAAACCATATATCAACCACAAAGTGGATTTTTTCAAAAACGAATATTGATTTGTTTTTCTCTATTACTTTAATGAAATTTTGCTTGTTGAAGTTGTCAAAAATTGGTGTCATCGATTTAATTACCTTAATGGTATATTTTTTTTTTTTGATTTGTTTTTCTCTTTTTTTTTTTGATTTGTTTTTTTCTATTTGATATCTTGATATTATTAATTGCAAATACTAGTGTACGAAGAATTGCTACATTCTTGAGGGATATTTATCAATTTTTATTTTTATTTTTATTTTCCTCTTGGTACTAGTTCTCCAAAATTGAGACCGTTCAACTTGATGTTGGAATACGGTAGGACACAAAATATCAATGGGTGCGCATCCGGCTTGTTAGGCCATATAATTAGTCCTTTTGTGATTATATCGATCTCGATAAAATTTTCTTTGACAAAGAATGTGTCCATAAATTTATTCTCAATAATCTCATCGGCCCTATAGGTCACAAAATTATTGGAGATTTTATTTGCATATTTTTCCTGTAACCAATAAAATCCATGGTTGAACTTTAAATTGTATAAACTACAATTTTTGGACATTTTTTTTTATGACTTTGAAAGTCATTAACTATAGTCCAACTGGTATTATTCTTAAAATCCAGAATATATTATGAGTATATGTCCTTTATTTAATCAGACAATACTCTACGAAACTTGTTTTCGTATATGAGATGACAATTTCCGCCAGAATCAGGGGGAGACTCTATGCTATTAGAGGTTGACATTAATTAACTTAAAGGTTATATCACTTCTCTCCTATCATGATCAAATCGAAAAAGGCTGTCATTAAATAGGTGTGAAAAATCTCATTTAGCTTTCCAGTAATCTTATGCCATTTGAAAATGAAAATCCAATCACATCTAACAAGCAGTAGCATTTTTATATAGGCTACAAATATTCTCCAACAATCTATGATAAATAATACGATTCACATTCTCAAAATTAATATCTCCTCATTTGAATAATAGGAGATTATAACGCCTGTGGGCACTGGTACCAGTAAATTTTGATTTTTTCAAAGTATGCATACATTTGGGAATTATGTGGGATCGTAGTAAGCTATAAATTGTTGAATATTCATTTATATTAGATTTTGAAATAATAAATGATGGTGGTTGAGAACCCTTACCTCTGCAGAGGAATATCGACATATGTGATTGGTTGGCATACAATCCAAATTTGATTGGATTAATTTCTCAATAACGCAATTTTGTATCCAAAACTTACACCTCAAAATTGCCAAGACTATTACTTACAGGTTAGTATAGTTATAACGCGTTACACGAGAAATATGTTCCTTTTTTGGACGATTTAAGGGTTTTATTTCTGCTCAAACCCGTGGATTGATTCAATAAATTTTTGTTCCCTTTGTATAATGCTTTTGGCGTGGTAGTCCTTGAAGGACTCATATTGCATTTACACAAGACATGTGATTGGGAACATATTTGAATTTGTAATCCTTGTAGGAATTAAAATTATATTTAGACAGCCACCCGACTTGATTGTGTTAGGTTTTAACAATCCTTTCTGTGTTTTTAGAAATTTGGTACAAAACCAAAAATCCGGATTAATTAGTTGATGACTTTAACATTATAGGTCTCTTGAGGAGTCCTTAAAAACACAAAAATCCATGCTTTAGCAGCATAAATATTATTTTTCTTAAATCTGCAGTTAAAATATTATGCTTGCTTAAAACTTGTCTATAATATAGACCATATTTATGATTTTGGTGCTTTTTGGTATAAACACTCATATAGTTGAGTTAATTAGCATCCTTATTTACGTCAAAAGTTGTACTCTTTTCCCTTCGCTTCAGGTTTTGTCCCATGTGGTTTTCCTGACAAGGTTTTAACGAGGCAACATCTTGTTGACGTTTAATTTTCTTTCAAATGTTGATATTTGTGCTCTTTTTCCTTCGTCCAAATTTTTCCCATTGGGTTTTATTGGCAAGGTTTTAGTGAGGCAATTTAATTCAACATGATGGTCATCCAAGGGGGAGTTTTATCAATTTTGGTTGTTTAGTGGATACCCACATTTGATTAAACAAAATCAACTTAATTATCTTTGGATTTCCTTCTCACAAATACGATTTTTTGTTCATGTATGATAAGGTGGCACTTTGTTGAAGAAACTACATCAACAACTTTTGTGAATCATCTTCGAGAATCTAGCAATCAAGGACAGAAGTACTTAATGTATTGAAAGAAACATGGAGACTCGAGAACACTACTAATAGAAGACTAACACAAAAGAAGACTTCATCAACTAGAAGATTTCTCACTAAAGCATTGTTATTTCTAGCATTCAAGAAATTCGTTTATCGAAATTGGGAAGTGTCAACTCGAAGATTTACAAGCCAAGATTTAACTGAAGTACTTATCAGGGGGAGCATCATAGTAAAAGGTATTTTACTGGACAATCACGTTGTACTCTTTTTTCCTTCGTCAAGGTTTTGTCCCACTGGATTTTCCTTGTCAAGGTTTTAATGAGGCAACACATGCATGTCTAACTCTGTTCTAAATTTTCTCACAATTGTACTCTTTTTCCTTCGATCAGGTTTTGTCCCTTTTGGATTTTCCTGACAAAGGTTTTAATGAGGCAATTGCTTAGATACAATGGTCATCTAGGGGGAGTGTTATAAACGGAAGTTTATTAGGTAGATGCCCACTTTAGTGGGACCCCATTACTTGGGCACCAAGTACGCAAACTCTATAAATAGAGTTTCTAACCTTTGTAAACATACACATCTAATAAGATTTTCTCCCCTTCTTCGTCTCCACTTTGTGTCTTTTCTTCTCTATTTTCTAGTTCCACAACAAAATTCACCATAGTTGGAGGTAAACTGAATTTAAGACGGATCGGGCCTTTTGGTTAATTGGAGTCGAGTAGCATACTAGAGGTGTAGATTGGGCCAGGTCGGGGAGCCCAGCCCATTTCCTATTGCAGGCCAGGCCAGACATGCCACATAATTAGCTAAACCAAAAAGCCCATCACGCTAGGCAGGCTAGGTAGAAACACTTATTTTGAGGCCCTAAACTTGCCCAAAGTCCATTCTATATACAGGTCTAGCGAGGCAGGCCAAACAGGCTTCGATTTTTTTGAAACCAATTTAACTTCAATTTACAATTTGGAGATTGAATGAACTATAAGTTAAACTATTACTCCCGCCGTTCTTAAATAATAGGCTGGTTTTATGTGTAAATTGTACATGAAACCGGCCTATTATTTAAGAACGGAGGGAGTACTATTAGTCTATAAATTTAAAAGAATTCTTTTTGGGAGCCCAAACATTTTAGGGCCCTAGGGGCCGCCTTGATCTCCTTACCCCTAAGACGGCTCTGAAATTAAGTAATGTTTCAAATCGACGTCTCAACGAAGAATGGAATTAACACTGATTACCTGCAAGTTGTTGTTCCATGGGACATCAGCATGGTACACAGCCGATGGAGGAAATTCGTGGACTTTTGGGTAATCATCAATGGTAGTAGAGTAGATAAAATTTCAATGAAAACATCACTTATGTTAGAATCGGTATGAACCATGAACTACTGCTTAAAATTAGGTGGTACTGATATTGAGGGAGGTCAGGATAAGGTGGGCATAAAAATCTAATGGATGGTTGCAAGCATTAACCCGTGTAGTTCTGTCACTTCACTATGTCACATCTCTTTCATTTAGATGATACAAAAAATCCATGGAAATTAAAATGAGTAGTTCGGTACAATCGTTTTTGCATTATTTTGGTGTCTGTCACCATTGAGGAATAATATAAGAACAACTTTTATGGTAGGTTTGTTTGCACTTTGCAGATTCACTATTTCAAGGATTTATAATTCCATCGGATTACAAATTCTGGATTTATGTAAATTCCTCGCCTATTTGACACCTCAATTAAAGTTCATAGGTGTTTGTATCCAAAATAAATTCTAAGCACGAAACACGTTGGATAGATGATTTGGTGTGTATTTTGGGTTAGTATTATAATGATTTGGTGTGTAATTCTGCATGGTTTTCCTACATCCACGGACGAATCCCCTAGGGGAGTGAAATTTTATTGATATTTAGTATTATAATGCTCTTTTCTTGTACTGGCCACCGCCTAAATGATTTATGGTCCTCCCTATTTATACAGTTCAATATCTAATTTCAATATAAACTTAAATGGTATTAACTGCACATTGATGATGCCTCCATGATGAATTTTGCATGAAACTGCACATTCATGCCTCCATGACGAATTTTGCATGAAAATGCTCATTCATGCCTCCATGATAAATTCTGCAAGAAACTGCTCATTCCATGATAAATTCTCCATGAAACTTCTCATTCATGCTTCCATGTTAAATTATGCATGCTGGCAGACTGTATTGATGGTTAACAAGCATAATGGCTGACAGTGTGGATGGATGTTGGCTGGCAGACGGGATTGGATGCACGGGTAGAGACTGGCTGGCAGTGCGGTAGAGTACTTAGTTGGGAATTGGTTAACAGAATTGCTGGCAACATGAGTGGAAAACGCATGGCAACACCATCTACAACATGGATGGAAGATGCATGGCAGCACCATCGGCAACACGACCTTGACCTTGATTGATGGTTGACTTTGACCATTGACCTTGACAATTGACCGGGTGTTTACTTTGACTATTGAACGGGCTTTGCCTTTGACCATTGACCATACATTGACTTTATATAATACTGGGTTGGCTGGTGGGATTCTTCGGTTGACTGGTTAGCGGGCTTGGATGAGGGAAAATAGATGACTCAAGTACCAATTTGGCCCATTATGTGGCATTTTTACCTATGGTACAAACAATAGGATTCATAAAATTATTTTGTTTTCAAGTCGATATATTCTTTGATATTACCCTCAAAATCTTAAAATTGTATATACATGAGACTTAAAGTTAAAAAAAGTAGGTCTATAAATCCTTTAATAAGCTTCCCAGCAAATCTTAGCGGGAGGGATCAGACTCCATATGGAGGATTTGGTGGAAAACTGATTCCCGTGGGAAATGTGATTCCAGGGATTTGAGCAACCAAACATAACGAAACAAACTTAATTCCACCAAATCCCATGAATCCATAATTTCCACCTTTAAAATTCTTCATCCAAACCCACCATTAACGTTACATCACCTTTTATAGTTTTTATTGAGTGATTACTGGAATCAAATTTTACTTAATTCACTTCACTATTAAAAGAGACCTTCCTTCATTTTCGAAAAGAAATACTATTTTGAGGCTAAGATAAAAAAGTGATAAAACTCTTGAAACGGAAATAATACTAGTTTTGTACCTTTTTTATATCTAAAATAATAATTCTAGATTTACAGCAAAAAGTTTCACAAGAAATTCAATGGCTAGATCAAAAAATCGAATTAGATATCAGGGATTCATGATCCACGATCCCATGACAACTCAACTTTTGGTGGTATATAAATCAAGATCCAAGTGTTAGGGTTCTAGACCTTTTAACACTGGAGATAGCTTAAACACAAAGAAAAGAACCGGATAAACCCTTTGAGTTGGGGGTTAGCCACCATCTTGAGAAGAAAACCTAAATAAACTTAACTTTGTTATATTTATTGATAATCCAAAACAACTTATGGCCAAGTTATTTATAGCTTCAAAGCCTTGGTAAACAAGCAAAAGTAATATTAAGAATTCTATTCAAACTAGGAAACTAAACTAAGCTTAATAAAGAGAACTTGAAGCAACTAAATAAGGAAATATGATATAGGTAGTGTTGGAGTCGTAACATCCCACCGCGCCTGAAAAATGACTTGTCCTCAAGTCTGAAAGTCTGGAAAACGTTCAATAAGTTCATCCGTATCTTCCCAAGTTGCTTCATCATTTGAACGATCTTTCCATTTAATAATCCATCTAGTATGTTGGAATTGTTGATGATGCTGGTAATATTGGATTTTTTGGAAGATTTGTTTTCTCTTTAGTCTTTCCATTTAATGCACACAAACCTTTGGATAGAAACTTTTTGTTCGAGTAATCTTCAAATAAGAACCATGTTTATTTGATAGTATTCCCTTTTTTGAACATATTACGATCCAATATTAACTCAGGTTCCCACTTTTCATAATCCACGGTAATTGGTAAATCAGTGTTGACAACCACGGAAGAACCAAGTTTCAATTTTATTTGAGAAACATGAAAAACTGGATGTATGCGAATAGATGCTGGTAATTCCAATCAATATGAAACTGTACCAATCTTCTCCAAAATACGAAATGGGACATAAAACTTTGGAGATAGCTTAGAAAATGACCTGTCACGAACTGTTGTCTGTCTATAAGGCTGAAGATGTAGGAAAACCCAATCATTAACCACAAAAGAACGTTCATTTCCGTGTTTGTCCGCATAATTTTTCATTCTGACTTGAGCATCAAGTAAGTTGGAGTGAAGAATTTTCAAAATATGATCCCTAGCTCTTAGCAATTCATCCACAACATGCACGAGATTTGTGCCAGGATGATAAGTAGAAACTGTTGGAGGAGCTCTACAATATAAGGCCTGATAGGGAGTCATTTTTATGGTTGAGTGATAACTGGTGTTATACCACCATTCATCCCATGGAAGCCATTTAGACCAATCGTTTTGTCTAATACTAGTAAAACAAGGTAGATAACATTCTAAGGTTTTATTGGTTACCTCAGTTTGCCCGTCGGTTTAGGGATGATAAGCTGAACTCTTGCAAATCTTAGTATCTTGCAGGGTAAATAATGTCTCCCAAAAATTACTCATGAAAACAGGATCCCGATCATTCACTATTGTTTTAGGCATACCATGCAGACGAATAACTTCACGTATAAAGACTTCAGCAATAGTGGAAGCAGTATATGGATGTGATAACGCTATAAAGTGGGCATACTTAGATAAACGATCCACTACCACTAAGATGGAATTATTCTTGTTGGATAAAGGAAATCCATCAATAAAATCCATATAAATATCAATCCAGACATCAGTAGGTATGAATAATGGATGTAGTAATCCAGGAGGTGCTGAAGCTTCATATTTATTGCGTTGACAAATATCGCAATGCTGTATAAATGTCTTGATAGAAGATTTCATACCTTTCCAATAAATTTTTTGCTGAAGTCGTTTGTAAGTTCTCAAATATCCAGAATGGCCACCAAGTGGAGTAGAATGGAATTCATGAAGTAATTTAGCACACCATTCAGAAGTAGGTACTACAACAACTCGATATTTAAAACGTAAAACTCCATTAACATATGAGTAATTATGTTTAAAAGTTGGGTCTTGGCGTAGATTTCAAATAAGAACACCTAAGACAACATCTGTATGACATTCTTGAACAATTTCATTGAGTCCGGAAAAAATGGGAGTAGAGATGGCTAAAAGTTGAGGATTAGCCACCCTTGATAAAGCATCTGCAACTTTATTTGCAGCTCCACATCTATAGATGATTTCATAATCATATCCCAATAGTTTAGACAACCATTTTTGTTGTTCAAGAGAAGACAATCTTTGCTCAAGGAAATATTTAAGACTTCTATGATCTGTGTAGATTTTGAAATGTCTCCCAAGCAAATAAGGTCTCCATTTGTTTACTGCAGAGACAATAGCAAGCATCTCCTTATCATAGACCGATAAATTCAAATTCTTACCTGACAGAGGTTTACTGTAATAAGCAATAGGCTTGCTAGACTGCATGAGAACTTCTCCTAATCCATTACCCGAAGCATCACATTCCAAACAAAATTATTTGGTAAAATCGGGTAATGTTAAAACTGGAGTACTGGTTAATGCACGCTGAAGTTGATTAAATGCCGTTGAAGCTTCGTCAGACCATTTGAAAGCATCTCGTTTTAACAACTTAGTGAGTGGAACACAAATTTTTCCATAATCTTTCACAAATTTTCGATAATAACCTGCCAAACCTAGGAATCCTCTAAGATCCTTAATGGTAGAAGGAATAGGCCAATTCTTAATGCTTGAAATCTTATCTTCTTCCACAGCAACACCTTCAGCAGATACTGTATGGACAAGATATCCAATAGAGGACTTCGCAAAATCGCACTTAGATTGTTTCAAAAATAACTTGTGTGTTCGTAGTAAGTCAAACACAATTTCCAAATGTTGAAGATGTTCAGATAAAGAGCTACTGTAAATCAATATGTCATCGAAAAATACCAAGAAAAATTTTCGCAGGTAAAGTCGAAACACATCGTTCATTAAACTCTGAAATGTTGCAGGTGCATTAGATAATCCAAAGGGAATTACTAAGAACTCATAGTGGCCATCATGCGTTCGGAAAGTTGTTTTATGAATATTCGCATCAAATAATCTGATTTGATGAAATCCAAAGCGCATATCTACCCTTGAAAAAATTATCTTGCCATGTAGCTCATCAATCAACTCATCAACTACTAGAATTGGATATCTATCCTTGACAGCAACTTTGTTAAGTGCCCTGTAATCAACACACATATGCCAACTAGAATTCTTCTTTCGAACTAATTGCACAAGAGAAGAGTATGGTCTAGAACTTTGACGAATGAAACCAGCTTGTTTGAGTTCAGACACAATTGTCTCAATTTCAGCCTTTTGAAAATGTGGGTATCTGTATGGACTTACATTTATTGGTGTTGTGTTAGGAAGCAGATTTATGCGATGATCATGAGCTCGACAGGGTGGGAGAGATATTGAAGTTTCAAAAATATCTTTATAGCGTAAAAGTAATGCAGAAATTTCAGTAGGTACCTTATCAGATGATGTTTTTGGAAAAGTAGGGTTAAGCTGAAGAAGAAATCCATTATGTGCACAATCCAAGAATTTATGCAATGGAGAACTATTCAAAAGCATGATGGAGGCCGAAGAATGTCCAACCAACAAATAATTACTATTGTTTAACTGGAACTTCATGTGAAGTTTTTGAAAATCCCACATTATTTCACCCAAGGTTTGTAGCCATTGTACACCCAACACAACATCGCATCCACTCACATTCAAAACAAAGAAATCAGTAGTAAATGTATAGTCTTGTAATTAAAGAGAGACATCTTTACATAAACCACTAGTTTCGAGAAAACCACCATTACCAACCATAACTTGAAAGGCAGCACCACTAGATTGATGAGAAAAACCATGCTTCTGAGCAATTGAAGGATGTAAAAAATTATGAGTTGATCCTGAGTCAATGAGAACCGTAAGGGGTTCTCCCTGAATATAACCTGTGACTCTCATATTTTTAGGAAAAGAAGATCCTAGAAGAGAATGAAAAGAAATTTGGGAATCCGTAGGAATCTCAACTTCATTGTGAAGTTCTTCTGGAACTTGGAGATCATCTTCCTCTTCAAAAATATTGTGAATCTCATCCGTGTCAGAAGCCATATCCAAAATTAAAAATCTTGGCTTATCACATAAGTGACCAGGTGTGTAGAGTTTATCACAATTAAAACATAAGCCTTTTGCTCGGTTTTCCCTTTGCTCTTCTAAAGATAACCTTTTAGCTCCCGGCGGTAAAAAGGATTTATTGTATGGGGTAGGTTGTAATGTGGCAGCAGGTCTGAATTGAGGAGGACGATAAGGTTGCCTTGTAGCAGCCTTATTAACTGCCGCATAAGCTTCTTCTTGATGAATGGCTTTGGTAAAGGCCTCGATTAAGGTTTGTGGTGCCAATAATTTAACCATAGTGCCAATGTGAGGTTTCAAAGAATGGATAAAACAACTAATCAAGAAATCCTCAGGAAAATCAACTAAGTTCAATAAATGTTCGAATTCAGGGATATGTTCACGGACAGTACCTTTCTGTTCAATGGTGATTATAGCCAACCTAGCATCCACGAATTTCGCTGGAGAAAATCTTGCACGAACCAAAGTGCCAAATTGGTCCCATGTAGTAATCGCAGTTTGAGTTCTTCTCCATCTAAACCACTGGTTGGCCTCACCTTTAAGGTGTGCAGAAGAAAGAGTAAGTTTAAGAGCATCAGATGCATTGTAATTATCAAAATATTGATCATCATTGAAAATCCATCCGTCAGGATCGTCACCAACAAAGTTAGGAAACTTGATATTAGGGAGTAGTTGTTGCTGCTGACCATGATTTGGCGGCGGTGGTGGTGGAGGGGTTGCAGTTTCAGGATGCTGTCGGAGCAGAGGAACAATTTCTCGAAACATGTTGCGGAAAGAGGTTTCTATGGTTGTAGCAAGGGCATTACGATCTTGTTCACGAAGTAACGACTTCTCTGCCAGCTTCTTCTTTTGAGTTTCGTCATCTCGGGCATGAAGGTTAGTAATAGCATCAACAAGATTTTCTACCTTATTTGCTAAAACTTCAATACTTTCGTGCACTGTTTTCAGATTGTCTGTGTAAGACATTGGAAGAAAAAGTAAGAACCCTATTTTTTTTTTGATGATGTCACTGTTCACCGATGTCGCTGTTCACGGAACTTTTTTTTTTTATTATTATTTTTTTCGCCAGAAGTTGTTGTTCGTCAGAAGAGAAAAACAAGAACCCTAAAAAAATAAAATTGGTGGATTTTTTGAGATTTAACTGAACCTTCTCTGATCCAGGTGTTAGGGTTCTAGACCTTTTAACACTGGAGTAATCTTAAACACAAAGAAAAGAACCGGATAAAACATTTGAGTTGAGGGTTAGCCACCATCTTGAGAAGAAAACCTAAATAAACTTAACTTTGTTATATTTATTAATAATCCAAAACAACTTATGGCCAAGCTATTTATAGCTTCGAAGCCTTGGTAAACAAGCAAAAGTAATATTAAGAATTCTATTCAAACTAGGAAACTAAACTAAGCTTAATAAAGATAACTTGAAGCAACTAAATAAGGAAATAGGAGATAGGTGGTGTTGGAGTCGTAACACCAAGCCGATGGTAAATTTTGGTATAAAAATGGTCCCTGTCCTGATCAGCGCATGCTAAGCCTCATGTGCCATGTTGGGCAAGATGTATGTAGACTAAGGGTTTTGTGCCATGGTATTCTTTTGCAATATTTAGGACCAGGCATTTATGCGTCTATTCAGGACCAGCCATTTGTTCCTACAATCAGTGAGGTACAAGTGCAACAAACATGGATAGTAATATGGTCCTTACCGTAATCTTTTCGAATGAAAATTAGGATTGCTACGTGCAATTTTGGCAACTTTGAGTGTCAATTATGGAGACTCGCAGATATCATGATAGAGTATCCAAGGAATTTTTTTAAAGCTACACACTTCATTAGTATCAAATAGGGTTTGGATAAGTTTTCCTTTGTTAGTGGTGGTCAGGATTTGTCTGGACAAAGATAAATCAAGGGTTGTGGTTCTCCTGACCACCCCCTACATCTCACAAGTGTGGCGTTAATTCCAATATTATGAATGAAAAATGAATACTCAAGTCAGGATATGGAAATTCAAAAATTATAACAGGGAGGTTCGAACTCATGACCTATTGTGTCATAAGAGTTGCCTCTAACCAATGTTCCACCTTGGTTGGAATTGATAGAAAATATAAATCAATAGTGGTGATTTGTTCTACTCAAATACCATAATTGCTTTATTAATTAGTATTTCACTAATTGCACATAATAAATAATCTATTCATTATAAAGTGTTTTATTAATTAGTGTTTCACTAATTGCTCATAATAAATGACTAATCATTTTATTAATTATAAATGTTTTCTTAATTAGTTATAATATTTATTTCTATTAATAAGTAATTTTGATAAATAATATCAATAGACATTTTATGCAACAATGAGTAGTAGAAGAGGTGGAGGCCGAAAGATTAATGGTGGTTAAGGGCGGAGCCAAGCACAATTATATTTATTTTTGTTCTTTTATCGTAAAATGGGATACAAAGTCCATTTTTCACATGTATCCAACTTGCCAAGAATTTTTTCTCCCTCGCTTCTCAAAATCCTGGCTCCGCCCCTGGTTTGTGGTGGAATAAGTAGTGACGGTGAATGTTGGTGAGTAGTGATGGACAATATTAATTTTATGTTGTCGTTACCACATCGATAACATCGTAGTGTGGAATATGTGGTTGGTTGTTTTTAACACTTATTTCACGGATGATATCATACAAGACAATATTTTCATGATCATAGTTGGATCACCCAAATGGTTCCACTGTTATCTTTGGTACTATATCATATGAATCATGATTTTTTAATGTTAAAATAAAATTGATTGAAATACAAAAAAGAATATATACACGGAAAAAAAAATGAAACTAATCAATTGACAAAATTTTGTTCAACCTAACATCATATATGGCATTTGTGATTGAAAATTAGAATTACGTCCAACAACCTACATGGGATGGGGGGCAGTGATGGTGCCAGTGGTGGAGTCAAAAATTGACATTGAGGAGGCCTATTTAAAAAAAATGTAAACTTTGGTGGACTAAGCCATAAATATATATGGACAAAGTACTATATATAAAATAAACTAAAACAATTATGTAGTTATTAAAAATTTAAGGGGTTAGAGCCAGGTTAGTCAACCCTTGGCTCTGCCACTAGGTGGTGGTGGTTAAAAAAAGTGGATTCATATGGTTTTATGGTGGTGGTGGGTATTGGTGAAAAAAAACATATTATGCTAATTTCGTAACGCCACAAAATGTGTAACGTTATATTATAAAGTATAAAACGTGGTTGATCATTTTAATGTTAAAATAAACTCGATAAATCACATGTCCATTTTAAAAAATTGGTGCAATCAATTGCCATGTTATGTAGTAACTAAACGAACGATACAAATCAAGATCAGAACATATGAAATTATTTATTATCGATTTGTTTATGTGAAGAGTGGTCAGGATTTGACCTTGGCAAAGCTAAATTTTCCGCTTGGGTTTGTTCAACTTAACCATTTTTAAATGTATTATTAATTATTGTCTCACTGATTGTTCATAATGATTAATTAAATTTCTATTATAAATGTCACTTTAATAATCTAACATAAATACATAATTTTACTAAAAACTATATTAATTCTAATGGTGAGTATAAGTGGTGGCGGGTTTTTGTGAATATTGGAGGCGGTAACATTACTATTGGTGGAAGAAATTGTGGTGGTGGATGGTTTTTATGGTGGTGGGTGTTGGTAATAGTAGTGTATAATAATAGTTTTTTCTTTTTAGTGTGTTTTATTGACTAAGTAAAAAAATAATCTTCACAAAACATGAAACATTGTATTGTGAAAGATGTAATTGATTGTTTTTAGCACGATTGATAAGGACAAAAATCAAATATTTCGAGGATGATACCGGAATTTATAAGACAATATAATCATGACTATTCGATCAATCCATATTATATAAAGGCAATTGGTGTACCCGCGTAAGAGAACATTATCGCTCTCTCAAGTACTATTACATTCTTTTTCCTGAAAGACCATCAATGTAGAGTTGTTTCGCAACAACTACCTACAAAGACAACAACTTTCACTCAATTCCCGATATAAAACCTTATAGTCCGGGAAAATGTATTTGCATTCTAAAATATTTGTTTGAAAATTATGTATGTTCATCAAAATCATCATAAAAAACACTAAATCATAAATTTAAATTTCTCCTCCGATGTTTATGGAATATTTTTTATTCTCAAATCATGCAACCTCTTGATAGTAAATCAACAATATCAAATTACGGATCAATATGTATAGGTTTCATTCATTGGGTTAGAAGGTAGAGTAGACACAGATGGGTAGATCACACAAAGCAGAACATGACCGAGAATACTTCTTCTTGATGAATGGCTTTGTTAAAGGCCTCGGTTAAGGTTTGTGGTGCCAATAATTTAACCATAGTGCCAATGTGAGGTTTCAAAGAATGGATAAAACAGCTAATCAAGAAATCCTCAGGAAAATCAACTAAGTTCAATAAATGTTCGAATTCAGGGATATGTTCACGGACAATACCTTTCTGTTCGATGGTGGTTATAGCCAACCTAGCATCCACGAATTTCGCTGGAGAAAATCTTGCACGAACCAAAGTGCAAAATTGGTCCCATGTAGTAATCGCAGTTTGAATTCTTCTCCATCTAAACCACTGGTTGGCCCCACCTTTAAGGTGTTCAGCAGCAAGAGTAAGTTTAAGAGCATCAAATGCATTGCAAACATCAAAATATTGATCAGCATTGAAAATCCATCCGTCAGGATCGTCACCTACAAAGTTAGGAAACTTGATATTAGGGCGTAGCTGTTGCTGCTGACCATGATTTGGCGGCGGTGGTGGTGGAGGAGGTGGTGGAGGGGTTGCAGTTTCAGGATGCTATCGGAGTAGAGGAACAATTTATCGAAACATGTTGCGGAAAGAGGTTTCTATGGTTGTAGCAAGGGCATTACGATCTTGTTCACGAAGTAACGACTTCTCTGCCATCTTCTTCTTTTGAGTTTCGTCATCTCGGTCATGAAGGTTAGTAATAGCGTTAACAAGATTGTCTACCTTATCTGCTAAAACTTCAATACTTTCATGCATTGTTTTCAGATTATCTGTGTAAGACATTGGAAGAAAAAGTAAGAACCCTAATTTTTTTTGATGATGCCACTGTTCACCGATGTCGCTGTTCACAGAACTTTTTTTTTTATTATTATTTTTTTCTCCAGAAGTTGCTGTTCGTCAGAAGAGAAAAACAAGAACCCTAAAAAAATAAAATTGGTGGATTTTTTGAGATTGAACTGAACCTGCTCTGATCCAGGTGTTAGGGTTCTAAACCTTTTAACACTGGAGTAAGCTTAAACACAAAGAAAATAACCGGATAAACCCTTTGAGTTTGGGGTTAGCCACCAGCTTGAGAAGCAAACCTAAATAAACTTAACTTTGTTATATTGATTGATAATCCAAAAAAACTTATGGCCAAGCTATTTATAGCTTCAAAGCCTTGGTAAACAAGCAAAAGTAATATTAAGAATTCTATTCAAACTAGGAAACTAAACTAAGCTTAATAAAGAGAAATTGAAGCAACTAAATAAGGAAATAGGAGATAGGTGGTGTTGGAGTCGTAACACCAAGCCGATGGTAACTTTTGGTATAAAAATGGTCCCTGTCCTGATCAGCGCATGCTAAGCCTCATGTGCCATGTTGGGCAAGATGTATGTAGACTAAGGGTTTTGTGCCATGGTCTTCTTTTGCAATATTTAGGACCATCCATTTATACATCTATTTAGGCCCAGCCATTTGTTCCTACAATCAGTGAGGTGCAAGCGCAACAAACATGGATAGTAATATGGTCCTTACCGTAATCTTTTCGAATGAAAATTAGGATTACTACGTGCAATTTTGGCAACTTTGAGTGTCAATTATGGAGACGCCCAGATATCATGATAGAGTATCCAAGGAATTTTTTTAAAGCTACACACTTCATTAGTATAAAATAGGGTTTGGATAAGTTTTCCTTTGTTAGTGGTGGTCAGGATTTGTCTGGACAAAGATAAATCAAGGGTTGTGGTTCTCCTGACCACCCCCTACATCTCGCAAGTGTGGCGTTAATTCCAATATTATGAATGAAAAATGAATACTCAAGTCAGGATATGGAAATTCAAAAATTATAACAGGGAGGTTTGAACTCATGACCTATTGTGTCATAAGAGTTGCCTCTAACCAATGTTCCACCTTGGTTGGAATTGATAGAAAATATAAATCAATAGTGGTGATTTGTTCTACTCAAATACCATAATTGCTTTATTAATTAGTATTTTATTAATTCCACATAATAAATAATTTATTCATTATAAAGTGTTTTATTAATTAGTGTTTCACTAATTGCTCATAATAAATGACTAATCATTTTTTTAATTATAAATGTTTTCTAAATTAGTTATAATATTTATTTCTATTAATAAGTAATTTTGATAAATAATATCAATAGACATTTTCTGCAACAATGAGTAGTAGAAGAGGTGGAGGCCGAAAGATTAATGGTGGTTAAGGGCGGAGCCAAGCACAATTATATTTATTTTTGTTATTTTATCATAAAATGGGATACAAAGTCCATTTTTCACATGTATCCAACTTGCCAAGAATTGTTTCTCCCTCGCTTCTCAAAATCCTGGCTCCGCCCCTAGTTTGTGGTGGAATAAGTAGTGACGGTGAATGCTGGTGAGTAGTGATGGACAATATTAATTTTATGTTGTCGTTACCACATCGATAACATCGTAGTGTGGAATATGTGGTTGGTTGTTTTTAACACTTATTTCACGGATGATATCATATAAGACAATATTTTCATGATCATAGTTGGATCACCCAAATGGTGCCACTGTTATCTTTGGTACTATATCATATGAATCATGATTTTTTAATGTTAAAATAAAATTGATTGAAATACAAAAAAGAATATATACACGGAAAAAAATTTTGAAACTAATCAATTGGCGAAATTTTGTTCAATCTAACATCATACATGGCATTTGTGATTAAAAATTAGAATTACGTCCAACAACCTACATGGGATGGGGGGTAGTGATGGTTCCAGTGGTGGAGTCAAAAATTGACATTGAGGAGGCCTATTTAAAAAAACATGTAAACTTTGGTGGACTAAGCCATAAATATATATGGACAAAGTACTATTTATAAAATAAACTAAAAAAATTATGTTGTTATTAAAAATTTAAGTGGTTAGAGCCAGGTTAGTCAACCCTTGGCTCTGCCACTAGGTGGTGGTGGTTAAAAAAAGTGGATTCATATGGTTTTATGGTGGTGGCGGGTATTGGTGAAAAAAAACATATTATGCTAATTTCGTAACGCCACAAAATGTGTAACGTTATATTATAAAGTATAAAACGTGGTTGATCATTTTAATGTTAAAATAAACTCGATAAATCACATGTCCATTTTAAAAAATTGGTGCAATCAATTGCCATGTTATGTAGTAACTAAACGAACGATACAAATCAAGATCGGAACATATGAAATTATTTATTATTGATTTGTTTATGTAAAGAGTGGTCAGGATTTGACCTTGGCAAAGCTAAATTTACCGCTTGGGTTTGTTCAACTTAACCATTTTTAAATGTATTATTAATTAGTGTCTCACTGATTGTTCATAATGATTATTTAAATTTCTATTATAAATGTCACTTTAATAATCTAACATAAATACATAATTTTACTAAAAACTATATTAATTCTAATGGTGAGTATAAGCGGTGGTGGGTGTTTGTGAATATTGGAGGCGGTAACATTACTATTGGTGGAAGAAATAGTGGTGGTGGATGGTTTTTATGGTGGTGGGTGTTGGTAATAGTAGTGTATAATAATAGTTTTTTCTTTTTAGTGTGTTTTATTGACTAAGTAAAAAAATAATCTTCACAAAACATGAAACATTGTATTGTGAAAGATGTAATTGATTGTTTTTAGCACGATTGATAAGGAAAAAAATCAAATATTTCGAGGATGATACCGGAATGTATAAGACAATATAATCATGACTGTTCGATCAATCCATATTATATAAAGGCAATTGGTGTACCCGCGTAAGAGAACATTATCGCTCTCTCAAGTACTATTACATTTTTTTTCCTGAAAGACCATCAATGTAGAGTTGTTTCGCAAGAACTACCTACAAAGACAACAACTTTCACTCAATTCCCGATATAAAACCTTATAGTCCGGGAAAATGTATTTGCATTCTAAAATATTTGTTTGAAAATTATGTATGTTCATCAAAATCATCATAAAAAACTCTAAATCATAAATTTAAATTTCGCCTCCGATGTTTATGGAATATTTTTTATATTTTATATTCTCAAATCATGCAACCTCTTGATAGTAAATCAACAATATCAAATTATGGATCAATATGTATAGGTTTCATTCACTGGGTTAGAAGGTAGAGTAGACACAGATGGGTAGATCACACAAAGCAGAACATGACCGAGAATACTTCAATAATTTGGTCAAGAGATAAGGTCAAAAATTTAAGATTAACTTTCTATAGGACTAATTAGATCGGCTTCGATAGGAGCTGACTAAAATATGGATTAATAATAATTTTCACGTAAGAAAATTGTAAAACATAGTTTGGCTAACTCTGCCTATGTAAAGAGTGGTCAAGATTTGTCCTTCCTCAATTGCTATGTTATGTGAGAAGAAGGTGATATCTAAGATTGAGGTATAATTCAAATCTATTATATTCATGCCATTTACAATTGGATGCCTTGAAAAAAATTGACGTGTTGTTATTATTATTACAGGAAAGGGATACATTGACCACACTTGCGCAAATAGCTCACTTCGCAAATGATTGGTGTTGCATGTACTGTCTAGAATGCAACGAGGAATTTGAGGAAACAAGACACCAGAAGCGGTCTCCGGAGTATTTTGGATATAGTAACTTAGGCACGATGTAATACTTATGTTTTTTTTTTTTTTTAGTTTTTCCACAATCTATTTATTTAATAAAAATGAACATTGCAAATACATAACATCAACAAAAATTAGACAGATTGCGTATGACAATAATGGCTACTGATGGTCCGGAAACGACAAAAGAAATTAAGGAATTAATGTAGAAGAATTGTTGGGATATACAATGGATTACTTGATACGAATGAAAGAGGTATAACTATTTCGATTCTTAAATCACATAAAGTTCACAGTATAAGATGACATCAAGTTTAAAGTTAGTAACAAACATAATATGGCTAACTAAAATGTTAAAAACAAACAAGATATATAAACTTAGAAAGCCATGGGAGTTGAAGAGGCCAATTTTGAAAACTACAATCTTAGAAAGCAACGATCCACAATACCATTTTTTTTTATAAATATTTAACGTAGAATATGTCAACTTTTGGTAAAGGATCTATTGACAACCTATTAATTTGAAATAGGATCAGGGAGTACAATATGTGTTCAAGGTTCTTTATGAGGTAATGTGTCGCCCGATTGTATTCCAAGTGAAGGTAGGAACATACGGAAGTGACAAAATGTCCAAGACTTTTAAAGTTACGAAAGCCTTCATTAAGACGAATTGCTGGGCACAATACTTTGTTGAAGATTTAATGGCATAGGTTCGCATATATACAATCCCTTCGAAAAGGTAATGGGTACACATTTTAAACATTGTCAACTAATGGGTGTTGAAAAATTACAGGAAAATCATGTCACATTGGACAGTTTGTATCATTCGTTCGATGCAAAAAAATATTATTCTCTGCCTATTCGGAGGATCGACAACATGACCATGATAGATAAGTCAGCTGGAGCGAAATAGGAGCATATGGAGACTTTTATGGACGAAATTGATTAGTTGATTTCACTGAGATGAGCGCTGCTGATGACATATTTCCAAAAAATATTTAAACTTTCATGTTCATGTAGAGCATTATCTCATTATAAGCAATTAACCTAAATAAAAAAATGTCTGGAAGTTAAGATTATATTTCTTTCGTTTGAACAAATCTCCGACGGTAAAATATTAAAGGAAAAAACAAAGCAAAAAAGAGAGGAAAATCCCAACTATTTTTATGACAAACACATATTAAATCATAAGGAGTTGATAAGTATTCGGGACACAAATTATACGATATATTAAAAATGAACCAACATTATGGCCCGTGTCGTTACGGCACTGGTTAAGGGATAGTATTGTATAAGATAAGGGAAGAATAATATAAATATAGAAGATATTCCGATGACAACAATATATACATAGTAAGAGTATATATTATGCTTAAAAAAAAAGAGTATCTTTGAACAACTAGAGAGACTATCCGTTTTAGGCCATAATTAATTTTTGGATACTCCTACTCCGTTGAAGATTCTATAATTTATTGTAATTGTGGTATTGTCCTGGAGTATGTCCCCACATATACATAAATACTATGTACATGCATGTTATGAAATTAAGACACTATAAAACACCATCAAAGAAGGCACTAATAACCATTAGCACTGTTCTAAGTTTTGATTCTAAGGATGGTTCTTACAATCCCATTGTTAATGTCATCAAAAACATCACTTTTATTTTTAGGATTTGCTGCTATCTTCTTCACTCTTCTTACCTTATTATGTGCACAATCAGATGGTAATGGTGTGAAAACTATTTGGAGTACAAAAATTGTCACCGTGGAAAATTATATAGATCCAAAGATAGCTTTAAAAATTCATTGTAGATCAAGTGAAGATGATTTTGATGAGCATACATTATATTACAAACAAGTATTTTTCTGGAAATTTAAGGTTAATTTTTGGCGGACAACTAAATATAAATGCGATTTAAGTTGGTATGATCCTAATGCAAAAAAGGACCACAAAAAGGAGTTTTTTGCTTACAAAGGGTGGAGAGATTGGATGCATAATTGCGAAAATGATTGTCGATGGAGTTTCCGTCAAGATGGTGGATATTATGGAGATGGTTATCTTAAAATTCGGTTTCCATTCAGAAAGATGTTTTCTTATGACGAATGATTATATACCAACAGTGGATTATCCTGATGAAAGAATCTAATTGTGTATGGTTTGGTCCCGTCACTCTTGATATTTCAATTTTTATATTATCTATTTGTGGTTTTGTTTTTAATGTATTTGGTTCTTATGTGAATCAGAAGAATTATTGAGTAATTAATAAAATTTCTATATAATAAGATCAAGGTTTATGAGATTTAAAATGGGTGAAGACTTCAGAGACTATTTGATAAGAGTGTAATATCTGCAGGCTGTTTTAAGCGTCTTTTCAGTCATACATCTATTTAGATGGTCGAATTTTGATGACATTGATAAAAAGATGGCCACTTGTTAAGCACCCGCGAGCCTCTATAGACTTGCATGCTGGTCTTCTTTTTTTTTTTGCAATTCTATGCGTTGCCATTGTTCCGTTTTCCTGCAAACAAGAAGGCTAGGTTCTTTTAAGCCATCATTTTTATCTAGTAATGTGAACCCTGTGGAAACATCCACAGTCCTTCTATGATTAACATGAAGTAACTTTGAAGATACTTGGATATATACTGTTAGATATTCGGGTTGGATCCGAATATGGTCGCCCATATTGTATGTGGCAAGTCCGGTAGGGTTTCATATTCCTTAGGGCTTGGAACCTATATAAAAATCTCTAGTATATGTGTAAAGGGTTACGTGATTCCACCAATATCACACATAAGTTTACCATAAGAAAAGTGGTAACTCTAACCCTAAAGAGAGTTACCATTAGGAGAAAAAGGTTTTAAGTTCTTAGCATGTGAATCAAGTTTGTGCTCATCTTTGGAGATTGTAGTACTTGCTGATCGTCGTGTTGAAACGTTGTTGTTGCTGTTGTCGATGCTTCTTCTTGCTAATCTGATCTCAAGTTCAAGGTACGAACCGATACCCGCTTCCGCTTAATCGAATAATCTCTTATATATACATTTCTGAATCCTTAATTTGTCTCAATTTTTTTTTATTCCGGGTATTAGCGTTCATTTAGATTTAGTGATATACATTAAAAGTTGTTCGTTCTAGTTGTTTATCTTAATCTAGGGGACAAAAGGTTTAAATATTTTCCACTATGCACCATTTATTAGCGGAATTTTATCGCAACTACCGGAAGAGTTCGATCAACATGCACAGAAGAATTAGGCAACCCACTTCTCCAAATTCAGATTCGGGACAACACATTAATTCATCCATCAAATTGAACTTAGATTGGTAGGGAAACTGTATTGCCTTTGGTGTAACAGTCTATGGCTTTTTTGATTTAGATAACTAGAGATATAAAACGATAACATTAACATACCAGTCTACGACTGCGCCAAGCAATTCAAACCATTGTGCAGAACACTAACGTACATAAAAAAAAATTATGTTTATTTTTCCAAAACGATAACACATAAATAAATTCATAGAAGTCATTTTTATTAATTTTTCAATAAATATTTGAGTCATATGAAAACCAAACAAAATGCATCAACAAATCGTTTCATAACGCCTAATATTGAAAGATAATCTTGACCAAATAACACCAAGTTGTCTTCTCTTACTAATAAGAAAACATCTTTAGTAACGGATACTCATCACCGGGTTAAAAGATACTTCCTCATAATAGTGATAGCATCCTGGTACTAATTCAGCTGATCGTAATATTATATAACAACACAAGAACAATTGATCCTTTGAATGGAGATCAGCCACTTTTTGATAAAACTTAATAGTTTGATAATTGAATGAATCCCTAAACATAAAATATGAGTATATATAGAGCTTACTAAAGTTTCGGGCTCACGGAAATACTAAAAATAAACCAAGAGTCCTAATTCTAAGCAACTAATTGAAATAGAATTGGATAAAAATTTAAACATAATAAAACTGGAATTTAAATTAGTGTTGGTATCCCAACATCCCACTCCTCTTTAGGTGAGGCTTGTCCTCAAGGCTCAAACGTAGGCTTCCCAAGTTGCCTCTGCAGTTCGACGATCCTTCCACTTGATTAACCAACGAGTAACTGCAACATTATGTTTCTTGAACATTCCACGATCTAAAATCTTATCTGGTTCCCACTCACACTAGTATGCAGTTGTAGGTACATTAGTTTCAGTTCTGTCATCAGCTCCTAACTTTAATTTCAACGCCGAGACATGGAAGACAGGGTGTATGCGACATGAAGAGGCATGTCTAGCTTATAAGCGCCTTTCCCAATCCTCTCAGCAACTAGAAAAGGTCCATAAAAACGAGGCGAAAGCTTAGAGTAAGCCTAACTTCATGCTGTAGTTTGACGGTATGGCTGAAGACGAAGAAAAATTAATCATCCACATTAAAACTTCTTTCAATTCGACGGGCATCGGCATATGACTTCATTCGCGCTTGTGCATCCTGGAGATATGTTTTAAGGATGTGCATGGTACGATCCCTAGCTCATAGTGACATATCCATGGCATGAACGGTAGTAGTTCTCGGTAGATAAGTCGATATAGTTGGTGGTGGACGACTATAAACAGCTTCGAAAGGTGTCATTTTTAATGGATGAATGGTAAGTGGTGTTATACCACCATTCTGCCCATGGAAACTAGCTAACCCAATCGCTGGGTTTATCACAAGAAAACCAACGGAGATAACATTCTAAAGTATGATTTGTTACCTCGGTTTGACCATCCGTTTGTGGGTGGTAAGCAGAACTTCTACATAATTGAGTACCTTGAAGGGCATTGAAAGCTTCCCAAAATTTTCTAAGAAATATTGGATCTCGATCACTTACAATAGTCCAAGGCATGCCGTGAAGTTGCACAATATCACGTACAAATATGTCAACTATAGTAGTGGCAGTATATGGATGAGAAATAGCAAAAAAATGACTATACTTAGAGAGTCGATCAAATGCTACCATGATGGAATTTTTACGACTCGAGTTAGGTAACTCATCGATAAATCCATTGATAAATCCAACCATACAGTGTCAGGAATGGGCAATGGTTGAAGTAGTCCTGAAGGAGACACTGCTTCTGACTTGTTTCTTTGACATATATCACACTTGTAGATGTAATCCTTAATCGCCTTCTTCATACCCTTCCAATAAAATTTTTCCTTAAGGCTCTTATAGGTTCTTTAAAAACCAGAATGACGTGCACCGCTGTAATGACTTTTATTGCAAGTTTCAGTTAATCTACTTATCTTTCCTTTGATTGCCTAGATCATCTTTCTTCAACTACCGCACCATCTTGTATATTGCAAGATTTCCTTAAAAGTATTGTTTGATCCTTTCAATTGAGAAAGGTTTTGCTTCAGGTTTTCAGCATCTCTATATAACATCTTCCTTACAACATGAGTCAGTTTTATTTTACCTTTGGTGGAATTGCAATTTTATGCTCAATTCTTTGAATAGTTGAAAGTCGTTATGCAGTTATGATGTTAATTAGTGTTTGCATTTTATATTGTGCCCAAAAAATAGGACTTAGTAAAAACCAAAACTTTAAAAACGAGAAGGGATTGTCCGGTGCCGTTTCGAAGATTTTAAAGTTATCTTTTAAGAAAGTTTTCAAAGTGATTGGAGGTGCCAAATAGATTGCGATGCTGCTGCTGATGGGGCTCTACATAAATCAAGAGGGATTATGGTGTCGACATGTGGCGACTTTAGGGCTCTCCTTATATGTAGAAAAACAACTATGAGGATCTTACATATTTTTTTATTGGAAGAGAAATTTTATTAAGAACGAAGAATGTACAAGAAAATGTAAAAAGAAAAAAAAAAGAAAAAAAACCAAAATATAAGCAGCTCCCAAATGCTTATCACACTAGTTGTAAAAAGCTTTGTCCCAAAGTAAACGCCTACCAAGAATTGATAGGTCCGGGATGCTAAAATTCCCAAGTACGAAGACCCAAACCCAATGCTGGAGACAACCCCACGCTACAAAACCCTAGCCCAAAAAAGGACAAATTGAAAACGTGAAAGTATCTGTTTTCTAGAAACTAAGGGAGTATTATTTTAATAAATATTTTTTCTATTAATTTTATAATAAATAATTTGATTCCATAAGAAAAAAACTCAACAACAATTCCAACCAAATACATAATGAAGCAACTAATAAACGAATAACACCAAGTTTTCTTCTCTAAATAAGAAAACATCTTATCTTAATAAGTAAACATTTTTTCAATCGGGAATCAGATCCAGGATAACCGCTTCCATAATGACCACCATCATGACGAATGCTCCAGTTACAAATATCACAACAATGGTGCCCACAATCTCTTTTTGATTTGTAAGCATTAAACTGTCGTTGGTGGTACATTTTTCCACCAGCAGGCTCATGCCAACTTGAATCACACAAAAAATTAGTTGTCTGCCTACAATTGAACTTAAAAGTCAATTTGAAACTTTGTTTGTAATTTAGTGCATGCTCACGCAAATCATCTTCACTTGATCTGCAATGAATTATTAAAATTATGTTTGGACCTATATCATTTTGTACAATAACATACTTTTCGTCCACAAAGATACCTCCGAAACCAAAACCATCAACATACAGTGTGCAGAATAAAGTGATTGATTTGATGTTAATGAGAAACTTCTCATAAGTGATTGATTCACTTTTAAACACTCTGTTGTTCCTTTTGGTCCAAAAAACAGACCATATAGCAAAAGGTAGGCAGTACTTGATGAAGATCGACGATTTTAAACTAAATTTAAGCTTCCAATCGGTCATAACTTGTATCACAGTATCGGGAGGAGACCATGTTGAATCAAGTTCTTAAGCTTAATCTTGGCAATGAAGTTGGTTCAGAGACTTCCCAAATAGAGACGGTCGTTCAAGTTGTTAAGCTAAAGCTTGACATCGGCTATTAGGCTAAGAGTGGTAAATGTTTCGCCCCTTAGCAAGTCCACCAGCTTCGGAACGTATGCAACCGCATGTTTAAACATCGGCCATTAGGGGCCAACTGCAAGCAGCACAAAACGTGCATTACCGTGGCTAGATCCAAGAACCAAATTAGAAATCGGGATCCACAATCCCACGACTGCTCGACTTTTGGTGATATATAAATCTAAATCCAAATAGATGGTGGACTTCGGGTTAGATTTGGTGTAAAAATGGTCCATGTGCCATGACTCAAACTTAAGGTTCAAAATATAGAAGTTTAATTGTTATGTTATAAATCAATCTCTAAAAGAGATATATATAGTGTTACAAGAGAAGAGAAAGTCTTCTACAAAGAAAATAAGAAAGGGAGGAAGAAAATAAGGAAGGGAGTAAGAAAATAAGGAAGGGAGGAAGAAAATAAGAAAGGGAGGAAGAAAATAAGGAAGGGAGGAAGAAAAACAAGCCATCCTACAAGCCACCCTATAGCCACCCTATAGCCACCCTACAACTAATGTTACAACTACTTCCACCTACTACTACTAATTAATTCTTCAACACTCTCCCTCAAGGTGGTGCATATATGTCACAGATGCCCAACTTGACAAGTGAATCATTAAATATTTTATTTGATACGGCCTTAGTCAGAATATCTGCCAGCTGTTGTGTTGTTCGGACATATGGTACTTCAATAATGTTTTCTTCAAGTTTCTCATAGATGAAGTTCCTATCAATTTCCACGTGCTTCGTTCGATCATGTTGCACCGGATTCTCTGCAATTTTGATTGCTGACTGATTATCACAAAACAACTTCATAGGTTTTTCAGATGGGAAACCAAGCTCTCCCATAAGCCTTTTCAACCATAACAATTCACAAATGCCTTTTACCATTGCTCTATATTCTGCTTCAGCACTTGACAAGGAAACAACCTGTTGTTTCTTAGACTTCCAAGTTACTAAGTTACCCCCGACGAAGGTAACATACCCAGATGTCGATCTTCTCCTATCGCCTTTGCCTCCCCAGTCTGAGTCGGTGTAACCTGATACACTGAGATGTCCATGTTTTGAAAACATCAACCCTCTTCCTAGTGCGGACTTCAAATATCTTAGTATCCTTATTACTGCATTCATGTGTTGTTGACCCGGATTATGCATAAATCTGCTTACAACACTTACATCATATGCAATATCAGGTCTTGTATGAGAAAGATAAATCAAACGGCCAGCTAACCTCTGGTATTTCCCCTTGTCAGCTGGTACTTGATCAGAACACTCTTCAAGACCATGATTTTGTTCCATAGGAGACCCAATCGGCTCACAACCCAGCATACCGGTTTCCTTCAACAAGTCAATCACATATTTTCACTGAGACAAGAAAATTCCCTTTTCAGATCGTAAAACTTCAATGCCAAGAAAGTATTTAATTCCACCCAGATCCTTCATATCAAACTCAGAATACAAACAACTCTTCAGATTACTCAGCTCTTCAGGGTCATTTCCTATTACCACCATATCATCCACATAGATAATAAGCGCGGTTAACTTTTCACCAACCCTTTTTAGGAACAAAGTATGATCAGCGTTACTCTGTGTATACCCAAATTTCTTCATTGCTAGATGAAATCTCCCAAACCAAGCTCTGGGAGACTGCTTCAAACCATATAAGGCCTTCTTTAGCTTACAAACCATGTTAGCATCGTTCGGAGCATTATAACCTGGAGGTAATGACATGTAAACTTCTTCTTGTAAATCACCATGTAAAAATGCATTTTTTACATCATATTGGTGCAGGGGCCAGCCTAGATTTGCTGCCAAAGACAATAATACTCGAATAGTGTTGATTTTTGCAACAGGAGCAAACGTCTCCTGATAATCAATACCATAAGTCTGGGTAAACCCTTTAGCCACAAGTCTTGCTTTATACCTGTCAATAGAGCCATCTGAATTATGCTTGATAGAATATACCCACCTGCAACCAACTGGTTTCTTTCCTTCTGGTAACAATACTATTTCCCATGTATGATTTTCTTCCAGCGCTATCATCTCCTTTTTCATCGAATCATCCCATTTTGGATCACGTAATGCTTCTTGTACGTTTTTAGGAATGGTAACATCTTCCATCTGATTGACAAATGCTTTTCCAGCTTCTGATAATCTATGAGTAGACATGTAGTTTGCAATGGGATATTTCATCTTCTTTATCGGTTCAGGTGACCAACGATCTTGTGGCACCCCACGGTTACTCCGTTGTGGCAAACTATACATGTCTGTCTCAGTCAATTCACAAGTATTGTCAGTACTAATCAAAGAATCAATGCTTACCTCAGGGATATCAGCTGGAGGATTACTGGGTGTAGGTACCATTGTAGAAGAAAGGAGGGGGTCTTCAGCAATACGAGTTTCTACCACTGGATTTGTTTCTGGAGGTTGCATAGTAGTCAGACCCAAATCGATAGAAGCTTGAGAAGTACTTGAACTTTCTTCCATGAGAGGAAGATTTATCTCACTATTAGTAGGAAATAAATCCATCCAATTCAACTCTTCAATATTATTCTCTCCTTGAAGAGGAGAACTTATATCATGTGTTGAGTAAAACTTCTCTTGCTCAGAGAAGGTAACATCCATGCTAACATAAAATTTGTGAGTAGAAGGATGATAACACCTGTAACCTTTTTGGTACGGATGATAACCAACAAATACACACTTTAGAGCACATGGATCTAGTTTGCTGCGCAAATGTTTTTGTATGTGGACATAAACCACACATCCAAATACTCGTGGAGGAAGTTTAAGCTGAGAAGGAATTGTCACAAACGAAGCCAATTTATCCAAGGGTGTTTGAAATTTCAAAACACTAGTGGGTACACGATTAAGAAGATACACCGCAGTAGTAATGGCCTCTTCCCAGAAATGTGGCCTCATGTTTGCTCCAATTAAACAGGCTCTAGTAATCTCAAGTAATTGCCTATTTTTTCTCTCTGCAACACCATTTTGTTGTGGCGTAGAAGGACAAGTAGTCTCATGAACTAAACCATGATCCTGAAAATAACCTTGTAAAGCTTCATTAACATATTCTCCACCATTATCAGAACGAAGGACCTTTAGCGTGGTGGAAAATTGTGTTTGAATCATTGCATGAAAAGATTTGAAAATATGAGTTACATCACTCTTATTTTTCATCAAATAAAGCCAAGTCATACGAGTGCAATCATCGACAAACAGAACAAACCAACGAAATCCTGAATTACTAGTAACACGGCAAGGACCCCAAACATCAGAATGAACCAAAGCAAATGGAACTAATCTTCTGTTCAAACTATCAGGATAAGTAGTACGATGACTCTTTGCTAAGATGCAAGTTTCACAATTAAAATCAGAAGGTTTGCAGGTTGAAAATAAGGTTGGAAATAAGTGTTGCAAATAACCGAAAGAAACATGACCCAGCCGGTGATGCCATAATAATATTTGATCTTCATATGCACGAGAGGACCCCTTGGCTGACAAAGACCGTCCTTCACACACATCTTCTACGTAATACAACCCCCCTCTCTTAGTACCACACCCAATTATCTCCCCGTTGCTGAGATCCTGAAGAAAACAGAAAGTCGAATAGATTAATACTACGCAATTTAATTGTGCAGTCACTTGCGATACTGATAAAAGATTGTTAGAGAGAGAAGGAATCAACAAAGTATGCTCTAAGGTTAAGGAAGAATTTAAATCAACTCTCCCAGCTCCGGTAACCGGATATGGAACCCCATTGGCATTATAAAAAGTTGAGCAATCAGGTGCACATATATATTTCAAGATAGATGCTTCAAATGTCATGTGATTAGTGGCACCAGAGTCAAGAATCCAACCATGATCCTTCTTTGAGTTAGCAGCTATTAGAGCTAGGCCAATATTACCTGGCTCTTGCGGAATGAGATGATTGATAGTTGATGGAAGTTCATCAACTATTGGAGTAGATATCGATGCTTCAGTTGTCATCCTTGTAGAACAAATAGATGCTTTTCCTTTCTCTGTTTTTGAACGATTGTTCCACCACTCAGGATAACCATTCTTTTTAAAGCAGTTTTCGACAGTGTGCTTCCCATTTCCACAATAAGTACATTTTCCACCAGTATTTTGTGATGAAGATTGTTGCGAAAAATTCCCAAATTTGTTAACCGTCATTGCTATTTGAGGAGAAACATATTGATTCATCATGGTACTACGACGTTGTTCTTCACGCCTCACAGTAGAAAAAACCATTTCGGGTCCAGGTAGTGAAGTACTATGAAGTATTTCTCCTCTGACAGAATCATAAGAATCATCAAGACCAGCAAGAAATAAATAAACTCGCTCTTCATCAATCTCTGCCTTGCGAATTTTAATCACATCTTCTTGGGTAAAAGTAATTGGTTTACGATAATCAAGTTCTTGCCAAATAATCATAAGATCAGAATAAAAAGTTGACACGGGTCGACCTGCTTGCTTTGTTGCCATAGCCTTTCGACATAAATCATAAAGAATTGATTTATCATCCCCTTCATAATATCGATGTTTCACTGCATCCCAAACATCTTTTGCACTAGGTAAACGAATGAATACATTCATTAATTCTGGTTCCATAGCACCAACAAGCCAACCTTTAACAAGAGAATCTTTCATACACCATTCATCATATGTCGATTCACCTTCAGTGGGTTGTTTGGTAGAGCCAGTTAAATATCCATTTTTGCCTCTACTAGAGACAAACATAGATACAATTTGAGACCAAAGAGTAAAATTTTTGTCATTCAATTTTACACCATAAGGAATCGAAGTCGGCTCCTGAGACGGTACCGAATTTATCACAGAAGGAATAACAGCTCCGGACTCATCACCAGTAGGCATGACGAAATGAACGTCGAATAGGAAAAAATAATTACGATAAAGAAATCAAGACAGTTTTGACTTCTAAGAGTAGAACAATAAATATCACAGTAAATTAGTGATAGAAATAAGAGACTGAAGACAAAATAATCTTGTCAACAAAAAATTAAAAATGAACCTTAAGATAGCAGCGGAATAATGATTGATAAGAAGCACTCACTCTATATTGAAATACTTAGCTTCACCATGGAAGCTCTGATACCAACTCAAACTTAAGGTTCAAAATATAGAAGTTTAATTGTTATGTTATAAATCAATCTCTAAAAGAGATATATATAGTGTTACAAGAGAAGAGAATGTCTTCTACAAAGAAAATAAGAAAGGGAGGAAGAAAATAAGGAAGGGAGGAAGAAAATAAGAAAGGGAGGAAGAAAATAAGGAAGGGAGGAAGAAAAACAAGCCATCCTACAAGCCACCCTATAGCCACCCTACAGCCACCCTACAACTAATGTTACAACTACTTCCACCTACTACTACTAATTAATTCTTCAACACCATGCTTTTCTTTTGTTGGGAATGATGTACGCTGACAAAGGGTCTGGTGCCAAACTTTTCTTTTTCTTGCAACTTACTGCATCTGTTTCGGAATATTAAGGACCAGCTATAGGTTCCATTTGGTGCAGGGAAACCATGGATAGTAATGTTGGTCCTCAAAAATTGGCCAACCAAAACAATTTTGGGATGCCTATCAGAAGTGAACCCTGTGGCTGTGGATGCATCAACGACTTCTGGTATGACACACGGAAAGAAGATTTTATCATGAAGCAATCCCGGGATAGCATGTAGTAATCCCGCATTATTGCAATTTTGGTATGGGAACCAATACCCCAAGATAAATTAGGATTGTATATGCAATTTTGGCAGCTTTGAGGCGCAGTTACTTAAGGAAATTTTTTAAGACTTCATCTATATTAGGGATAAAATTAAACATTAAAGATATAGAAAATATTAAATGGCAACAAAACTGATATAGTAAATTTTTATTTTTTTTCAAACAACTGATTCATTATGGTTTTGAATAATAATTTGGAAAAACTATCCGTTTTAAGTATGTATTTTCCTGACGTGTCAATCATAATTAGTTTTAAAATACCCATAGATTCTGTAATTCATTGTATTCGACATAAATGGGATTCCAATTTAGAAATATGTTGCCATATATAAATGGATATTACATACATGCCTCTTATGATATGAATACACTATAAAACACCATCACTGAGTTACAAAGCAGTATCCATCAGCGTTATACTTAGTTTCATTTCAAGGCTGCTTCCCGAAACACAATGTCATCAAAATCATCTTTTTTAGTTTTAGGATCTGCTGCAATCTTCTTCACTCTTCTTACTTTATCGTGCGCAATGTCAGATGGTAACGGTATGGAAACTGTTTGGAAGACAAAAACTGTCACTGTGAAAAATGATATAGATCCTAAAGTAGCTTTAAACATCCATTGTAGATCAAGCGAAGATGATTTTGGTGAGCATACGATATATTACAACCAAATTTTCTTCTGGAAATTTAAGGTTAATGTTTGGCAGACAACTAAATATAAATGCAATTTGAGTTGGTATGATCCTAATGCAAAAAAGGACCACAAAAAGGAATTTTTTGCTTACAAAGCAAGAAGAGATTGGATGTATAATTGCGAACATGATTGTAGATGGAGCTTTCGTCAAGATGGTGGCTATTATGGAGATGGTTATCTTACAAAAGAGTTCCCTCCTAAAAAGATGTTTAATTACGATGAATGATTTTTGACTGACAACGGTGTACGGTTTTGGTCCCAGCATTCTTGATATTTCAGTTGTCGATTGCTTTATTATGTATTTGGGATACTTAATGTATTTGGTTCGATGTGACTCATAATACTTATTAATAATTAATAAAATTTCTATATTATAAAATTTCAGGTTGTTTTAAGTGTCCTTCGCCGATACACAATCAAAAAAACAATGATCAACCGTTCTGAATTATCTAAGAAGAAAACTAAAGCTAATCATCCGCAAGTTTTTGTTCCAATGAAAAATTCAGCATGAGAGTAATTCAGTAGAGGTAATTTAAGGATCTGTAGATAATCAATCTTCTCCAACTTCTGCACCGGATCAACACATATTGAATTGAAGTGGCAGGGAAACCGTATTCCCTTTGGTGGTAACAGTTTATGGCTACATATATTTTGCCTCTTTCGGAAGTTTTTTTTTTCTTTTCTCCGGAGGGAATGATATAAACGTCAACAAATTAATGAAAAATATATTTATTTAATTTTCAATAAGTATTTCATTTTAATAAGAACCAAATACATCAAGAAGCAATAACGAATACTCCACATGATACCTAGTAGTCTTCCTTCAAGAAATTATCCATGCCAGATGATACCTCTAGAATCATTAGAAACAAAACGTATCAGGAAAACCCTTATTTACCCATCGAAAAAAAAAAAAACAAAGTAAGAAAACATCTTTTGAAAGGGATTCGTTATCCGGTTCAGGCCACCCACCCCCATAATAGCCACCATTTTGACAAAAGCTCCAATTGCAATGATTTCTACAATGTTACTTCCAATCCCCCTTTGCTTTGTAAGCTGTAACCTCTACATTGTGGTATCGACCATCAGTACCAGTTCAACTTGAATCGCATATGAACTTATTTGTCTGCCTAAAATTAACCTTGAGTCTCCATTGGAAATTTTGTTTCTAAGATTCTTTGGATTTTCCCACATACCTCCCAAACTGTAACCATCGACTGAATCTGAACAAAAAGTAGCCAGTAAGAGTGGAGATGAAGAGAAACACCAAATTTAAAAATGTATTTGACATTATTGTAATCTTTGAAAACCGGGAGATTTTTAACCTCAATACGAGAGTTTGTCTTCTGGTCAACTGAGTTTGTATATTTTGAATCCCGAATCAAAAATTAGGTGATAAACGCTAGAGGAGGCAATATGGAAAAACTTGCCTTAATTGGAATATGATTCATGTCAAATTAATGCCCAAATTAATTGTACGAAACTAGGTATCACCGGGGCCTTACGCCCCGGCTCAACCTCTATTTTTAGTCTTTAGTGTTCATATTTTATTTCTTAAATTATTGGTTTTTTACATCGAAAGTACAAACTATGTAGTCTTTTCTAGCTAAACAAATGTGATTTAGTTAACATGTGATTGTGAGCCTAATCTGGTCAAATGCGACACTAATGCATCAATATTTCTAAGCTCCTAGTTTAGCTAAAAGCAATTAGTATATATCAACCTGCTCAATTTGGAATTTAAACATGATTCCAATTTATAACCAACATCCATTGGTTAATAGAGGAAAAAATTACTTAGTCCCTTAATGATTTTTAAATGTAATTGTTAATCTACTGAAGATGCTACTCTTTGTGAGATTAAGCTCTCCATACTTTTCGTTCGTTCATCTTTATAATAATATTTTTTCGAACTCCTTTATTTGCTCTTTAACCTATGATTTAGGAAGAGACTCCTATTATTATGCTCTTTATATATTTGTTATGTTACTTTCGTAAGAAAATAATAAGTATGGGGTATTCGATATACGCATTTGTGTGTCTATTTTGATCTCAATTTCCTACATTGTTAATACCCATTTTTATACTTACAGGGGTTTACTCAATAAATACATTTGTAGATTTGTAGAGATTTAAAAAGAATCATGAAAATTAAAAATTTTGCGAGAATTATACAAAATTGAGCAAAATTTTGCGGAGTTATGCAGAGTTGTCTAATGTCTTGCAGACATTTGTAGAGTCATGAAGAGTTGTAAAAACAATTTTTATATGGAAATATGCATGATAAACATAAATAAAAAATTTATTGTAGCTTATTTATTATAGTAACTTCAACTAAATTAAAATAAAACTATTATTATTTTATATATAACTCATTTGTGTTGTTCAATAAAATACAATAAAGTGTAACAATAAATTAAAATAATTATGATTGTACATTTGTACATAAAAATTAAAATTAAATAAATGTTTAATCATATCATATAATTTACACTCATTTATAATAGAAGTTTTATAGATTGTGTATTCATGAAAGAAAATAAAATAAAAGAGAGTAAAAAACATCTTTATAAAAACTTTGGAAGTCTTCCAAAATTTTACATATTTTGCATGACTTTTATCAAGGAAAATATATACATAAAACTTTTATCAAGGCACATATATACATAAAAGTCACTCAAAATCTTGAAAATAGGTAAGTATTCAAAGTCTTTGAATTTTCAAGTTTACAATGAGTAACACAAACTTTAGAAGACCTTTTAACAATCTACAACGAGTAACATAAACTTTGAAAGAGATTTTAAAAGTATACAACCAATAACACAATACTTTGTTAATCCATTAAACTCTTTGGAAATCAATAAAAGTATTTATTGAGTAAACCCCTGTTATTTTGGTATTTTATGTCCTTGTAGCTATTTTTGGAGAATAAACATGTGCGGAGAAATTGGCTCGAAAAGTGATATTTGGAACCTCGGGAGGAAATTACTAAACGCACCTGAAAATGTGTTAAAGGCACCCCATGAGGAATTGCTGAAGGAACCCCAAGTTGAATAAGAGCACCCCCGAGCACCCCAATAATTTCAGCATCTGGCATCCCCCTGAATCTTCTCTTGGCATCCCCTGAATCTTCTCTGAAAATTTTCCCAAGTAAAAAATATTCAATCATTTTACTATCATGCGATTGTGTGTCATCCAAGTCTCTGAAAGTATTCTCACTTTCCTAGAACATCTCCTCAATTTTTTTCAACAATATGGTGATTGTGTATGCACCAAATCATTTGTTAATATCTAATTAGACATGGTAAGGTTGCTACTTTATGCCAAAAAATATTAATTACTCCTCGTGTTATCAAATCGTTAATCTCAAAACTAACTGCCTCTAACTTATGTTGCAAATATAAAGCTTATCCCATCTAATTATGTTGATCTACACATGCTTATGTTTTAGGTTTTAAGTTTGAAATTTTATGTCTTGAATTGAATATTCTGATTTATCGTTATTCACCAAGGAATCTTAAAGAGTGGTGCTAGTAGATGTTGCTTGGCATGCCAGTAACGGGAATGAAGGACAAATTATGTTGATTTGGTTTTCATTTTTTATTTCTAGAAATTGTAAAAGAAATTTTTTCCTGGGGTTTAATCAAATAAGTATATCACATGCTCTAGTTCAGACCATTGCATTGAATTTCAGAATTATTGTGGTAAATTTCTCAATATGAGCATCACTACAAAGATATTATGAAACATTGATTTTAAAACTGAATACAATGTTGTAAAAATCTATATTCTGTTAAATTAAATCACCGCATTGTCAAACTAATATTATTCTGATATCTAAAATGTGTATTCGTGTCTCAAGGGTCTGAGATGCTATCAGGTGTGCTAACGGAGTTACCTTATCCTTTCCACTACTACAAAACCTTTCATCCCAACCATTTTGCTTGTCGGAGTTTGCAGAAGTTGCAAGGGAAGACTACTTAATGAACTCACCAATTAACTTAAAACTAAGTGGCGATGGGACATAGTTGTATTTAGCTTAGTTATATCTTTGGTTGCTGACATTATCAAGGAATATATTTGGCTAATTGTCTTAGTAAAATTCTGATAGACATTATAAATTTACAGTTTATAATAATGAAAAATTGATACTCCCCTCAAGTCGGTAGCAAATTACTCCAACTCAGAAACTAAATAATGCATATTCCTAATCAAATCCATTGAACAGTTGACGTACGTATAAAGTAATGTGACTTTCATAAAACATTTGTTTCAAAAAAACAACAACGTATTTTGATTAACGCTGCGTAAAGCTTCACATGAATGAACACATAAGTGCATAGATCGATCCCAACTTATTTCACTAACTATCCTTGTGACTTTTAAATTGACATAACATAAGCTGGATAGATAGGAAAGCTGACACCTAAACATGTTAATATTCATATCCTATGTTGATGGTTTAGAGTTTATCCCTGGGATGAATATAATTTCTCTGTTTTTTTCGCAAGTTAAAATCTTGGATTAAATTACATGTTGTCCACATATAGTGAAAAAAAGTATTGTTCTTGCAGAGATGTTCTCTTGGTGCAAGATTTCTTAACACTATGATTGGGAAGCCAACTTTGATATCTAACTTGAACTAACACATTGCATGTGGATTTAAATTATGCAGGAATTTGCTAGAAAGGTGTGAAATATTTCCAGCATCAATTTAGATTGTCTGTATCAAGGTATGTATACATATCCCCGTCTAAGTTTTTCATTACTTCTGCATTAATCTTTTACGCATCTTCAGTGCATGCTGATGGGCTCAGCGAAGCATTCTAGAGACACTCTTTTGTTTGTTCCTAGCCAGGGATAAAGACTGGTTATTAGTCCACGTATGACATTGCATTTATTTACTGACTGTGGAAACTCAACAACTTCCTTGAGACTATCACCAACCTATCATTTATATCCAATAGATATAGATCAGAGCCATGTTAAAGGACAAACACAACAAAGGGATTAAACAACATTAGGGGTATTCATACCTCTACTAAGAACTTTGCAAAATATACATTTTCCGGTTTAAGCGCATCCAACCGCATATTTTGATGGAGCCCCAATACAGTGACAGCATTCCAAAGTGATGATCTCCTTAGGCATACTCCAACAATTTCTTCACGACATCCACTGGGTATAACAGGAAACGTATGCTAAAAGTATCCTCCTAGAACAACAATAATTCCACCAAATGGTTTTTCCTTATTCCCAATATCATGCAGCGTTTGGCCAATTACTTCAACGAAAAATATGTTCTGCATGGGAACTTTGTCCCATATGATTAGTTTCACTTGTTTCAAGAGTTCAGGTTGTGAATTAATTTTTTCAACTCCACAAACACTATTCTTAACTATTTTTATAGGAATTCTGAAGGTCAACTGAGTTGTACGACCTCTTATCAAAAGAAGTGAAGCATTTCCAGACCTTTTCTATGATAGTTGGATTATTAGCAAGCATACTCCAGCTATCGATTATTAGAATTCAAAGAGTGCCTTATCTTTTGATGCAACACCGGTGGAGGGGGTTACATCGAAAGATGGATCCCGAACTGAAATCCCAGATGCAACAACTAATGATTATTAGAAAGCATCATAAAGATCATGGTATCCATTTATATGGATATAAGACCATACCAAAGAGTGCTTTATCCAGTCATCTGTGTTCGAGATACCCATAAATTAAGCAAAACTTGATAAACATTTTGAAATTTAAGTCCGTTGTGTCTGAGTTTCTTTTCTCCCATGAGTAATCAAGCCTTTCCAGACACAGGTCAACAGTAAGAGGTTAATGCTATTGTTGACAGACGTTGTTTTTGTTTCTTGAGATTGAAAAGGACTATGTGAGTGACTGCTGAAAATTTGGTGCATTTCTTTTTATAAATAAATATAATATAAATAATTGGAAAGAAAATACAATTCCAATCGTATTAATACATAATAGAACTTCATTGTACATGGTATTGTTCAAAATGACATGAGATACTCCTAGCAGAAGTAGGACTAACCTCAGTCTGAATGTTTATCAGTCGAATTAACGCCGCCATAACAATACAAAGTAGTTTATGGATTAGCATTTTGTTGCGTATCCTGTTAAGCATTAAAGAACCAAAAAAACAAGTAGTAGTCAAGCGATTACACCGCCAAGAATAAAAAAGCAAAATTTGTGTACATGAGATTAATGTCACAGGAAGCAAAATCCTTAGATTGGAGAGCAAGTAATTCAAAAGAACTTGTACTTTTTATATTTCCAATTATGTCTTCAAATATACCTTAACCAAGAATTTAATCATTTTTTTAGTATAAAAATGTGGTATTTAAATCCATGCTGGTGTATGAATTAATGAGTGTATGAACTAATGATTCTATAAACACACGTCAATCATTCTTAAAAAAAAATCAAATAGAAAAAAAATGCAACGAATAATCAACATTTTTTGTTATACATGACCAAAAACTTTTTATGAACACGGTTAAAAACTGGGAATGGACCTGACGTGAATCAAACACGTAACCTTCTGACATGGAGTTGGATGCGCTACCATTGCGCCACAGATCCGTAATTAAAAAAAAAAAACTTGTTTTAGTATGGGAAAAAAACGGGATTTACCTTCGGTGCATCTGTATACTTGCATCTTAGTCTAAGATAATGGCCAACAACAACATAAATCTTATCTCTACTGCAGTTGTATACTTGTATCTTAGTCTAAGATGATGCCAACAACAATTGATCTACTAATTTAAATCTTAGCTAAAGAATTCGTATGATTCTAATTATGGATGCCAAAGTAAGGAAAATAAATGCCTCACACCTGATGGTCTCTAATAGAATGGGAACCCATAATTAAATGGGTCTGAAACAACATAAAATTCAGTTCGTCATTTCAAATAATATCATGAATAAATACAGTAACTTACTTGAAGGTTCAACAAAGAACACATATACTGCATTATTAACACAAAGCAACTAACTTTGCAAGCATACAAACCGATCACTGATCGCTATCTGTCGTCAGCCTATTACATAGCAAAGCTGAATACAAAAAAAAAAGAGAGCTTGCATTAGGTGTTTTATCAAGCAATTCGTATACTTCTCTAAGGATTTGAATATAGTTCAATGAATTATAAGTGAACTCAGAACTAATTTTAACTTTTTTCATGGAAAAGATAGAAATCTGAAAAGTAAAGTTAATTTAGTCACAAAGGGAAAAACGAAAGTCATATAAAACGTCGTATCTTATATATTTTCTAAGAACAGAGGTTTTTTCTTTTAAAGCATGTATTGATAGTCTTGGCAAAAAAAAAAGGGCCCAGCTGCAGAAAGAGTAGAGGACCGACCCACCTTAACATTAAATATTTTGAAAAATTCTTTTTGAACCGTCCCAAAAACGAGCCAAAAACGACCTAAGAGATAAAACCAAAATTAATGACGGGACCCCTGCTAGCTCCCGCGGGGCCCACCAGGACCCACCAACAAAAAATGTGAGACAAATTTGAAATGTCGTTTTGGTGTTGTTTGGGAGAGCGGTCTGTGCAGAATTGTTGAAATATTTTTATCAAAGGTTATAAATAATCTTAAAATATTCCTTTAAAATAACCAAAAAAGGAATCAGATTAAGCTTTAGCGTAAGCTCGTGTGGAGTCCATCTATGACCCATGGAAGCATCCCTGGTTATTTATATCAACATTTCATGAATTGCGAACATTGGTAACATAGATACAAAATTATGTGCACTGTAAATAAGTATACGCCTATCATTTCGTATCAGCCAGCTAGTTATCATCATAATAACAATTTTTATATTCATCATAAATTTGCAAGCCCTCTCTATAATGCAATTAGTTTGGTTGGTATAGATTTATCTATTGATATAAATATTATCGATCAAAGCTCAAGAAGAAAATAATCAGATAATGCCAATAAAAAAATCACAAATATGAGGGTGTCCACTAAATAATATTGATACAAACTATTTGGTACCTGAAAAGAAGCCTAACTTTCACCAACCAAACTCTTGTCTAATGCTCCAAAACCTTCATTCCATACTGTTATCCTGAATGCACAACCGGGCACTCTTACATCAGCCACAACCGGTAACACATTATGCCAACCTACAACCTACAATCTGCATTCTTCTGCAAATAACCAATATATAAACTCTTTTGTATGCTTGTTTGAACTTATCTGCATATGAAAATAAATAGTTCACTGTGGAAATCCCATGGAAACCAAATGACCTTAAGTTTTCAGGTTAACTAAGCCATCTAAAAATATAGAGTTCCAGCTAAAGAGTTTGAAACATACTCCCAATACATGATCCTCCCCAAAATACTTCCATAAAAATACTAATTTCTAATTGATAGGAAAACGAAGTATGAACCCTTCAAAAAGAGCACTAGATTACGTTAGAAGTTGTAACAACAACTAACAACAACACTAAGCAATCCCAACACCTTGAAGCTTTTCAGATGCTAGATCAGCTTTATTCCCATGTGCATCTGAAGAAGAAAAATGTAGTATATGCCTTGAATATACTTAGAACTCAAGTGGAGCACTTTCGGTGGATAGTGGAGCTGTCGGTGGAGCACTCAATTGGAGTACTTTCGGTGGATAGTGGAGCTGTCGGTGGAACACTCAATTGGAGTACTTTCGGTGGCTAGTGGAGTTGTCGGTGTGGTGATTATGTTGAGATGTCGATGTGGTAATTATGTGGACATATACTCCTCTCCATTATGCTATATAAGGAATATGTTAGTTTTATTGTAAGCATCACAAAAACAGTGATCATCAGTGAGAAACAAATCATAGAGAGTAGTGTAAACTAAGAGAGAGTAAGGTCTTGTTCTTGAGAGGAGTTTATACTCTTGTAACCTTGTTCAGAATCATAGTGCAACGTTATCGTCGTCTTCCAAAGTGGATCTAGATCATCTTGATCGAACCACTATAAATCCTTGTGTTGTGTGTGTGTCTGATTTAATTTTGATTTCATTTCTATTTCAATTCTCTATTGATTGTGCTTGGAAGAGCCATTGGTCATAACAAATTGGTATTAGAGCTCCGGGTAAAAGCGATCTACGATGGCGGCAAAGTATGAGATTGAGAAATTTGATGGAAGGAATGATTTCAATTTATGGAGGCTAAAGATGAGGGTTGTTTTTGTGCAACAAGGTTTGGTGAAAACTTTGAAGGTGAAAACGGCTCTAGCAACAACATTGTCGGAAGAAGCAAAGGAAGAACTCATGGAGAAAGCACATGGATTAATTTTATTGTGTTTGAGCAACGAGGTCTTGAGAGAAGTTGCGACGGAAACGACACCGGACTGGCTATGAAACAAGTTGGAGAAAAGGTATATGACTAAATCCGTAACTAATCGTTTATATCTTAAGAAGAAATTACATACTCTTAGAATGCATGAAGGAATGTCTATTATAGATCATATTGATGATTATAATAAAATTCTCTTGGATTTGTCAAATATTGAGGTCAAAATTGAAGATGAAGACCAAGCTTTGGGTTTGCTTTGTTCCTTTCCACCATCTTATGAAAATTTTGTTGATACCGTAATGTATGGAAAAAAATACAATTTCCATGGAAGATGTTAAAGCGGATTTGAACTCTAAGGAGTTAAAGAAGACGGGTATCGATGGTAAAGATAATTCGGGAGATGGGTTGTTTGTTAGAGGAAGAGGAAACCAAAAGGGAGGATTTGATAGGAGTAGATCAAAGTCAAGGTCTAAATCAAAATCCAGTAAATTCTATTGCTTTCATTATAAGGAAAAGGGGCATTTCAAGAAGGATTGTCCAAAATTGAAGAATGTCGAGAAGAATACTAACCAAGGCACCGCTGCAAATGTTGAAGCAGAAAGTGATGATGGAACGGTTCTCATGGTTCATACCGAAAGCTCGGAGAATGGGTGGATTCTTGATTCGGGGTGTACTTTTCACATGTGTCCTCATAAAGAGTGGTTTACTACTTATCAATCTAGAGAAGGTGGTAAAGTTCTTATGGGAAACAATGTCACTTGTAAAGTGGTGGGTGTAGGTACAATTCAAATTAAGATGTATGATGGTATGGTGAGGACTCTAACTAAGGTTAGGCATGTTCCGGACCTGAGAAGAAATCTTATTTCTTTGGGTATGCTTGATTCAAATGGCTGCAAGTATCAAGGTGAAGGTGGAGTTATTCGTGTCTCAAGAGGAAGTCTTACAATTATGAAGAGCGAGAGAATTAATGGTCTTTATACGCTGCAAGGTACTACTGTGACGGGTGATGCAGCTGTATGTTCTTCAAGTTCTCATGATGATACTACCAAGTTGTGGCATATGCGGCTAGGGCATATGAGCGATAGGGGATTGGATGTTTTGAGAAAGAAGGGATTGCTTTGTGGTCATAAAACAGACAAGCTTGATTTCTGTGAACATTGTGTCTTTGGAAAGAAGTGCAGAGTCAAGTTTAGTACAACTATTCATAACACCAAAGGTGTTCTGGATTATATTCATTCTGATCTTTGGGGACCTTCTCGGGTCAATTCACATGGTGGTGGTAGATATATGTTGACGTTCATTGATGATTTCTCAAGGAAAGTATGGGTATTCATACTTAAACACAAAGATGAAACTTTTGTCAAGTTCAAGCAATGGAAGACTATGGTTGAGAAGCAAACCGGAAGACAAATCAAGTGCTTGAGGACAAACAATGGTTTGGAATTTTATGGGGGTGAGTTCAATGATATCTGCAAGGAGCAAGGGATTGTGAGACACCGCACAGTTAGAAAAACACCCCAGCAAAATGGTGTTGCAGAAAGGATGAACAGAACCATAATGGAGAAGGAACGGTGCATGCTCTCCAATGCCGGGTTACCAAAGCAATTTTGGGCAGAAGCAGCAAACACATCATCTTATTTAGTGAACAGATCTCCATCGACTACCATTGAGTGCAAGACTCCAAATGAAGTTTGGACAGGTTCCCATGCTAACTATGAAGACTTGAAGATATTCGGATGTCCAGCCTAAGCTCATGTGAATGAGGGGAAGCTAGAGCCTAGAGCAAAGAAGTTTATATTTCTTGGGTATGCAAAGGGCGTGAAAGGCTACAGGTTATGGTGTCCTGCAGAAAGATCAAACAAGTTTCTTATCAGCAGAGATGTGAAATTTGATGAGCAATCGATGTTGAAGCCAAAGAATGAAGAACTAGATGGAAGAGCTGAAGAGGGTGTTAGTGATAAGGTGGAGCTTGGTGACAAGGTGGAACTTGAGGTGCAAGTTCAAGGAAGCAATGAGACTGTTGTTTCTGATGATGATGATGATTAAGATATTGTTCAAGAACCTGCCCAGGAAGAAGAAGCACAAGATCATCAGTACAATCTTGTAAGAGACAGATAGAGGAGGAAAGTTAGACCACCTTAGAGATACGGCCATGCTGATTTGGTTTCATATGCAGTTGAAGTAGGTGAGAGCATAGATAGGGATGATCCAACAACCTATGAAGAAGCAATCGGTGGTGAAGAATCAGCAGAATGGGGAGCATCTGCAATTGAAGAAATTGAGTCTCTTGACAAGAATGTCACTTGGGATATAGTTGCAAGACCAAAAGGGCAGAAGATTGTTGGAAGCAAATGGGTCTTCAAGAAGAAACAAGGTTCTTCAGATGGTGAAGGAACAAGGTACAAGGCAAGGCTTGTGGTAAAGGGGTTTACGCAAAGAGAAGGCATTGACTACAATGATGTATTCTCTCCTGTTGTTAAACATAGTTCTATTAGAACATTGCTTGCTATAGTTTCTTTAAAAGATCTAGAATTGGAACAACTAGATGTTAAGACAGCTTTCCTTCATGGTGATTTGGAAGAGCGTATTTATATGCAACAACCAAAGGGGTTTGAAGTTCCTGGCAAAGAAGACCATGTATGTTTGTTGAAGAAATCTTTGTATGGTTTGAAGCAATCTCCAAGGCAGTGGTATAAACGTTTTGATACGTTTATGGTGGCAAATGGCTATGACAGGAGTAAGTATGATAGTTTTGTATATCACAGGAAACTCCAATATGGTTCATTTGTGTATTTACTCTTGTATGTTGATGATATGTCACTACAAGAAAACTTGGCTTTAACAACTATTTTCTTACCAACTACAGTTGGTGGAATTCTTCAGCAACAATTGTTTGTAACTTAAACCAACTATGGTGGGCGGAAATGTTTAACCACTAGTTTCTCAACAACGATAGTGGGTGGAAGGCTTTAGTATGAACAACTCAAAAACCGAAATATCATATTGGTTGTTATTAGCCTCCAACCATGATGTTTGGGCAACCAAAACGTACCCTTAAAGGTACATATCTTTTGCCACTTATCTTACCCACGAAACAACCTGTTGGTAGACACCTCGACCAACCATCAAACTATTGGCGTTGTTAGTAGCTTTCAACCACGAGAGTTTGACAACTACAAAGTACACTAGAAAGTAAATACTTCAAGACACTATGTGCAGCCACCAATTCAATCTTTTGGCAGACACTTGTACCAAGACATTAGTTTGTTGGTGTGGTTAGTAGCTTTCAGCCACCAGGATATGATAACTACCAAGTTTCATGGTTTATTAATTAAGTACCCTTATTGAAAATAAATAAAGTAAATATTACATATTGTGAAAATGACCATATTACCCTTGTTGGAAATAAGTGCAATAAATATTATGGAGACTGTGAAAATGACCAAACTACCCTTATTGAAAATAAGTAAAGTAAATATTACAGACTATGAAAATGACCATATTAGCCATATTGGAAATAAGTGCCATAAATATTATGGAGACAGTGAAAAGGACCAGACTACCCTTATCGGTAATAAGTAAAATAAATATTATCGACTGTGAAAATGACCATATTACCCTTGTTGGAAATTAGTGGAATAAATATTATGGAGACTGTGAAAATGACCAGACTACCCTTACGGAAATAGGTAGAGTAAATATTACAGACTGTGAAAATGACCTGACTATTTATTGCACTTATTTCCAACAAGGGTAATATGGTTATTTTCACAGTCCGTAATATTTACTTTACTTATTTTCGATAAGGGTAGTCTGGTCATTTTCACAGTCTGCACAATATTTATCGCAATAATTTTTCCAGTAAGGGTAGTCTGGTCATTTTCACAGTCTCCATAATATTTATTCAACTTATTTCCAACAAGGGCAATATGGTCATTTTCACAATCGGTAATATTTACTTTACTTATTTCCGATAAGGGTAGTCTGGTCATTTTCACATTATGCACTATATTTATTGCAATAATTTCCAGTAAGGGTAATATGGTCATTTTCACAGTCTGTAATATTTACTCTACCTATTTCCGATAAGGGTAGTCTGGTCATTTTTACAGTCTCCATAATATTTATTCCACTTATTTCCAACAAGGGTAATATGGTCATTTTCACAATCGGTAATAATATTTATTGCAATTTTCTTCTAATAAGGGTAATATGTTCATTTTCACAGTGTGTAATATTTACTTTACTTATTTTTTATAAGGGTACTCTGGTCATTTTTCACAGTCTTCATAATATTTATTGCACTTTTTCCAATAAGGGTAATATGGTCATTTTCACAGTATGTAATATTTACTTTATTTATTTCCAATAAGGGTAGTTTGGCCATTTTCACCGTCTACATAATATTTATTGCACTTTTTCCAATAAGGGTAATATGGTCATTTTCACAGTTTGTAACATTTACTTTATTTATTTTTGATAAGGGTAGTATGGTCATTTTTAAAGTCTCCATAATATTTATTTTCGAGAAGGGTAGTATGGTCATTTCAACAATCTCCATAATATTTATTGAACTTATTTCCAATAAGAGTAATATGGTCATTTTCACAGTCTGTAAGAATTACTTTATTTATTTTTGATAAGGGTAGTATGGTCATTTTCACATTATCCATAATATTTATTTTCGAACTATAGTAATCTTTGAACCCGGGATGTTCAAATCAGATAAATTTCATCTTCAGTTCACCCGAATGAGAAACTAAGGTCCAACTCTAGTAATCTTTGAACCAGTGATTTTCAAATCTGATAAATTTCATATTCAGTTCATCCGAATGAGAAACTCAGGTCGAACTCTAGTAATATTTGAGCCCGGGATGTTCAAATCAGATAAATTTCATCTTCAGTTCATCCGAATGAGAAACTCAGGTCCAACTCTAGTAATCTTTGAACCCGGGATGTTCAAATTTGGTAAATTTCATCTTCAATTCACCCGAATGAGAAACTCAGATCGAACTCTAGTAATCTTTGAACCGTGGATATTCAAATATGATAAATTTCATCTTCAGTTCATCCGAATGAGAAACTGAGGTCCAACTCTAGTAATATTTGAACCTGTGATGTTCAAATCTGATAAATTTCCGAAAGAATATTCCGGTTTGTTTAAGGTTTCGGGGAATATTCCGAAAGAATCTTACCTGTAAATGGATGGATTCATCATTCTTACCAAGTTTCTGACTTATAGTAGTCCACTGACGGCCAGGTTTCAATCTCGGAGCCAGGGTATGCATACAATATGCCAGAATAGGGTTTGTTTAAGTTTCAGGGAATATTCCGAAGGAATCTTACCTGTAAATGGATGGATTCATCGTTCTTACCAAGTTTCTGACTTATAGTAGTCCACTCACGGCCAGGTTTCGATCTCGGAGTCAGGGTATGCATGCAATATGCCAGAATAGGGTTTGTTTAAATTTTTGGCGAATATTTCGAAAGAATCTCTCCAGTAAATGGAAGGATTCATCGTTCTTACCAAGTTTTTGACTTATAGTAGTCCACTCACGTCCAGGTTTCGATCTCGGAGCCAGGGTATGCATGCAATATTCCAGAATAGGGTTTGTTTAAATTTTCGGGGAATATTCCGAAAGAATCTTACCAGTAAATGGAAGGATTCATCGTTCTTACCAAGTTTCCGTCTTATAATAGTCAACTCACGGCCAGGTTTCGATCTCGGAGCCAGGTTCAGTATCGAAGTTGACGAAAAGGGGTGTGTTTAAGGTTTCAGGGAATATTCCAGTGGAATCTTACTTGTAGATGGGTGGATTTGTTGTTCTTACAAAGTTTCCGACTTATAATAGTTCACTCTCGTCAAGGTGTCAAGCTTGGAGCCATGTTCAGTATCGAAGTTGACGAAAAGGGGTGTGTTTAAGGTCTCGGGGAATATTCTGATGGAATCTTACCTTTCGATGTGTGGATTCATCGTTCTTACGAAGTTTCTGACTTATAGTAGTCCACTCCCGTCCAGGTTTCGATCTTGGAGAGAGGTTCAATATCGAAGTTGACGAAAAGGGGTGTGTTTAAGGTTTTGGGGAATATTTTGATGGAATCTTACCAGTAGATGGGTGGATTAATCATTCTTATGAAGTTTCCGACTTATAGTGGTCCAACGAACTAAGTTTTCGTTCTTACGGGGTGGATTCGATCTTGGAATGAATCTTACCTCTAAATGGTCTTATTCTTTCTAATTAAGTCACTAGAATTTAAAGTACGTTTATTCCTATAATAGTCTTATTGTAATTGTTTATAATCCAACGAACTAAATTTCCGGCTTATAGTGATCCAATCACGGACAGGTTTCGATCTCGAAGCCAGGTTGTGCCTCGAAGTTGCCAGAAGAGGGTTTTAAGAAATAACCCACCCAAAGCTTCATGGTTCATAGTTTGTTTGTCGTTATACCGAATTTGAAGTTCGAATCAACACCGATCTTCATATTTATCGATTTCGATGATGTATCGTGCTAAGTTTGAAGTTAGAATCTACACCATCCAATCTCTTTTCTGTTCTCTCCCTATTTTCTCTCTCAGCCTCACTTCTCCGTCTTCTTCAACTCCACCATCGAACCAAAAACTGAAAGAAATCATAAGAAATCAAAATAAATTACTAAAATCATTTCTCCCCAACTTAACCCCTTTCTCCGTATTCTTTATCTCCTGCAGAAAATCGAAGTTCTCCCGTGAACCCAATCTTGTAATCACAGAACAAAGAAAGGAGGTAAGAACAACCATTTTCTTCTCTATTTCTCCAGATCCGTCTGATTATGTTTGACTGAATGCTATTTTCTTCAATCTAAACTCACCTCAACCGTTTTCTTTGAAAACCTAATTTTGCCTCTTTCTATTTTTATTCTTTGTGATTTGGTTTGTAGGGTTTTAAATTTCTTCTGATTTTTGTCGTAGGATTTATTATAAGACCAATTATCATCCTCACTTGGACTTCTCAACATTTTTTCAGGTATAACTACTACACATATTTATCTGATTTGATTTTTCTTTGTTGATGTGTTATTATGGATCTACCCAAGGCTCAAATTTCAAATGCTTACTGATTTTTTTTTTTGCTTGGTGTTAGGGAGGTACAAATCCCCAGAAAATTATGTACCAGTTCAATGGCTAAAAAAACTTGCAACTAAACTACTTTTAAAATTTTAACTCGTCTTATCATAATTTCATTGCTTGATTTTTTATCTCTTGAATTTCCAAAGGTCGGTGGATTATCTGGTTGGAAAACGTGAAAGAATAAATATGTTTTCAAAGACATGAATAAGCAATCAAAGATGTCTAGATGAAATTCAATTGGAGTCTCACACAGCTGAAGATAAATCTCAGACTTTTGTGGACGTGGTAGGATGTAGATTAACTTATTTGTTTATTGTTTTCCTTTCTCAGATCATTACTCAGTTTAAAGTACAGGTTCTGAATACTGAGTTGTATTAAAAAAAATAATGAAATGGGGGAAACCTAAAGTATTGTTTCAACAAGGGCAATCGCCGAGCATAATTTTAGATTTTGTAAACAAGAAATCTTAATTGCTTTTACAGTTTTAGAGCAAATTTTTTCTGGCAGATTTATGGTTTCTTTTTTGTGATTGTTACATTGGTGAAGGCATCCCATATTTGCTGTTATTATTGGTTAAGTGGACTGAGGAAACTCTGGTGGAGAAGCTTATGTTCACCAATGAAATTCAGGTTATTTCTATCTTCTTATACCAGTTGATCAGAATTTTGGATTCATATCTAACATTGTGACTGTTTTGCAGTGCACGGTGTTGGAGGTTAAGGATATCGAAGGTCAGGGGACAACTATTGACGTGGTATTAGTAAATGGAGTGCTTCATGAGGGGGATCAGATTGTGGTTTGTGGTACGCAGGTATGTGATTCAGTATGTAAATAAATGCAACTACAATGATAACTAGCACTTTTCTTTGTTAAAAAATATCTTATTTTTCCTTGTTAATGTTAATAGGGGAAAATTGTTACCACTATTCCTGCTCTACTGACACCACATCCAACGAAGGAGCTAGTATAAAGGTGAATACTTTGGTGACAATTCTGTTCATTCCCACATGTGGTTTATTTTACATGGAAAGTTAATGCTGGATGTTCAGATGTTAAATGTTTGTCAGTCTGTGTGAGTCAAGAGTGTAGAAATAATGAAAAACTCTGTATTGAACTTGTAGTACTGTAACACGCGATCATTGGCAAATGCTAACCTTACTTATCTTGTTTTAATTTAAAACTAGTCCTAACTATCTTACAACTGTATTTGTATTGTATAATCTTCAATTGTAGTGATGCATGATTTATTGGTATAATGTCTAAATGAATCAACTACTTTCAAAGCATATTGTAGTGTTTACTGCCAGTATTTTGAATTTGATTTCGAGCATCTTAAATTGTGATTTGGTTTTAGGTTAAAACTAAATACTTGTAGCTGAGTCTCACATCTTTCTAGGGGTATAAAGTTTGTTATATTTGGATTTGAATGGAAGGATATTTGAGTGAATTAGTACTAGTGTGAAATCTGGAAAATACAGTAGTGGTCATATTGCAGCAACTCTAGAGATGTTTTTAGGTATTGAATTGGGTGTAACACAAAACATGAAAGTTGTAGAGGATTGTCTCACCTTTCCAGTGACATATTATTTGTTGAATTCCACCAGGTAACGAAGTCTATAGAAATTTTACAATATAGGCCCTCGAAACCAAAAAGGCTGGAAAACTGTCATTCTTGTTGTCTGTCGGACCCCTTCAGCAACAGTTTCGACCCTCTCAAAATTTGAACTAGATTTAGGTCTCTTCTGATCAACTTATGATCTCCGAATGATGATTCCAAACATATATTAAGTATTCCATTCTGATGTGTAGATTGTTACTTGCACCTATTTTAATAACTTTCGTCGTGTATGCTATTCATCCATTTTCCGGTAGTTTTGTTTTTTTTTGGTTTTTGACTTAGGTGAATGTTGTTAGGTCGAAGGCTTATTATTGTTTTATCAGATCCTTGTATAGATTCAATAATTATTAATTGATTATGGTTGGTGTGTCAAATAAATTATACCAAGAAAAACAGAACATGGTATGTAAGGTATGTCTACCGAAATAAAAATGTCTGGAACGATAATATAGGGTTGGTCCAGTGGCTTTTATAAACCATATTACTTGTGCATGAAAAGAGGATATTAAGGGCGTTTAAAATGGATGCTAATGTATATAGTTTGGTTGCGTAGATAAAACCACTTGTAATTATACTTCCATCGTGTCTATACTTCGATCTTTTGTGTATCTTAACTAAAACCACCTGTAATTATAGAGATGATCATGTCATGTATAGTTGTTTGCGTAGCTTATCCATATAAAAAATCATGATTGATGAACTAATTTTTACTGATATTCATTATAGGTTATAATTTATCTGGCCTATTTTTAGAAACATACATTTTCGTACAATGCTGATAATAACTATTTGATAAAATGCCTTATAGAAGTGCCTTGAAATTTGTTGGAATTTAAGGATCCTAAAGGGATTTTGATTAGTGGGTTTTGTTTATGTGTGGTTTCATAGTAATGGGTCCGCACAATAGTTTCTGTATTTATAGTTTATTGAAGCTCATTACACGTATGAACCTATATACACAGACATAATGGAAGATAGTTGAAATAACTTGGCTGTTATATGTTTGGATGCAGCAAAGGTGATTAGGCTATTAATTTCTTAAGTGCTTGCTGTGATTTCTCAGAAGTAGAAGTCTGCACTTGGAAGATGCAAATAAGACCAAGAAGACTAAATATCAGGTGCATTTTGTTTTACTTTGTTTTACCGTCCTTTACCTATTTCTGTTCCTCTTTACCCTGCAAAGCTAGAGGATATAGGATGCTTTTGTAGACGAAAATTCAGTTAATTATCACTGATGTAGTCTTAAACTATTAATTACATTAACCAAAGTATAAAGAAGATCAACAAGGACAAAGATTCATGCTTTTCTAAAGGCTGAAGACCCCTGGTTCAAAAGCTGAAAGTGTCAAATTGGTGCGGCGGCAGATCAATTATTTGCCCATTGAGTGGCAGTCTATCCAAAACATCCATAAGGTGCAAGTGCAAGTGCAAGGTTTAACTTGCTCAATGTTTTTTTGTATAAAACTTAGTGACTTTGTAGTTTATTATTGTTCGTATATGTTTTAATTGTAGTAATTGATTGATTGAAAATAATGATTTAAAAGGAAATTTTCTAAACTTTTTTTATTACTGAATTATCCTATTATATGGACTTTACCATCACCTCAAGCAGCGCAGCTGGTGGCTGATGAAATGCTCGAGCAACTCAATTTTTAAATATTTGATGGAAACATATCTTCACCCACTATACATTAGATGCCTACATAACTTCACCGACCAACTGTTCTGCGGCTGAAATCCTTGAGCAGCTGATTTTTCAATGTCCAAATCCCTTAACCAACTGTTAAGCAACTACATATCTGATGGGTAAACCCATTAACCAACTATTATTCAGTGGATAAAACTCTTTAACCATCCGAACATTTAGCGGCTCAAATTCTTCGCCTACAGTGCCAAACATACGAAGCAACTAAATATCAGAGGGTTAAATGCTGTATCAACTAACAAAATTATATAATAGCCATCTCTACCAACAATGTATAAGTCTCCAGCATCCAATTTTTTTGTGGGTTAAATGCTTCAGCGGCAAGTGCTTTATATCTCTACCAACTGTAGTCATTTGTTATTGAAAATTTGTTCCAACTTAGACTTGAGTCACTTCGTTGTAGTTGGATGACATCTTTTCCAACGAAATGGTTGGTACAGATCTTTAGCAAATAAGCCTTCAACCACAGAGCATATCTGTTGCCATGTTGGTTGCTGTAAAGCTCCATCCACTAAGAACAGTCATGTACCAACTGAATCAAGGGAGTCGCTAAAGTCCAATTTTCTTGTAGTGTGTTGATTGTTTGCAAAGATATGTCAGAGATACAGAAGATGAAGGTGCAGTTGAGTAGGAGTACCCACTTTTAGAACGACTATACATTGGATAACCTGCCCATTCAGCATCGGTATATGCTGAGAAATTAATATTTAAGGACGGAGCAGGTTTAAGATAAATACCGTGAGATGATTTTTGCTGCAAATATCGCAAGATACATTTAACAAGGAGTAGATGCGCAGTGGTCGGAGCATGCATATAATGACACACTTTGTTAACAGCAAATACAACTTCAGGTCTTGTTAGGAGGAGATATTTTAAACCACCCACCAGACTACGATAATGTGAAGGATCAGTGAGAGTGGAACCACTTGTGGGGTGAAGGTCAGTTGAAGTAGTAAGCGGAGTCAAAACTGGTTAAGCACCTTGCATATTAGCACGACTAAGGATGTCTTCTATGTAACGCCTTTGATATAGAAAAAGTCCAGTTGATGTCCAAGTAGCATCAATGCCGAGAAAAAAAGATAATTGCCCCATGTCTTTCAAAGCAAACTCATGATGCAAACTAGAAATAAGTGACTGCAAACAAGCTTCTGTAGAACCTGTAAGAATGATGTCGTCCACATAAATTAAAAGATAGATGATACCCTCTAACGTGCATCGAATAAATAAATATGTATCCGCTTTAGAGATGGAAAAACCCAATTTTCGCAATTAAAGACTAATACGATGGTACCATGCTCTAAGAGCTTGTTTCAGTCCGTAAAAAGACTTGTGAAGCTTGCAAACATGATTAGGAAACTGAGGATTTTTGTAACCGGGTGGTTGCTTCATGTATACCTCCTCATTAAGAAATCCATTTAATAAATCATTCTGAATATCAAGTTGACATACCGGCCAGTTATATGTTAAAGCAAGAGTGAGAACGACACGGATTGTTCAAGGTTTAATCACAGGACTATACATCTCTCCATAATCGATGCCTTCTTGTTGCTTAAATCCTTTTGCAACCAAACGAGCTTTGCGTCGCTCAATTGACCACCGGCGTTTCCTTTAACTCGAAAAACCCACTTACAACCTATCACATTCATGTGCGGTGAATACGGTACATATGACCAGGTTCCGTTCTTAATTAAAGCAGCATGTTCGTCATCCATGGGAGTTCACCACTTGGGATCGGTTTTTGCCTGTGTATAACGACTAGATTCGAACAGATTATCAGTAAGTTTATAAAGTTTAGATGATGCAAGAACCCTTGGTTTAAACATACCGTCTTTGCCTCGTGTATCCATTCCATGATCATTTGAAACAACCGGTACTCGTGGTAAGGTAACTCGTGCAGGGTCAGGATTAGGTTTCTTAAGAACTTGAGAACGATGAGATGTAGGTATTGGAGGCAAAAGATTGGTTAAAGGGGCTGGAGATGGTGAAATAGGATCTGGATGGGAGTTTTCAGTAGAAGTAGGGGAAGGAGAAATGGGTTCTGAATCATTAGGGTGGGTATTTATGGTTTGACATGGGTATGGTTGGGAAGATTATATGGGTTGGATATTCAACGGATTTGAGGTTGGTTGAATTGGAGAAATAAATTGAGAAGATGTACGACGAAAAACAGGAATTATATTAGTATTTAAAGGAAATAGAGGGTATTTGGAATCTGGTACCTGTTTGGATGGTGAAGACGAAGGTGGTTCCGCAGGGGCAGTAGCGTATGGAATAGAATCTTCGATAAATACAACATGGCAGGACCAATATATTTTCCCCATAGGTAGATGAAGGCACTTATAACCTTTTATGGTTGTGTTGTATCCAAGAAAGACACAAGGAGATGAGCGAGGCTCTAATTTGTTAGAGCGATAATCTCGGAGATGGGGAAAACATAAACAACCAAAGGCTTTTAGGGACAAATAATCAGGAACCATATTAAATAGCAGCTCATACAAAGAACGATATCCGGTAGGTGATGAAGGGACTCTATTCATGAGAAAACAAGCCGTAAAGAAAGCATCATACAAAAATTTAGCTGGAACAGATGCCATAGATAATAGGGCTAAACCGGTTTCAATGATGTGCCTATGACACCTTTCAACTAAATCATTTTGGGAGGAAGTGTGTGGACATGATAGTCGATGAAGAGTGCCATTTTCATGTAGGATAGGTTTAAAACGATTATATTCGGTTCCATTATCAGTTTGGAAATGTTTGATTTTAGTGTTAAAGAGGTTTTCCACATGCTTTGAGAATAATAATAAAAAAGGAACAACATCTGTTTTGGCATGCATTGGATAGATCCAAGTAAAGCGTCTAAAAGCGTCAACAAATATAACATAATACCGATAACCTTCATTGGATAAGATAGGTGCAGGACCCCAAACATATGGGATGATTAAATCTAGTGGTTTGGAGTACACAGTAGTACTGGAATGAAAAGGGAGTTTATGACTCGTATTCTCTAAGAAAGACAGACAAATAAATTTTTTAGAATGAGAAACTGGAAACTTATGACGAGATACCACAAACTTGACTGTACGTAGCATCGGATGTCCTAAGCGATTGTGCCATGACTGTATTGAGGGTAATATGGTCATTTTCCCAGTCTCCATACTTTTTATTGCACTTATTTCAAATAAGGGTAATATGGTCATTTTCACAGTCTCCATAATATTTATTGCGTGTATTTTCAATAAGGGTAATATGGTCATTTTCATAGCCTTTAGATGAAGACAGATTTCATTTATTGCACTTATTTCCAATAAAGGTAATATGGTTGGAATACCTCACTTGGACACAAGAGGCTCCGGTTCGACTCATCTCACCTGAGCCTCATTCTTTTTTTCATATTTTTTTTTACAACTCTTATAAGGGTTGTGGTAGTAATAATAAAAAAATAGGAAAAAACTACCAATATTGAGAGGAAGGAAGAATAGTTAAGGGATTGTGCTAACACCTAGTAGGCTTGTGTTCGAATCTCTCAAACACCATTTTTCCAAAAGATAATTTTTTTTATCTTCAACAACCCTTATAAGTGTTGTCGTAGATTTATTCACTACCTTAACGAGATGAGTTGTTAAAGTATAAAGGTGATCACTACTCTTTTCACAAAAACGTTGTTATTTTAATTCTCATCACGACTCTTTGTTCCTCTTTGGTCCTAAGAGTTGGACGTTTTTATACTTTGACAACTTTTGTTTGACAAAAGTTGTCAAACATACCACCTTTCACAACCTTAAATATACGAGTTGTGAAGTTACAGTTGTAGATTACTATTTTTCCCGTAGTGCATAATTAGCGCAATTAATACATAATTAAGTGCAGTAAAAACGGTTTGAAAAAATCTTTTTAAAAACAGCAAAAAATACTTTCCAAATTCAAGAGACCTCCCAAGACCCCCAATGCCCCGCTCCCGGACTAATGTTATATATATGCACAATCAGTATGGGGAGGGATTCGATCCTGAGACCTAACCCTCAAGGCCCAAAATGCTTAACCACTGGGCCAAGCTCGAATTGTTGATATAAATGTACAAAAGAATTATTTTAAAACATATAACCCAACAATCCCCCACTTATAATTTTTAAAATCATTGAGCAAGATCCATATAGTTGTGTGCATAAGCAAAGGTATCTTTCGATTTTGAACCTTTACATAGTATTAAATTCTCTGAACTCTGACACAAAGTGAACATATGTCTTTGAATTCTATGGAGAGAACAGATTACTTAACACACACACAACTATACTAAGAGTAAAGTCCTAAATGCCAGCACATTACGACCCTGTGCTTATCCCAGTTTCAATGAATGTTCTAGAGAACTGCCCATGTTCTCATAGAAAGCGGCCACACTTTCTCATTCACATAGGCGAGTCTATCAAAGGTACTCCTGTAGCTTGGTACCCCACTCTATATATAGCTATAGACTTCATTAAGAGTTAATGAACTCAACCTTAACCCGCTTCAGGATATCATGCCATGGAAAATATGCATGATTCTATCTCCATATCATTTGTGAATCTATAATCCCTTTGAACCTATTTCTAGGTGGGTATCCATCACAAAATGACTCAATTTCTAGTGGGAAAAAGTCCCATGCCTTTAGAGGTATATAATACCTTTTCTCTAGCTAATCATTTCGTCAAAGGATCAGCTAAGTTCTCTTCCGACCTAACATAATCTACACGTACATCATTAGTTGTGAGAAACTCTCTAACTGTGCTGTGATTTCGGCGCATTTTTCGATTCTTACCGTTATAAAAACAGTTCTGTACTTTTGCAATAGCCGCGGTACTATCACAATGGATCATAATAGGTGGTATCGGTCTATCCCATACAGGAATTTGAGAAAGGAAGTTTCTTAACCATCCTGCTTCTTCACTAGAAGCAGCTAGTGCTATCAATTCAGACTCCATCGTATATTGAGACAGAATTGTCTGTTTCTTTGACTTCCAAGACGCAGCGCCACCAGCAATATTAAACAAATATCCACCAGTGGCCTTGGAGTCATCTGAAAGAGAGTTCCAATCAGCATCGCAGTATCCTTCAAGGACTGCTGGAAATCTCTTATAGTGTAATCATAGGTTAACAGTTTTTTTAAGATACCACATAACCCTCTCAACTGCATTCCAGTGTTCCAAACCAGGACAACTAGTAAACCTGCATAAAATCCCCACTGCATATGCAATGTCTGGTCTGGTACAATCAGTTGCATAACGAAGACTACCAATTATACTAGCATATTCAGATTGTCTAATGCTACTACCAGTATTCTTAAACAATTTAACACTAGCATCAAAAGGAGTACTCACAGGTTTACAATCAAAATAGTTGTACTTCTTTAAAATCTTTTCAATATAATGAGACCGATCCAAAGAAATACCATCATTAGTTCTAGTAATATTAATTCCAAGAATTACACTAGCTTCACCCAAATCTTTCATTTCAAAGTTAGACTTAAGCATATTCTTAGTTTCTTCAACCACAAACAAGTTTGAACCAAAAATCAGCAAATCATCTACATACAAACAAATCATGATGCATGCTTTGTTTTTAAACTTATAGTATATGAATTTGTCACTTTCATTAATTCTGAAACCATGTGAAATCATCAAGTTATCAAATTTTTCATGCCATTGCTTAGGAGCTTGTTTTAGACCATAAAGTGACTTATCTAACTTACATACTTTTTGTTCTTGACCTGGAACAACAAAACCTTCAGGTTGTTCCATGTAAATTTCTTCTTCTAATTCACCATTTAAAAAAGCTGTTTTAGCATCCATTTGATGAACAACAAGATTATGCACAGCATCCACAGCAATCAAAACACGAATAGAAGTCAATCTTGTAACAGGAGAATACGTATCAAAGAAATCTATATCTTCTCTTTGTCTATAACCTTTAGCTACCAACCTATCTTTGTATTTGTCTACTGAACCATCAGGGTTCAACTTCCTTTTAAGTACCCATTTACAACCTATTGCTTTGCAACCAAGGGGTAAATCTTCTAGGTGCCAAGTTACATTAAGATTATGGGAGTCCATTTCATTATCTATGGCTTCCTGGAAAAAACCTGATTCAGGAGAATTAAGTGCTTCTTGAAGACTGGAAGGGTCTTCCTCTAAGGTATAAACTTCAAATTCATAACCGAAGTTCGTCGCAGTTCTAGCCCTTTTTCTACGCCTAGGTTCAATTTCAGCATCACTGGTTTCTTCATTTCTAGGTTGAGAACTTTTACTAGGTACATCACTAGGTAAAGAACCCCCACTATTTCTACATTTAAAAGTAAATCTATCTTCAAAGAAATCAGCATCAATAGATTCAATAATAACTTTATTATTAAGATCAAAAAATCTATAAGCTTTTCAGTTTTAAGCATACCCAACAAACACACATTCATAAGCTTTACTAGCTAATTTTGATCTTTTAGGATCAGGAATACGAACATAAGCCAAACAACCCCATACTTTAAAATATGAAACATTAGGTTTTCTGTTTTTCCAAAGTTCTTAAGGTGATATTTTTTTTTTAATTTGTAACACGATTAAAGCATAACAAAAAGTCAACAAAATTTCGCCCCACTAATGAGAGGCAGCACCAGAACTTAGCAAACATGCAGTCACAAGAGTAGTAAAAGTGTGATTCTTTCTTTCAGCTTTTCCATTCATTTCAGGGTTATAAGGAGCAGTTTTTTCATGTATAATTCCATAAGATTCATAAATTTCAGTGAACCGTTTAGAATCATATTCAGTGCCTCTATCACTACGAAATCTCTTAATTTTTCTACCAAATTGATTTTCAACTTCAGCAATAAAAACCTTAAATTTTTCAATAGCTTCATTCTTATGACTTAGCAAGTAAACATAAGTATAATTTGAAAAATCATCAATAAAAGTCATGACATATCTTTTTCCATTTCTAGTTAATATATTCACACAAATCAGAATGCACCAATTCTAAAGGTTCAAATTCTCTAACAACAGATTTATGCATGATTCACACTTTTCAGAATCATGCATGGATATTTTTGGAATAAGACCTTGCTTGCTCATGGTATCTACTGATCTACTGTTCACATGACAAAGTCTAGCATGCCAAACATTAAAAGTACACACCATATAAGAAGAAGATGCAATTTTATTCATTTCAACATTAAGCTTAAACATTCCATCAGTAGCATAACCTTTCCCTACAAACACTCTATTTTTAGTAATTGTGTAAACATCATATCCATTAGTTTGATACAACCCAGCGTTGTTGAGAAGATAGACGAAAACAAGGTTCTTTCTCATTTCTGGAGTGTGGAGGACATCTTTCAGCATAAGTGTCTTCCCAGAAGTAAACTTCAGTTCTACCATACCAGAACCTTTCACAGTAGTCTGTGGGAGTCTCCCAATAATACTTTCTTATCCTTTGTTTCTGTGTAACTATTATATATGGACCTATCAAAACAACAATGGCGCGATGCACCACTGTCTATCCACCACCCATCAGAACCACCAACCATGTAGAACTCAGGATCTGAGACCATGGAAATTATAACGCCATCCACAGCATTAGCTTGTGCATTATTTTTTTCCTTGTTAAACTTGCAATTCATAGCCATGTGGTTCGGTTTATTACAGGTATAACAAAGAAACTCAGAATTGGAATTCTGTCCATTTCTTGATGGGTTTTGGTACTTGTTTTGATTAGTCCTTCATCCTTTCTTATGGTTCGGATTAGGTTTCATATCCTTTTTCTTAGGTTTCAAATTAGGGTGAGTCTTATTGTTAGAAACAATGCGAATATCTTCCTTCTTATCTTGTTCCGAGCTTCTTCCTCAACCCTGAGCTTAACAATCAAACTTTCAAGAGAAAATTCTTAAGATTTGTGACGCAAGGAATTACGAAAATCTTTCCAGTTAGGTGGTAACTTGTCAATCAAAACAGATACTTGATATTGCTCACAAATTTTCATACCTTCGGTCAGAATTTCATGGGCAATTTTCTGAAGTTCATGAGCTTGTGGAACAACTGATTTATCATCCACCATTTGATATTTCAAGTAGCGGCTTACAACATATTTCTTCGATCCGGCTACTTCAGTATCGTAGTTTTTCTGTAAGGCATCCCAAACATCTTTAGCAGTATCAAACGTGGAGTAATATTCATATAAATCTTCAGACAATGCATTGAAAATATAGTTCTTGCAATCGCAATCATCATCAACCCATTTTTCATAGGCTTTTTGTTTTTCTTCAGCAGTTTGGGTCACAACAGGTTCTGCTGTTTGTTGAGGAGTTGCACTTGTTGCAGCTGGAGTTGCTTTTTTCGCAGCTTCTGCATCTTTTGGATCAGCTGGTTTGATGGAGGTCACCATCATGTGCAGCTTCATTAGTTTGAGGTAGAAGAACAACTTTTGCTTCCATCTTCTGAAGTGAAGTCCTTCAAACTTGAACGGATTGTTGATATCAGCACCGGTTTTCTTTTCAAATTCCATGGCAGAAGGATCCGTCCTAAAATTGTTGGAACAATTGCAGATTTCACACCTGTAAAACAAGGATTAGAACACAAAACAAAGTGACGGCTGAGTCACGACCAGGTTGCTCTCTTTAGAATGTTTCGTGGCTCTGCCTTAAGTTTTGTGCAAGCAGTTCTTTCTCCGTCCCGAAGCCCCTAGGATAAAACCGCCGAGAAAAACTCTCTTTCGATCTATCACGCACCTAATGGTGTAAAACTTATGATGTAAAACTCTCTTTCGATCTCTCTCTCTATTCTTGCTCCGTATTTTTGGTCTCTTGATTCTTAGAAAACAATGGTGTAAAACTTATGTTTTCTTTCTGTTCTCAAAACTGTTTTTATAACCAGGAAGACAATGCAAATTAATGGAGAATAAATTAGATTAATTGCTGCAGTTAAAATTCCATTCGAAACAGTCAAAAAACGGGAAAATAAATCATGCCATAATTAGCGCAATTAAAACATAATTAAGTGCAGTAAAAACGGTTTGAAAAAATCTTTTTAAAAACAGCAAAAAATACTTTCCAAATTCAAGAGACCTCCCAAGACCGCGCTCCCGGACTAATGTATATATGCACAATCAGTAGAGGGAGGGATTCGATCCTGAGACCTAACCCTCTAGGCCCAAAATGCTTAACCACTAGGCCAAGCTCGAATTGTTGATATAAATGTACAAAAGAATTATTTTAAAACATATATCCCAACATCATCTTTGGTTTCAGGATATGTTGCTGCCATCTTCTTCATTCTTCTTACTTTATCGTTATTTTGTGTACAGTCAGTTGATGGTGAGGCTTATCATGTTCTCAAAAAGACGGTCACTGTGGAAAATGATATATATCCAAACATAATATTGACATTACATTGCTGGTCGAGTGAAGATGATTTTGGTGTGCATATATTGTATTACAATGAAAATTCCGAACATCAGCTGAGCGGGGAGAACCAAATTTGTATGTGAATCAACCAGGAATGATCCAGGGGAGAGGATCGATGAGTTATGGAGAAAGGTTTGCAGCTTACGATACACAAAGAGACTGAAATATATATATTAAAGATGATTGTTGGCGGAGTATTCGTCGAGACGGTGGCTACTATAGAGACGCTTCTCTCTCGCCTCGGTTTCCGCCTAGACTGATGTTACTTACAACAAATGGTTCTATATTCAAAGTGGATAATACGGTGAAAGAGTTTAATGGCGAACGGTTTTGGCCGTAAATAGAGGTGTAAACTGGGCTGTGCCAGCACGAGCACAGCCCAACCCAGCACGCTAATAGTTGAGCACAGCCCAGCCCAGCACGTGACTTAGCCCAGCACGGCACAACACGTTAGTTAAATGGGACGTGCTGGGTTTGACTAACATGCACAATAGCCCAGCCCAGCACGCAGCACGGATTAACACGTGGCACGGCACAGCACATCACATCACATTAAGAAAGCACGTCATAGCATGCACAAGTACACCATATAACAAGGCATAATAAATCACATTTTGTGTATATTTCACAAAATAGTCACTATTCTAGCTAGTTTTTGACATTTTATACTGACTTACTTTTATAACAACACATATAATACCTAAATATTTGGAAAATATATTCTAATATCGTTGTTATAATGTCGTTACCTATATTTGACTAGAACATTAATTTATATGACAATGATCCAATTTTATATTTGATGGGTTATTTCTTTTTTATTGAATAAACTTGTTGATTTTACTTGAAACAAATACAAATGATATGTTGTCTATTTAGATTCTCGTAATAATGTTCGACTTAATGTATACCATTAAGTGATTTAAAATTGTTTATAACACGTGTGCCAGCATAGACAAAGACGACACGACACGTTTATAGGTGTCTTTTGTGCCCGTGGGTTGTTTGTGCCCTAGCTTTGACTAGTAAAGCACAAAGATCGCACAACATCGTATAAATCGATTGTACGACAAAGACCGGCACATGGCACGTGAAGCACGCGAGTTCGTGTGCCGGGCTGTGCCGGGCCGGCACGTTTTACACTTCTAGCCGTAAAGCTCTTAATTCTTTAATTTTCCTTCATCTCTTCGTTTATGCATATGTGTTTCTTAACGTATTTGGTTCTTATATGAATCAAAAAATTTACCGGATAATTAATAGAAGTGCTAATTTAATATTTTGGTCGTATATTGTCGATTCTGTCCATTAATGTGTTGGAGTGGCTTGACCGCGTGAGAATGAGCAGTTGATTGCTACAAGCATAGGCATCAACAAAGCCACCTACACTACTACTATTAAAATACAACAACGATCATCATCATAGTGAAAAATTCTAGTTACAAAACTAAGTAATAAGAATAAGGAACTTATCAGTGATTTAAGGTAGTTCAATAACTTAGATCAGATTCTGACTTCTCACAACTTAGAACTGGATTTAAGATAAGGTGATTTTAGGAGGTAGTGATATTAATGGTGATGAGGATAAGGTGAGCATAAAAATCCAATTAGCTGGTTGGGAGCAATAACTTCTGTACTTTTGTCGCATCTCTTTCACTTTGATACTCCCTCCGTTCCATTTTAGATGACGTTTTTGTAGTTTTCACGCAAATTAAGAAATAAAGAGAGATGTGAATATTTTCCATTTATACCTTTGAGAAAAGTCTTCAAACATTAAATGCTATGAGTGCATTTAAAAATAAACTTATAGTTTTTTGTAAGGGTATTATTGGTAATTTTATGGAAAAATATGAAAACTTTCAAGTATTTTGGAACAAAAAAATAACTCTAAAACATCATCTAAAATGGAACAGAGGGAGTAAGAAAAATCCAAGGAATGAGCAGTAAATGCGATGTTTGCCTCAGTGTATTGTGCAGTGCCGTTGGAGCAGTTGTCTTTGGATGAGCCTAATTAGGGATAACATGCAACTAACATGCCACTTCACGAAGCTTGATTTAGAGGAGGCGTCGCTCATTAATTTGTTTCGGATTTGTGGGCTTTCTTTTCCTTGAAATTCAGAAGACATAGCAGTTGACAAATCCCCCATAAGGAACTATCTAGCTATTGGTAGGCTCCTATAGAGTTATCTTGCTGCTGCAAGTGTGCAAAAGCAGCAACTTTTACGACATTGCCTGCAATATACCCCCGTAAGGTTGATGACTTGATCAGTTGGATCTCAACCTGGTACGATAATATGCAGATATTTGTAGTCAATGGGGGTTTTATCTCTATGAAATAGGTACTTAATCACAAAGACTCGCTAATCTATTCTGTTAATAGCCTAAGAATTTGGATTGAATCAGATTTAAGCTACCAGTACCTAAGTCTGAATAGACATTACCAACACAAAAACTAGCCGCATTGCAGGACTCAGTTACGAAATTGTAAGTATGCTATTGGTTTGTATTCTTTTGTAATTTTTACGTAATTTGAAGTCTGAACCATTCTTTTGTAATTTTAAAATAATTAACAGATATATTCCTTTATTAGGTAATTTTTATTCCGTTGTATAATTATAGATTTTGGGCCCGTGCTACGTCCGGGCATTTTTGTTTTTTTAGCCATATTTTTGATTAGGTTTGGTTTGGCTTTGGCTTCGCCTCGTCCCGTCCCAATACATTTTTGATTTGGTGTGCCACGGCTTCGCCACGTCCCACCGCATACAATTTTTCATTTGGTGTGGCTCGGCTTCGCCTCTCCCCGTCGCTTAGGATATTTCATTTGTTATCGCGTGATGCATTATTGATTTGGTGTGGCTCTGCTTCGCCTCTCCGCTTGTTCTTTTCCATTTTTTACAACCCCTCGAATTGATATAACCTGAGGTCCATGAGTAGTATAATCAATCACAATATTGAAATGAATTTAAGAGAAGTGACTTGTATATAAAATAAATGTACATGAGAATATAGTGTCTAAATACAAAGACGATAAACAAGAGGCCTTTGTTGTTTGTTGAATGTTCCTAGAACTTTTTTTTCTTGGGTTGGGGTTGTTTCCCCTTTTTTGGTGTATTCGTTTGCGCACGGCTTGTGTGCTTCTTAATACAATTCCTTTTGATCGATAAAAAAAAAACAAAGACGATAAACAAAAGATATTTTTTCTTTTTTTAAAAAAAAAAAAAGAAAAAAAAATTCCGTTTGAGGTGTTGGACAAACAATAACTTATTTAATTTTGAGATCGGACAAACCCACGTATCTCAAAGCCCCCGAAAGCATTCCAATTCATAAGAATAAGAACAGTGAAACAAATGTATCACTTTGAAGAATCACCGAAGAGTTGGACAAAAAGCAATCAAATCTTCTAGACTGGTTTTTCTTGCAGGAAATTACACAATAATCCTCTAGACGTATATGCTAACTCTGCTGCATTGTTGCTTTACCATAGACATTGCTTTCCATTTCTCGTGAATTATATGATAATTTCATTCGGGGCACCAGGAGATGCTCATTTTGATATATAGATGCGAATGAGGCGATACTCATTTTGTTTTATAGATGCAAAGTGATCTTTCTACCAACAATTTTACAGTAATCACTTTTTTTACCCAATTTTGGGCATTTATCAGGAATTTCTCAAACTTTAAAGAATTTGCCCAAGTTTGGGCATTAATTCTCAGCAATTTCTCAAACCTTATAGAGTTTCCCTCGAAAGAGCAGTAACACTAACTCGTACTCGTTAGTATCTTCACCAACGTGGTAAAGACATGAGCTTTTCCCATACCCCACCATCAAAATGACGGACACAGTGAGATAAAAATTTACTACCTTACTAAGATATAAATGACAGCAAAAAATGGAAAATGCAGTTTAAAGCTGTTGGGAAGTTGTAGTGTACCTCTCGCATCAAGAACTCTGCAACAAACATATAACAATCTAAGGAGAGCAAGAGGTACATTGTATCCTGAAGGCAATATTTCACTGATCAATTGTACTCGCCAATTATTTGGGAATGGTCGAAATAATTGCTGAAAAGAATCGTAAGGCCATGAAGCTTGTGATACAACATTCTTTTCAATCTATTTTCATCCTCTTGTACCCAATTTTTTCCAACAGTTTTCAGCAATTAGTTTTCGAGACAATAGAGGGTGGAACATGTCGTCATGTTTTGAGAAACATATTCTGATTGCTTTTGAAACTAAAGGCATGTGTACCGAAGGACTGCATTTTATGGAGGATTTCGGCATGGTTGTGATCTGTGAACAAAACAGATAAGTTTTATTTCTCGAATTTTTAAATCAAAATTTTCATGGCATTTTGATTACTGGTGCGTGCAATCAAAATTTTGTCTTTAGTGTTTTTGTCTAGCATGCATACTTGAAATCTCCAAGAACGCTTCCATGATTGAAATTTTTTGAAACAAAAAGTCATGATAGTGTTGTATCATTTTGGGAGATTATTGTATCTTTTAGCACCAACGTGTGGCTACATAAACGAAACCCTTACTAATAAGAATATGAAACTAATCGGTCTTTGGTAACCGTTTTCTATTTTGTTTTTGTTGTTCTGTTGAAAGTCTCTACCCAAAGAGATCAAGTCACAAAGAAGATGATGTCTTGGGTCCTCTTTGCCTGACAAGGGCAACAATGAATAATACAGGAGAGATCGCCGTTGGCACGTTGCAACAAACGATCACAAGAATTGTTTTCTTCTGGGTCTGAATCATCTTAAATTGAAAAGATGGAATGATCGGAGAAAATCCAGTACAAGGGAAACAAAATCCTCTTAAGGTGGAAATCTAACAAAAGAGGTTAGTATTGCTTGATTTTAAAATTGAAAGGAATTACTTTCTTGTGATAATTTTGAATTTGTGTAGTGGTATTGGTAAGATGTTTACATCTCTGCTCATACATTGCTTTGTTTTACTGTTGATATCGTACATACATAAATTTATTTTGATATTTATGTATTATGATGTCATAACCACTCCTTGCATTGAGTTTTTTGAGATGTCCTTTGGATGGTTTGCTGCAAGTGTACTATTATTATATCCTTGAATATCCTAAAAGGTTTTGCAAGAAGGTCCCCTAAGACTTCTTTTTTTTCATAGATTTGTTGTTTAACTGAACATACAGTATGATCGAATTGGTCCAACTTGAAAGTCTAATCCCCACAGTTCCCGTATTTTGCTATACCGCTCGGAACTAATAGTGATTTCATGATTAACGGTCATGAAATATGGGGAGAAGTAATGCATTCTTATTGCAATCACTTAGAACTCTCTAAGTGTGGGGATTGTGTATTTCTTGGAGAAGTATTCAATATTTGGTTCTGAATACTCCCAGAAAGAGAAATAAGATTTAGATATGCCCATAAATCTTTTGTATAGTATTGGAAGTGGTATATGGACCAAACAAAGGGAACAAAGGAAATTAATTCTTTTCAAGTTTGGCCTCTGTTGTGCAAGCAAATATCATTTGTGTGGTTGATTTCTCTTGTAACCACAAAAGGTAGCCAAATCCAAGAAGATAGTATCTGTATCAGTTATTGGATTTGAAGTTTTTCCATTGGGAAAATATGAATGTGCATGTTTGGTAATATTAAGTCCCGAAGATGACTGGAAATGTTGATTGAATTAAGTGTAAGATGGATGAAGCATATCTAGTTTATGTAGTGGACCATCACCATTAATGACCAAAGACAAATCTGCAGAGTAATGACGGTGTAAAACTATGTGGATTTGAAGAGAGAATTCCTTCTTATAGGAATTAGTGTGTACATGGGTTGGTGATGATAGCCTCTCTATGATCTGGTTGAGTTTTTTTGAGATTACATTTTGTTTTCCAGCCGTGAATGAATTTGGCATTATGGTGATTTAATTATCACATTCTTTTGTGTTAGCGTTTACATATTTTGAAATGTAATCAAAATGTACAAGAAAAACTAAGTTAATTCAGAGAGGGTTCCTATCATTTCAAGGATATGATGTCACTGGTAGACAACTTCCATTGGTGGACTAGATCCAAATCCAGAGTTTGTAGCTGTATCAGCATATCGGATTTGAAGAATTCCTTATTTTAGGAATTATGTGTGAGCATGGATTCAATTGACGATGCTTTTCGGTGATCTAATAATTGAATCTAGTAATATAGTGCACATCAAACTAGGAGATTTGCTTATGCCTCATACTATGAGTTTGGCCGTAAAGTTCTGTAGAATATGTTTAATCTTGCGTCATTTGGATTCAATCTTAGTATACATGAAGTTATGTTTTCACATGAGTACAATAGGTTCTATCGTTTTGACATATACAACTAACTAATTGTATGTTTTCCTAAGTTGGATGATTTCTGTAAAATTGTTGTGATTCTTATCCATGGGATGCGAACTTCAGATTGATTAAATACACTCAATCTGGTTGTGTTAAATCACTGAGATCAGCGTCATCATTCCCTGTGGATATATTGTGATATTTTTCCTATGGATTTATTGAATACGATAAGTCATTTTGGTAACGTAAATTTTTCTGAGATAGAAGATTTCTTGTGTGCACTTGATTTGTGCTTATAACCAAAATGTACATACATTCGTTGGAATTTAGTATACAGAAGAAAGCCAAACCCAAAGAATGTATTGGGTTTGAAGATTTCTATTGAGAAATAATGGGTTACATGTTTGATACTGATCAAACAAGTGGTATGCAAATACGACTCATTTTGGTCGCGTGACAATATAAGAGTATTTTCATGAATGCTCTATGATTAGAAAACCAACAGAAATCACCAATGATTGTTCAGGAAACAATTTTATGGTACAGATATAATTCTTTCAATGGAATTATAAAATTTAAAGTCGGAAACCGTAATTGTTAAGATAACAATTGCATGACATGAGCATAATTCTTGTGATAAGAATTATAGGTTCCAAATTTTGTAAATTGGCATGTGTTAAATGACATCGAAAAGAAAGTGGAATACCAGTGAATATGTAAAGTATTGGAAGATTGGACACGCGACCAAATATCCAACGATGATGTGTTACGATATTGCCGACGCATAAACTTTGAACACTTGCAGTACATAGTGTAAAGTGTTATATAGACATTGTCTATATTTTGGGTGGGAATTTGTTGATGGTTGTGCATGAGTAGAGGAGTTACTCATCATAAGTATTATACTTGTTGAGATAACAAGTATAGTTTTCAGTAGATGAATGTGTAACTACAATGTTTGTTAGAAGTTGTGCATAAAAAATTTTGGAAAAAATTTTATAGCTGAAACCGAATTGCCGAAGGTAATTCACATTCTCATTAAACCTGCTAATGTAACACATTTACATTCATTCTAACAAGAAAGTAATGTACAGTTCACAAAGAAAGCTTCCCAATTCTTTACCCACTAATGAATACATGCCTACAATCCCACACTCCAATTATTCCTATAACATTCTATCCTAGAACTAGATAAAGAGCAAAGTTTTCATTTCTTTTTTTAAATTTTTCTCTTTTCCCTGAAGAAGAGCAGAGCTATCAAGCTGTCACCAATATCCAATGACATATTTATCTGCGACCCCAGTATTCTTTAGATTGTTTGACCATCTCGAACAACATCCGCTCTTTCCAATAATCCCTACGCCTGTAATGTCGAAGTGTTTTAGTAAAGATTAAAGCTTCTCAAACAAAGGATGGACCAAGTATTCCTAGTTTCATGTTCTTACCTGTTTTTTTCAAGAGAAGATCTAGCTCAATCATGTGAATTGGATTGGCATATACTCCAACCTGCAAAGAAAGAACATATAATCTGATTAGCTGATAATATCTTTCTTTTCTTTTTTTCTTTTTTTTTTCTGAAAAACTCCAAATTTATAGTCGAGCCGTTCACACCAGATAGCAAGTTCAGCTGATAGATGACAAAACGAAGCTTTCCTAGCAAGCAACAAAATCAGAAAACCATGACTAGAGAGCAGAGCAAGATATACGGGAGAGGTAGATCCTAACTGCGAGAGGGTTACCATAGAAACACACACAAATTGAAGATACATCATAAAAAATAATATATTTATTAGTACCTCTCTACAAACAGGGCAGTTTCATTTTGGTTCAACAGCCTTAAGACCTTGGAATATCATCACAGAAGCTGCAGAACAAGCACATGATTCTCAAAAATATGGCCGCAGCTCAAAGCGTAAGGATTAACAAGTACTCTCCTGCAAACAAAAACCGAAAAATTGGCATAAGCATATCTGATATCTGATTAGTTAACCATCCCCATAATGAATGAAAAGGAAAGAGTTACCAAGAAAACAACACAATTCAGGCTATACTACAGCTTCATAGAATCCAAAACCATCAATGTCATTGAAGGATGATCTGACTCAAGATCACAAGAGAATTGATCGACAAACTCGACTGAAACTCCATTAGATCCATTGAAATTTATATAAAAGGCTCCCAACTCTATTAGCCAAGGAGAGTTAAGGAGCTCAATGTGCTCATCCCTCAACTTGGACCAGAAGTTTTTGCCATTTACAGAGGAGTGTACCTGCAAAATCCATTAGAACCTCAATAAACCAGGATGCACAGGAGCATTTTAAATATCTTCACATAAGAAAAAAATATGGTTTACCTTGTCATATTTCTTAAGACTTTCCATATTGCAATTGCATTCATAGTAACATATTCAAACAACATTCGACCTTGTCGAATCATTATTTGTTGATCATTAGTGAAACAATGACGAATACGCAACACAATCAACTTGCCAATGTTAAACACACACATTCAAAAAATGGCAGTGATTTACTTGGCTGCTGTTAAACCAAACCTTACTTCTGCTTGCACTTTGGAGGTCCCTCCCCTTGCTGTCCTTGAGCAGCTGGAACTCTACTTTTCTGCAACTCAGAAAGTAGATAAACTCAACTACAAAGATCTAACATATAAACCACAACAGTGAATAAATAGAATCGACATGAACTCACTAAAAAGGAAATGGGCAAATAGAGAGATTTTTTACCTTTCCGGATGTTGGCTCTGGGGATTTAAGTCAAGCGAGAAAACAAAGACAACATATTAGAACATATTTGAGAAGAGAAAAATTGAGTAGCATAACCGAAGAGTTTAGATTAAGGGGTTCAGTGATATTACCTTCTTCCTGTTCTCTCCTTCATATTCATCATCGTCTTCCTCGTCGTCATCTCCATCCTCATCTTTCCCGCCATCATCTTCCTCGTCATCATCCATATCCATATCAAATTCTTCACTCGGGACAACTTCTTTAGTGAACCACGACACAACATGTGGGATGATCTTATCACGGATAGCGGAGCTTAAAAAATGAACAAGAAGCATCATCAGGACTTGTCCACATATTAACAAGCTACTACCAATTGGGCACCCTTTTACTTTATTTAATTAATTAACAACAATGAAGTACTAAAAAAAGCAACTCCACAAATATTTGTACAGGCGAAGGGACTCGCTCATATATACAAAAAAATGACTAGGTGTATAAGAAATGTTTAGTCATGTGCAAAGCAATTGACACATCACCAAGTTCACATAGTACAATACACATAGTGATTGAAATGTATATTTTCACACGTATGTTAAGTAGCAGTTCTACACATGAATTTTGTTTCAAAATTAGTAACAATGACACACACAAACGAAGAAAAAAAAAATCCAAACTTACTTACAATTCCACAGGGGATGAGAAGATAAACCAACATTAGTATCAACGTCAGGTTTTTTCTTAGCAGAAGCTAGTGCATTACTCCCAGGCTTCACAGCTGCCTTAGGACCATACTTCTCCTGTCACAAATGGCCCCAAATCCGAATCAAATCATCACAAACACCACAAAACTAGTCAAAAATCGGCCGATTCGAGGTTAAAAACAAACCATTTCAGAAATGCACTGAGTGTGTGCTTGAAACAGTGAGACAGCATAGTTTAAGAGCTGCTACCAGCACAATTACTGAGAAATATGAAAGCTACAAAAATATTAGGATGTTTTCTGAAACTGCATACCTGTTTATAATACATTGTTAGGAAATCTCCGATTCCAAGACCTGAATCAACCAAACCAATAACAATTTCTGCTTAACTTCAAAACCCTTGAAACACCTCCACCAAATCAGCTGCAAGGAAATACATTTTTACTGAGTTTTCTAGTTGAAAACTTAGAGAAAATTGAGAAAAATATTGCAAAGTTAAGTAAGCTTTTTACCTGTGGAAGTGGTAATGTGGAGTTCAATGCAGAATTCCTTAGCTAAGTACCACCACCACGACCTCCTCCTCTGCCTCTACCACCACCAACACCACCACCACGGCCTCTAATTCGATTCAACATCAACATCACCTTCTTCAATTTATTTCTTAACAACTTCACAACATCAATAAAAATTTCAAATCAAACATACCCATCTCTAATCCTTTCCCTAAAACCTTAGTTTCAATTTCAGTCACTTGATTCAATTACATCCAAGAACCCTAATATCTATTTGGGTAAAGAACAGAAACCCTAGCTTTTTTACTCTTCATTAAAACTCACAAATTAATCACTAAATCTTCCTCATCATAAACCAATTCATCTTCTTCATCTGCTGCTTCCGATTTCATACACCCTAATTTCAAAATCAGCTTCCTATGGAAACTGAAATTAAACCTATTACATCCATCTACAATTCAATTAAAAAACAAACCCATTACTAAAGATCAAACAACACATCAATTTCACACAAAACAGAGCTTAGTTAAAGAAACCCTAAATTAAATCTTAGATTTACCTTTTTTATTCGATTCATCAGCAGAAATGCTTCAACTCATCAATTGATCAACAACCCTCTTAATCTTCATTTGCTACAGCTCGAAATCATCCTCTTTCTACACCAACTCTGAAAGAAAACCAGCTTCAGAAAACCCTAACTCACTGACTTCTCGATTCATTTTCATCCTAAACTCAAACAGCAACATCACTTCCACCATCACCTGATTCATGATCAGATTTTTCTTATCTCGATCTCAGAACTATATTTCATCTCCCTAAATCGAAACGAAACGGAGGAGAAGCAGAAAGAAAAAACGAAGAAAGAAAAAAAAGAGAAGAAAGAAGAAAGAAGAAAACACTTCGGAAAAAAAAAAGTGAATCCGAATGAAAATGATCGACGGACCACGTTTCTTTTAATTCAATCATACGGATCAAGAAAAGATCTTACGGCTGATATCTTATTTGGGATGCTCATACGGATTGAAGCATTTGTGCTTCTCTTTGTGCTAATACGAACCCATGTATTTTGTTTATTATCAACCTTCGACATGAAAAAAAAATCCAAAAAAAATATTAATAAATTTAGGACATTGCTATCGACATTCTGATATAAAAAAATCCAAAAAATGTATAAGAATGAAGCTGAAAAATAAGAAGTGAATTCGATAATCGGTGTGTTTCTTTGTGCTTTCTATTTGTGCTTCGAGTTTGAATTTCGACTATTCACATCGGTCACGAAGTAAGTTCGAAGCTCCAAGAGTGTTTTAGAGTTCAAACTTAGCATGATACATCATCGAAATTGATAAATATGAATCCCAATGTCAATTCGAACTTCAAATGCGGTATAATGGCATATAAACTATGAAGTATGAAGCTCCGGGAGAGTTCTGATGAACTGACGAAGAAATATATCAGAATTGAACATCACAGGTTCAAATATTACTAGAGTTAGACATGAATGTCTCGTTCGGATGAACTCAGGACGAAATATATCAGAATTGAACATCACAGGTTCAAATATTACTAGAGTTGGACCTGAGTGTCTCGTTCGGATGAACTGAGGACGAAATATATCAGAATTGAACATCACGGGTTCAAATATTACTAGAGTTGGACCTGAATGTCTCGTTCGGATGAACTGAGGACGAAATATATCAGAATTGAACATCACAGGTTCAAATATTACTAGAGTTAGACCTGAGTGTCTCGTTCCGATGAACTGGGTACGAATTATATCAGAATTGAACATCACAGGTTCAAATATTACTAGAGTTAGACTCGGTGTCTCGTTCGGATGAACTCAGGACGAAATATATCGAATTGAACATCACAAGTTCAAATATTACTAGAGTTGGACTCGAGTGTCTCGTTCGATGAACTGAGGACGTAATATATCAGAATTGAACATCATAGGTTCAAATATTACTAGAGTTAGACCTGAATGTCTCGTTCGGACGAACTGAGGACGAAATATATCAGAATTGAACATCGCTGGTTCAAATATTACTAGAGTTGGTCATGAGTGTCTCGTTCGGATGAACTGAGGATGAAATATATCAGAATTGAACATCACATGTTCAAATATTACTAGAGTTAGACCTGAGTGTCTCGTTCCGATGAACTAGGGACGAAATATATCAGAAGTGAACATCACAAGTTCGAATATTACTAAAGTAGACTCGAGTTTCTCGTTCGGATGAACTGGGACGAAATATATCGAATTGAACATCACAAGTTCAAATATTACTAGAGTTGTACTCGAGTGTCTCGTTCGGATGAACCGAGGACGAAATATATCGAATTGAACATCACTGGTTCAAATATTACTAGAGTTGGACTCGAGTTTCTCGTTCGGATGAACCGAGGACAAAATATATCGAATTGAACATCACAAGTTCAAATATTACTAAAGTTAGACCTGAGTTTCTCGTTCGGATGAACTGGGGACGAAATATATCATAATTGAACATCACAAGTTCTAATATTACTAGAGTTGAACCTGAGTTTGTCGTTCGGATGAACTCAGGACGAAGTATATCAGAATTGAACATCACAAGTTCAAATATTACTTGAATTAGACCTGAGTTTCTCGTTCGGATGAACTGGACGAAATATATCGAATTGAACATCACAGTTCAAATATTACTAGAGTTAGACTCAGTTTCTCGCTCGATGAACTCATGACGAAGATATATCAATTGAACATCACAAGTTCAAATATTACTAGAGTTGGACCTGAGTGTCTCGTCTCGATGAACCGAGGACGAAATATATCGTAATTGAACATCACAAGTTCAAATATTACTAGAGTTAGACCTCGATATCTCGCTCGGATGAATCGAGACGAAATATATCGAATTGAACATCGCAGTTCAAATATTACTAGAGTTGGACCTGGTGTCTCGCTCGATGAACTCGAGGACGAAATATATCACAATTGAACATCACAGTTCAAATATTACTAGAGTTAGACCAATGTCTCGTTCGATGAACTGTGGACCAAATATATCAAGTTGAACATCACAAGTTCAAATATTACTAGAGTTAGACCTCGAGTTTTCGTTCGGATGAACTGAGACGAAGTATATCTAATCGAACATCACAAGTTCAAATATTACTAGAGTTAGTACTCGAAGTGTCTCGCTCGATGAATCGAGAACGAAATATATCGAATTGAACATCACACGGTTCAAATATTACTAGAGTTGGACTGAAGTTTCTCGTCGATGAACCGAGGACGAAATATATCGAATTGAACATCACAAGTTCAAATATTACTAGAGTTAGACTCGAGTTTCTGTTCGATGAACTCGGGACGAATATATCATAATTGAACATCACAAGTTCTAATATTACTAGAGTTGAACTCTAAGTTTGCTCGTCTGATGAACTGTGACTGAATATATATGAATTGAACATCACAAGTTCAAATATTACTGAATTAGACCGAAGTTTCGCTTGATGAACTGGACGTAAATATATCGTAATTGAACATCACAAGTTGAAATATTACTAGAGTGACGCTAGAGAGGAATACTCTAAGTCAAAAATTTGGTAAGAACGACTTAATCCATCCATTTATCAGTAAGATTCCTTTGGAATATTCCCTAAAACCTCAAACAAACCCTATTCCTGAATATTGTATGTGTATTCTTGGCTCATGTGCAACTCCAACCTGACCGTGAGAGGAATACTCTAAGTCGTAAAAACTTGGTAAGAATGA